>JAVTVY010005647.1:0-400261 GCA_036873755.1 Hanleya hanleyi | reverse complement strand
CAGGAATGTTTCATCTACAAACAGATGCCAAAAAATGCCAATTCGAAAGGAGGACAATGCAAATAATATTACAAAATCTGTCCCCACCCCCCATGTCAGGCATATAAATTCAGGATGACCCTTCCGGTTTATGTCAGACGTTAGCCAGGGTCAAACGAATCTTTCTGAACCAGATATTGTATTATTGCAGGCACCAAAGTTCAGGTACTTCTCATAAACTTGTATACTTATTTCAGGTTTCTGAGTTCCACTAAGAGTGAATAAATAACCACTGATGCAGGTAAAAAATACAAAAATGGAGGATAATCCAGTTAAAACTAGTCTGTAATGTCTGTATCTGACAACTTAAGCATCCTCAGCCGATAAAACGATCCCACCCAACCTCAACCCCCACATTGAATGGAATCCTCCGAATTCCCACCAAACAATAAATACGTTGAGCTACGATACCCAATTTAGCGGTGTATACCTTACCTAGAGTCCATTTTCCAACACAGTTTGATCAAATACGTTCAGAAAATGTTGATGTATTAGGTGGGCTTATTTCATCCGATCAGTCTGATATCAGACATAGGCTTGCATCATTCAATTGCCCGGAAGCTGGAAAAATTTCACGCGTTTTCATCAAATACTTTGCGCGCTATGCGTTTTTTGCTACATGTACCCCTATCAAAATACAACAGTTTTCGGCTAGCTAAAGCACACATCTGGGCTTGGCGATCAGGCCCGGATTTGTAAAGATACCATAACAAACGCTATGATTAGTTCTTGAATGGATGACCCATATATTCCTACATATTCGGAAACCTGTTACTAGCGTGTTGGTCCTTCCATTGAATTATTGTAATTTTTGCGATACAATACTCTTCAAAACGCTAATTTTCGACAATTTTGTGGATTAAATTTGATTTTGCTGAAAAATCAGAAGCGTGAAACTGTCGAATTTAGTTATATATTAACCAGGAATGTTTCCTCTACAAATAGATGCCAAAAAGTGCCAATTCGAAAGGAGGACAATGCAAATAATATTACAAAATCTGTCCCCACCCCCCATGTCAGGCATATAAATTCAGGATGACCCTTCCGGTTTATGTCAGACGTTAGCCAGGGTCAAACGAATCTTTCTGAACCAGATATTGTATTATTGCAGGCACCAAAGTTCAGGTACTTCTCATAAACTTGTATAATTATTTCAGGTTTCTGAGTTCCACTAAGAGTGAATAAATAGCCACTGATGCAGGTAAAAAATACAAAAATGGAGGATAATCCAGTTAAAACTAGTCTGTAATGTCTGTATCTGACAACTTAAGCATCCTCAGCCGGATCTCTGATCATTTTGTTATACCATGAGACTGATTGGATCAGTGCTGATATCGGCCAGTTCATTTTGAGACAGATATGGACATTACAATGATCACACGTTCTCACCAGAAACCAGCATTTTCGACCATTTTAGCATTTCAGCAAGGCACCAGATGATGTAAATCCACAAAATACTAAAAAAAATCAATCCATTCAGTGTTACTTGAAAATATATCTTGGTCGTAAAGATTTGAGACGGTAAACGGCTGCAAAACGGCACGAATAGCCGATTTTAATCAGTAAAAACACACAACAAATATACCCCCACCCCCTTAATAAAACGATCCCACCCAACCTCAACCCCCACATTGAATGGAATCTTCCGAATTCCCACCAAACAATAAATACGTTGAGCTACGATACCCAATTTAGCGGTGTGTACCTTACCTAGAGTCCATTTTCCAACACAGTTTGATCAAATACGTTCAGAAAATGTTGATGTATTAGGTGGGCTTATTTCTTCTGATCAGTCTGATATCAGACATGGGCTTGCATCATTCAGTTGCCCGGAAGCTGGAAAAATTTCACGCGTTTTCATCAAATACTTTGCGCGCTATGCGTTTTTGGCTACATGTACCCCCATCAAAATACAGCAGTTTTCGGCTAGCTAAAACACACATCTGGGCTTGGCGATCAGGCCCGGATTTGTAAAGATACCATAACAAACGCTATGATTAGTTCTTGAATGGATGACCCATATATTCCTACATATTCGGAAACCTGTTACTAGCGTGTTGGTCCTTCCATTGAATTATTGTAATTTTTGCGATACAATACTCTTCAAAACGCTAATTTTCGGCAATTTTGTGGATTAAATTTGATTTTGCTGAAAAATCAGAAGCGTGAAACTGTCGAATTTAGTTATATATTAACCAGGAATGTTTCCTCTACAAATAGATGCCAAAAAGTGCCAATTCGAAAGGAGGACAATGCAAATAATATTACAAAATCTGTCCCCACCCCTCATGTCAGGCATATAAATTCAGGATGACCCTTCCGGTTTATGTCAGACGTTAGCCAGGGTCAAACGAATCTTTCTGAACCAGATATTGTATTATTGCAGGCACCAAAGTTCAGGTACTTCTCATAAACTTGTATAATTATTTCAGGTTTCTGAGTTCCACTAAGAGTGAATAAATAATCACTGATGCAGGTAAAAAATACAAAAATGGAGGATAATCCAGTTAAAACTAGTCTGCAATGTCTGTATCTGACAACTTAAGCATCCTCAGCCGGGTCTCTGATCATTCTGTTATACCATGAGACTGATTGGATCAATGCTGATATCGGCCAGTTCATTTTGAGACAGATATGGACATTACAATGATCACACGTTCTCACCAGAAACCAGCATTTTCGACCATTTTAGCATTTCAGCAAGGCACCAGATGATGTAAATCCACAAAATACTAAAAAAAAAATCAATCCATTCAGTTTTACTTGAAAATATATCTTGGTCGTAAAGATTTGAGACGGTAAACGGCTGCAAAACGGCACGAATAGCCGATTTTAATCAGTAAAAACACACAACAAATATACCCCCACCCCCTTAATAAAACGATCCCACCCAACCTCAACCCCCACATTGAATGGAATCTTCCGAATTCCCACCAAACAATAAATACGTTGAGCTACGATACCCAATTTAGCGGTGTATACCTTACCTAGAGTCCATTTTCCAACACAGTTTGATCAAATACGTTCAGAAAATGTTGATGTATTAGGTGGGCTTATTTCTTCTGATCAGTCTGATATCAGACATGGGCTTGCATCATTCAGTTGCCCGGAAGCTGGAAAAATTTCACGCGTTTTCATCAAATACTTTGCGCGCTATGCGTTTTTGGCTACATGTACCCGCATCAAAATACAGCAGTTTTCGGCTAGCTAAAACACACATCTGGGCTTGGCCATCAGGCCCGGATTTGTAAAGATACCATAACAAACGCTATGATTAGTTCTTGAATGGATGACCCATATATTCCTACATATTCGGAAATCTGTTACTAGCGTGTTGGTCCTTCCATTGAATTATTGTAATTTTTGCGATACAATACTCTTCAAAACGCTAATTTTCGGCAATTTTGTGGATTAAATTTGATTTTGCTGAAAAATCAGAAGCGTGAAACTGTCGAATTTAGTTATATATTAACCAGGAATGTTTCCTCTACAAATAGATGCCAAAAAGTGCCAATTCGAAAGGAGGACAATGCAAATAATATTACAAAATCTGTCCCCACCCCCCATGTCAGGCATATAAATTCAGGATGACCCTTCCGGTTTATGTCAGACGTTAGCCAGGGTCAAACGAATCTTTCTGAACCAGATATTGTATTATTGCAGGCACCAAAGTTCAGGTACTTCTCATAAACTTGTATAATTATTTCAGGTTTCTGAGTTCCACTAAGAGTGAATAAATAGCCACTGATGCAGGTAAAAAAATACAAAAATGGAGGATAATCCAGTTAAAACTAGTCTGTAATGTCTGTATCTGACAACTTAAGCATCCTCAGCCGATAAAACGATCCCACCCAACCTCAACCCCCACATTGAATGGAATCCTCCGAATTCCCACCAAACAATAAATACGTTGAGCTACGATACCCAATTTAGCGGTGTATACCTTACCTAGAGTCCATTTTCCAACACAGTTTGATCAAATACGTTCAGAAAATGTTGATGTATTAGGTGGGCTTATTTCTTCCGATCAGTCTGATATCAGACATGGGCTTGCATCATTCAGTTGCCCGGAAGCTGGAAAAATTTCACGCGTTTTCATCAAATACTTTGCGCGCTATGCGTTTTTGGCTACATGTACCCCCATCAAAATACAGCAGTTTTTGGCTAGCTAAAACACACATCTGGGCTTGGCGATCAGGCCCGGATTTGTAAAGATACCATAACAAACGCTATGATTAGTTCTTGAATGGATGACCCATATATTCCTACATATTCGGAAACCTGTTACTAGCGTGTTGGTCCTTCCATTGAATTATTGTAATTTTTGCGATACAATACTCTTAAAAACGCTAATTTTCGGCAATTTTGTGGATTAAATTTGATTTTGCTGAAAAATCAGAAGCGTGAAACTGTCGAATTTAGTTATATATTAACCAGGAATGTTTCCTCTACAAATAGATGCCAAAAAGTGCCAATTCGAAAGGAGGACAATGCAAATAATATCACAAAATCTGTCCCCACCCCCCATGTCAGGCATATAAATTCAGGATGACCCTTCCGGTTTATGTCAGACGTTAGCCAGGGTCAAACGAATCTTTCTGAACCAGATATTGTATTATTGCAGGCACCAAAGTTCAGGTACTTCTCATAAACTTGTATAATTATTTCAGGTTTCTGAGTTCCACTAAGGGTGAATAAATAAACACTGATGCAGGTAAAAAATACAAAAATGGAGGATAATCCAGTTAAAACTAGTCTGTAATGTCTGTATCTGACAACTTAAGCATCCTCAGCCGATAAAACGATCCCACCCAACCTCAACCCCCACATTGAATGGAATCCTCCGAATTCCCACCAAACAATAAATACGTTGAGCTACGATACCCAATTTAGCGGTGTATACCTTACCTAGAGTCCATTTTCCAACACAGTTTGATCAAATACGTTCAGAAAATGTTGATGTATTAGGTGGGCTTATTTCTTCCGATCAGTCTGATATCAGACACGGGCTTGCATCATTCAGTTGCCCGGAAGCTGCACAAATTTTACGCGTTTTCATCAAATACTTTGCGCGCTATGCGTTTTTGGCTACATGTACCCCCATCAAAATACAGCAGTTTTCGGCTAGCTAAAACACACATCTGGGCTTGGCGATCAGGCCCGGATTTGTAAAGATACCATAACAAACGCTATGATTAGTTCTTGAATGGATGACCCATATATTCCTACATATTCGGAAACCTGTTACTAGCGTGTTGGTCCTTCCATTGAATTATTGTAATTTTTGCGATACAATACTCTTCAAAACGCTAATTTTCGGCAATTTTGTGGATTAAATTTGATTTTGCTGAAAAATCAGAAGCGTGAAACTGTCGAATTTAGTTATATATTAACCAGGAATGTTTCCTCTACAAATAGATGCCAAAAAGTGCCAATTCGAAAGGAGGACAATGCAAATAATATTACAAAATCTGTCCCCACCCCCATGTCAGGCATATAAATTCAGGATGACCCTTCCGGTTTATGTCAGACGTTAGCCAGGGTCAAACGAATCTTTCTGAACCAGATATTGTATTATTGCAGGCACCAAAGTTCAGGTACTTCTCATAAACTTGTATAATTATTTCAGGTTTCTGAGTTCCACTAAGAGTGAATAAATAACCACTGATGCAGGTAAAAAATACAAAAATGGAGGATAATCCAGTTAAAACTAGTCTGTAATGTCTGTATCTGACAACTTAAGCATCCTCAGCCGGGTCTCTGATCATTCTGTTATACCATGAGACTGATTGGATCAATGCTGATATCGGCCAGTTCATTTTGAGACAGATATGGACATTACAATGATCACACGTTCTCACCAGAAACCAGCATTTTCGACCATTTTAGCATTTCAGCAAGGCACCAGATGATGTAAATCCACAAAATACTAAAAAAAATCAATCCATTCAGTGTTACTTGAAAATATATCTTGGTCGTAAAGATTTGAGACGGTAAACGGCTGCAAAACGGCACGAATATCCGATTTTAATCAGTAAAAACACACAACAAATATACCCCCACCCCCTTAATAAAACGATCCCACCCAACCTCAACCCCAACATTGAATGGAATCTTCCGAATTCCCACCAAACAATAAATACGTTGAGCTACGATACCCAATTTAGCGGTGTATACCTTACCTAGAGTCCATTTTCCAACACAGTTTGATCAAATACGTTCAGAAAATGTTGATGTATTAGGTGGGCTTATTTCTTCCGATCAGTCTGATATCAGACATGGGCTTGCATCATTCAGTTGCCCGGAAGCTGGAAAAATTTCACGCGTTTTCATCAAATACTTTGCGCGCTATGCGTTTTTGGCTACATGTACCCCCATCAAAATACAGCAGTTTTTGGCTAGCTAAAACACACATCTGGGCTTGGCCATCAGGCCCGGATTTGTAAAGATACCATAACAAACGCTATGATTAGTTCTTGAATGGATGACCCATATATTCCTACATATTCGGAAACCTGTTACTAGCGTGTTGGTCCTTCCATTGAATTATTGTAATTTTTGCGATACAATACTCTTCAAAACGCTAATTTTCGGCAATTTTGTGGATTAAATTTGATTTTGCTGAAAAATCAGAAGCGTGAAACTGTCGAATTTAGTTATATATTAACCAGGAATGTTTCCTCTACAAATAGATGCCAAAAAGTGCCAATTCGAAAGGAGGACAATGCAAATAATATTACAAAATCTGTCCCCACCCCTCCATGTCAGGCATATAAATTCAGGATGACCCTTCCGGTTCATGTCAGACGTTAGCCAGGGTCAAACGAATCTTTCTGAACCAGATATTGTATTATTGCAGGCACCAAAGTTCAGGTACTTCTCATAAACTTGTATAATTATTTCAGGTTTCTGAGTTCCACTAAGAGTGAATAAATAACCACTGATGCAGGTAAAAAAATACAAAAATGGAGGATAATCCAGTTAAAACTAGTCTGTAATGTCTGTATCTGACAACTTAAGCATCCTCAGCCGGGTCTCTGATCATTCTGTTATACCATGAGACTGATTGGATCAATGCTGATATCGGCCAGTTCATTTTGAGACAGATATGGACATTACAATGATCACACGTTCTCACCAGAAACCAGCATTTTCGACCATTTTAGCATTTCAGCAAGGCACCAGATGATGTAAATCCACAAAATACTAAAAAAAATCAATCCATTCAGTGTTACTTGAAAATATATCTTGGTCGTAAAGATTTGAGACGGTAAACGGCTGCAAAACGGCACGAATAGCCGATTTTAATCAGTAAAAACACACAACAAATATACCCCCACCCCCTTAATAAAACGATCCCACCCGACCTCAACCCCCACATTGAATGGAATCTTCCGAATTCCCACCAAACAATAAATAAGTTGAGCTACGATACCCAATTTAGCGGTGTATACCTTACCTAGAGTCCATTTTCCAACACAGTTTGATCAAATACGTTCAGAAAATGTTGATGTATTAGGTGGGCTTATTTCATCCGATCAGTCTGATATCAGACATAGGCTTGCATCATTCAATTGCCCGGAAGCTGAAAAAAATTTCACGCGTTTTCATCAAATACTTTGCGCGCTATGCGTTTTTTGCTACATGTACCCCCATCAAAATACAACAGTTTTCGGCTAGCTAAAGCACACATCTGGGCTTGGCGATCAGGCCCGGATTTGTAAAGATACCATAACAAACGCCATGATTAGTTCTTGAATGGATGACCCATATATTCCTACATATTCGGAAACCTGTTACTAGCGTGTTGGTCCTTCCATTGAATTATTGTAATTTTTGCGATACAATACTCTTAAAAACGCTAATTTTCGGCAATTTTTTTGATTAAATTTGATTTTGCTGAAAAATCAGAAGCGTGAAACTGTCGAATTTAGTTATATATTAACCAGGAATGTTTCCTCTACAAATAGATGCCAAAAAGTGCCAATTCGAAAGGAGGACAATGCAAATAATATTACAAAATCTGTCCCCACCCCCCATGTCAGGTATATAAATTCAGGATGACCCTTCCGGTTTATGTCAGACGTTAGCCAGGGTCAAACGAATCTTTCTGAACCAGATATTGTATTATTGCAGGCACCAAAGTTCAGGTACTTCTCATAAACTTGTATAATTATTTCAGGTTTCTGAGTTCCACTAAGAGTGAATAAATAGCCACTGATGCAGGTAAAAAAATACAAAAATGGAGGATAATCCAGTTAAAACTAGTCTGTAATGTCTGTATCTGACAACTTAAGCATCCTCAGCCGGGTCTCTGATCATTTTTTTATACCATGAGACTGATTGGATCAGTGCTGATATCGGCCAGTTCATTTTGAGACAGATATGGACATTACAATGATCACACTTTCTCACCAGAAACCAGCATTTTCGACCATTTTAGCATTTCAGCAAGGCACCAGATGATGTAAATCCACAAAATACTAAAAAAAATCAATCCATTCAGTGTTACTTGAAAATATATCTTGGTCGTAAAGATTTGAGACGGTAAACGGCTGCAAAACGGCACGAATAGCCGATTTTAATCAGTAAAAACACACAACAAATATACCCCCACCCCCTTAATAAAACGATCCCACCCAACCTCCACCCCTATATTGAATGGAATCTTCCGAATTCCCACCAAACAATAAATACGTTGAGCTACGATACCCAATTTAGCGGTGTATACCTTACCTAGAGTCCATTTTCCAACACAGTTTGATCAAATACGTTCAGAAAATGTTGATGTAGTAGGCATCAGACTCCTAAATAATTTACACGTTCGGCAGTGTTAACAAAATTGTACCTCGCTGGTTCCCTAATTGAGTTTAGACTTTCATCTTTCGACAGAAAGTAGTTTAATTCAAGCGCTACAACGTGACAAACTTCTTGTAAAACTTTTACCGTCAAAATTTCAAGCTGTGCGCGCCTCTACACATAAGGTGCTCATTTCGCTGTTTTCTCTGCCTGCTGAAAGCAGTGCTCAGGCCCCGCAAATAGTGCCCCGGCGAGGCATGTTATCGAGCAGCGAATCGAAATAAAATTTGTAGCTGAATAGAACAAATACAATACTTGCCAGTGGTACCAACGGCTTTCTATTAATCGTTGCAACGAAGGCGGAAAAAAATCGTGAAAATTCTGGTCTTTGGCAGAGATTACGTATAGGGGTTAACGGATCGGGACTTTTTTTTATTTAGGAGCCTGAGGCCTATTAGGTGGGCTTATTTCATCCGATCAGTCTGATATCAGACATGGGCTTGCATCATTCAATTGCCCGGAAGCTCGAAAAATTCACGAGTTTCCATCGAATACTTTGCGCGCTATGCGGTTTTTGCTACATGTACCCCCATCAAAATTCAACAGTTTTCGGCCAGCTAAAGTACACATCTGGGCTTGGCGATCAGGCCCGGATTTGTAAAGATACCATAACAAACGCTATGATTAGTTCTTGAATGGATGCCCATATATTCCTACATATTCGGAAACCTGTTACTAGCGTGTTGGTCCTTCCATTGAATTATTGCCATTTTTGCGATACGATACTCTTAAAAACGCTAATTTTCGGCAATTTTGTGGATTAAATTTGATTTTGCTGAAAAACCAGAAGCGTGAAACTGTCGAATTTAGTTATATATTAACCAGGAATGTTTCCTCTACAGACAGATACCAAAAAGTGCCAATTCGAAAGGAGGACAATGCAAATAATATTACAAAATCTGTCCCTACCCCCCATGTCAGGCATATAAATTCAGGATGACCCTTTCGTTTTATGTCAGACGTTAGCCAAGGTCAAACGAATCTTTCTGAACCAGATATTGTATTATTGCAGGCACCAGAGTCCAGGTACTTCTTATAAACTTGTACAATCATTTCAGGTTTCTGAGTTCCACTAAGAGTGAATAAATAGCCACTGATGCAGGTAAAAAAATACAAAAATGGAGGATAATCCAGTTAAAACTAGTCTGTAATGTCTGTATCTGACAAATTAAGCATCCTCAGCCGGGTCTCTGATCATTTTGTTATACCATGAGACTGATTGGATCAGTGCTGATATCGGCCAGTTCATTTTGAGACAGATATGGACATTACAATGATCACACGTTCTCACCAGAAACCAGCATTTTCGACCATTTTAGCACTTCAGCAAGGCACCAGATTATGTAAATCCACAAAATACTGAAACAATTCAATCCATTCAGTGTTACTTGAAAATATATCTTGGTCGTAAAGATTTGAGACGGTAAACGGCTGCAAAACGTCACGAATAGCCGATTTCAATCAGTATAAACACACAACAAATATACCCCCACCCCCTTAATAAAACGATCCCACCCGACCTCAACCCCCACATTGAATGGAATCTTGCGAATTCCCACCAAACAATAAATAAGTTGAGCTACGATACCCAATTTAGCGGTGTATACCTTACCTAGAGTCCATTTTCCAACACAGTTTGATCAAATACGTTCAGAAAATGTTGATCGGACTCCTAAATAATTTACACGTTCGGCAGTATTAACAAAATTGTACCTCGCTGGTTCCCTAATTGAGTTTAGACTTTCATCTTTCGACAGGAAGTAGTTTAATTCAAGCGCTACAACGTGACAAACTTCTTGTAAAACTTTTACCGTCAAAATTTCAAGCTGTGCGCGCCTCTACACATAAGGTGCTCATTTCGCTGTTTTCTCTGCCTGCTGAAAGCAGTGCTCAGGCCCCGCAAATAGTGCCCCAGCGAGGCATGTTATCGAGCAGTAAATCGAAATAAAATTTGTAGCTGAATACAACAAATACAATACTTGCCAGTGGTACCAACGGCTTTCTATTAATCGTTGCAACGAAGGCGGAAAAAAATCTTGAAAATTCTGGTCTTTGGCAGAGATTAGTATAGGAGTTAACGGGTCGGGACTTTTTTTTATTTAGGAGCCTGAGGCCTATTAGGTGGGCTTATTTCATCCGATCAGTCTGATATCAGACATGGGCTTGCATCATTCAATTGCCCGGAAGCTGCAAAAATTTCACGCGTTTTCATCAAATACTTTGCGCGCTATGCGTTTTTTGCTACATGTACCCCCATCAAAATACAACAGTTTTCGGCTAGCTAAAGCACACATCTGGGCTTGGCGATCAGGCCCGGATTTGTAAAGATACCATAACAAACGCTATGATTAGTTCTTGAATGGATGACCCATATATTCCTACATATTCGGTAACCTGTTACTAGCGTGTTGGTCCTTCCATTGAATTATTGTCATTTTTGCGATACGATACTCTTAAAAGCGCTAATTTTCGGCAATTTTGTGGATTAATTTTGATTTTGCTGAAAAACCAGAAGAGTGAAACTGTCGAATTTAGTTATATATTAACCAGGAATGTTTCCTCTACAAATAGATGCCAAAAAGTGCCAATTCGAAAGGAGGACAATGCAAATAATATTACAAAATCTGTCCCCACACCCCATGTCAGGCATATAAATTCAGGATGACCCTTCCGGTTTATGTCAGACGTTAGGCAGGGTCAAACGAATCTTTCTGAACCAGATATTGTATTATTGCAGGCACCAAAGTTCATGTACTTCTCATAAACTTGTATAATTATTTCAGGTTTCTGAGTTCCACTAAGAGTGAATAAATAGCCACTGATGCAGGTAAAAAAATACAAAAATGGAGGATAATCCAGTTAAAACTAGTCTGTAATGTCTGTATCTGACAACTTAAGCATCTTCAGCCGGGTCTCTGATCATTCTGTTATACTATGAGACTGATTGGATCAATGCTGATATCGGCCAGTTCATTTTGAGACAGATATGGACATTACAATGATCACACGTTCTCACCAGAAACCAGCATTTTCGACCATTTTAGCATTTCAGCAAGGCACCAGATGATGTAAATCCACAAAATACTAAAAAAAATCTATCCATTCAGTGTTACTTGAAAATATATCTTGGTCGTAAAGATTTGAGACGGTAAACGGCTGCAAAACGGTACGAATAGCCGATTTTAATCAGTAAAAACACACAACAAATATACCCCCACCCCCTTAATAAAACGATCCCACCCGACCTCAACCCCCACATTGAATGGAATCTTCCGAATTCCCACCAAACAATAAATAAGTTGAGCTACGATACCCAATTTAGCGGTGTATACCTTACCTAGAGTCCATTTTCCAACACAGTTTGATCAAATACGTTCAGAAAATGTTGATGTATTAGGTGGGCTTATTTCTTCCGATCAGTCTGATATCAGACATGGGCTTGCATCATTCAGTTGCCCGGAAGCTGGAAAAATTTCACGCGTTTTCATCAAATACTTTGCGCGCTATGCGTTTTTGGCTACATGTACCCCCATCAAAATACAGCAGTTTTCGGCTAGCTAAAACACACATCTGGGCTTGGCGATCAGGCCCGGATTTGTAAAGATACCATAACAAACGCTATGATTAGTTCTTGAATGGATGACCCATATATTCCTACATATTCGGAAACCTGTTACTAGCGTGTTGGTCCTTCCATTGAATTATTGTAATTTTTGCGATACAATACTCTTCAAAACGCTAATTTTCTGCAATTTTGTGGATTAAATTTGATTTTGCCGAAAAATCAGAAGCGTGAAACTGTCGAATTTAGTTATATATTAACCAGGAATGTTTCCTCTACAAATAGATGCCAAAAAGTGCCAATTCGAAAGGAGGACAATGTAAATAATATTACAAAATCTGTCCCCACCCCCCATGTCAGGCATATAAATTCAGGATGACCCTTCCGGTTTATGTCAGACGTTAGCCAGGGTCAAACGAATCTTTCTGAACCAGATATTGTATTATTGCAGGCACCAAAGTTCAGGTACTTCTCATAAACTTGTATAATTATTTCAGGTTTCTGAGTTCCACTAAGGGTGAATAAATAACCACTGATGCAGGTAAAAAATACAAAAATGGAGGATAATCCAGTTAAAACTAGTCTGTAATGTCTGTATCTGACAACTTAAGCATCCTCAGCCGGGTCTCTGATCATTCTGTTATACCATGAGACTGATTGGATCAATGCTGATATCGGCCAGTTCATTTTGAGACAGATATGGACATTACAATGATCACACGTTCTCACCAGAAACCAGCATTTTCGACCATTTTAGCATTTCAGCAAGGCACCAGATGATGTAAATCCACAAAATACTAAAAAAAATCAATCCATTCAGTGTTATTTGAAAATATATCTTGGTCGTAAAGATTTGAGACGGCAAACGGCTGCAAAACGGCACGAATAGCCGATTTTAATCAGTAAAAAGACACAACAAATATACCCCCACCCCCTTAATAAAACGATCCCACCCGACCTCAACCCCCACATTGAATGGAATCTTCCGAATTCCCACCAAACAATAAATAAATTGAGCTACGATACCCAATTTAGCGGTGTATACCTTACCTAGAGTCCATTTTCCAACACAGTTTGATCAAATACGTTCAGAAAATGTTGATGTATTAGGTGGGCTTATTTCATCCGATCAGTCTGATATCAGACATAGGCTTGCATCATTCAATTGCCCGGAAGCTGGAATAATTTCACGCGTTTTCATCAAATACTTTGCGCGCTATGCGTTTTTTGCTACATGTACCCCCATCAAAATACAACAGTTTTCGGCTAGCTAAAGCACACATCTGGGCTTGGCGATCAGGCCCGGATTTGTAAAGATACCATAACAAACGCCATGATTAGTTCTTGAATGGATGACCCATATATTCCTACATATTCGGAAACCTGTTACTAGCGTGTTGGTCCTTCCATTGAATTATTGTAATTTTTGCGATACAATACTCTTAAAAACGCTAATTTTCGGCAATTTTGTGGATTAAATTTGATTTTGCTGAAAAATCAGAAGCGTGAAACTGTCGAATTTAGTTATATATTAACCAGGAATGTTTCCTCTACAAATAGATGCCAAAAAGTGCCAATTCGAAAGGAGGACAATGCAAATAATATTACAAAATCTGTCCCCACCCCCCATGTCAGGCATATAAATTCAGGATGACCCTTCCGGTTTATGTCAGACGTTAGCCAGGGTCAAACGAATCTTTCTGAACCAGATATTGTATTATTGCAGGCACCAAAGTTCAGGTACTTCTCATAAACTTGTATAATTATTTCAGGTTTCTGAGTTCCACTAAGAGTGAATAAATAGCCACTGATGCAGGTAAAAAATCCAAAAATAGAGGATAATCCAGTTAAAACTAGTCTGTAATGTCTGTATCTGACAACTTAAGCATCCTCAGCCGGGTCTCTGATCATTCTGTTATACCATGAGACTGATTGGATCAATGCTGATATCGGCCAGTTCATTTTGAGACAGATATGGACATTACAATGATCACACGTTCTCACCAGAAACCAGCATTTTCGACCATTTTAGCATTTCAGCAAGGCACCAGATGATGTAAATCCACAAAATACTAAAAAAAAATCAATCCATTCAGTGTTACTTGAAAATATATCTTGGTCGTAAAGATTTGAGACGGTAAACGGCTGCAAAACGGCACGAATAGCCGATTTTAATCAGTAAAAACACACAACAAATATACCCCCACCCCCTTAATAAAACGATCCCACCCAACCTCAACCCCCACATTGAATGGAATCTTCCGAATTCCCACCAAACAATAAATACGTTGAGCTACGATACCCAATTTAGCGGTGTATACCTTACCTAGAGTCCATTTTCCAACACAGTTTGATCAAATACGTTCAGAAAATGTTGATGTAGTAGGCATCAGACTCCTAAATAATTTACACGTTCGGCAGTGTTAACAAAATTGTACCTCGCTGGTTCCCTAATTGAGTTTAGACTTTCATCTTTCGACAGGAAGTAGTTTAATTCAAGCGCTACAACGTGACAAACTTCTTGTAAAACTTTTACCGTCAAAATTTCAAGCTGTGCGCGCCTCTACACATAAGGTGCTCATTTCGCTGTTTTCTCTGCCTGCTGAAAGCAGTGCTCAGGCCCCGCAAATAGTGCCCCGGCGAGGCATGTTATCGAGCAGTGAATCGAAATAAAATTTGTAGCTGAATAGAACAAATACAATACTTGCCAGTGGTACCAACGGCTTTCTATTAATCGTTGCAACGAAGCCGGAAAAAAATCTTGAAAATTCTGGTCTTTGGCAGAGATTAGTATAGGAGTTAACGGATCGGGATTTTTTTTTATTTAGGAGCCTGAGGCCTATTAGGTGGGCTTATTTCATCCGATCAGTCTGATATCAGACATGGGCTTGCATCATTCAATTGCCCGGAAGCTGCAAAAATTTGACGCGTTTTCATCAAATACTTTGCGCGCTATGCGTTTTTGGCTACATGTACCCCCATCAAAATACAACAGTTTTCGGCTAGCTAAAGCACACATCTGGGCTTGGCGATCAGGCCCGGATTTGTAAAGATACCATAACAAACGCTATGATTAGTTCTTGAATGGATGACCCATATATTCCTACATATTCGGAAACCTGTTACTAGCGTGTTGGTCCTTCCATTGAATTATTGTAATTTTTGCGATACAATACTCTTAAAAACGCTAATTTTCGGCAATTTTGTGGATTAAATTTGATTTTGCTGAAAAATCAGAAGCGTGAAACTGTCGAATTTAGTTATATATTAACCAGGAATGTTTCCTCTACAAATAGATGCCCAAAAATGCCAATTCGAAAGGAGGACAATGCAAATAATATTACAAAATCTGTCCCCACCCCCATGTCAGGCATATAAATTCAGGATGACCCTTCCGGTTTATGTCAGACGTTAGCCAGGGTCAAACGAATCTTTCTGAACCAGATATTGTATTATTGCAGGCACCAAAGTTCAGGTACTTCTCATAAACTTGTATAATTATTTCAGGTTTCTGAGTTCCACTAAGAGTGAATAAATAGCCACTGATGCAGGTAAAAAAATACCAAAATGGAGGATAATCCAGTTAAAACTAGTCTGTAATGTCTGTATCTGACAACTTAAGCATCCTCAGCCGGGTCTCTGATCATTCTGTTATACCATGAGACTGATTGGATCAATGCTGATATCGGTCAGTTCATTTTGAGACAGATATGGACATTACAATGATCACACGTTCTCACCAGAAACCAGCATTTTCGACCATTTTAGCATTTCAGCAAGGCACCAGATGATGTAAATCCACAAAATACTAAAAAAAAAATCAATCCATTCAGTGTTACTTGAAAATATATCTTGGTCGTAAAGATTTGAGACGGTAAACGGCTGCAAAACGGCACGAATAGCCGATTTTAATCAGTAAAAACACACAACAAATATACCCCCACCCCCTTAATAAAACGATCCCACCCAACCTCAACCCCCACATTGAATGGAATCTTCCGAATTCCCACCAAACAATAAATAAGTTGAGCTACGATACCCAATTTAGCGGTGTATACCTTACCTAGAGTCCATTTTCCAACACAGTTTGATCAAATACGTTCAGAAAATGTTGATGTAGTAGGCATCAGACTCCTAAATAATTTACACGTTCGGCAGTATCAACAAAATTGTACCTCGCTGGTTCCCTAATTGAGTTTAGACTTTCATCTTTCGACAGAAAGTAGTTTAATTCAAGCGCTACAACGTGACAAACTTCTTGTAAAACTTTTACCGTCAAAATTTCAAGCTGTGCGCGCCTCTACACATAAGGTGCTCATTTCGCTGTTTTCTCTGCCTGCTGAAAGCAGTGCTCAGGCCCCGCAAATAGTGACCCGGCGAGGCATGTTATCGAGCAGTGAATCGAAATAAAATTTGTAGCTGAATAGAACAAATACAATACTTGCCAGTGGTACCAACGGCTTTCTATTAATCGTTGCAACGAAGGCGGAAAAAAATCGTGAAAATTCTGGTCTTTGGCAGAGATTTTTATTTAGGAGCTTGAGGCCTGCTGGGTTCGGACCACTAAAAAAAAGTCCCTAGCCGTTAACCGGGACTTTTTTTATTTAGGAGCCTGAAGCCTGCTGGGCTCGGACCACTAAAAAAAAGTCCCTAGCCGTTAACCCCTCTAAATAACCTCTGCCATAGAGGACAAGTTTTTGTGCTGATTTTTTCCCAGCTTCCTTTTGATAATGAGACAAGGGCTTGCATGGCCAACATTAAGTGCCCTTTTGAGTTGTGACTTTTATTTTGAATTCACTGCATAATTCATGCCAGTCTGAGGCACTATATGCAGGTGCGTAGACTCTGCTTTTTGCAGGTAAGTTATTCGCCGGAAGTACGGTGCTTGCCAACAGGACGCTCTGGCTCGAAATTTTGATGGGCGACCCCCGCCAAGAAGTAGATGGCGATGCAGGACTTGAATGGAACTACAAACTGCCAGGAGATGAAAGTCCAAAAATAATTAATAAATCAGCCAGGTGCAGTTTCATTAACATGGCCGTCAATTTAATTTTAATAGTGGTCCGAGCCCTGCTGGCATAACCGGTCTACTGTATGGGCATACAGGGGAGGTAACCTCTGATTTGGATTCTCCATTCTCGGGACAGATGTCTATCTTGCCTAATATACGCCAGGAGATTATACGAGAAGTTCAGTTGTTTGCTTTTTTTTCTAATTTGATGGCTCACACCAGAAGGGCATGATATCACTATATATATTGTTTGCTATTTTCTTCTGTTGCACACATAAAAATCTCCAAATCCATAATCTATCAGTATCAGGTCTCTTCAAAATGTACATGTAGACATTTGCTGATTGAAATGGGTTATGTTTACACAATATATAACAAATTTGAAATAGGTCGAATTCAAAGTAATGTTCTGACACACTCTTCATTAGTCTCAATTTTAGCGCCTCTTGCTGACAAGCATAGGTGGCTGTTTATAATACACAACCAACTCTGACGACCAACACATTTTACACTGGCTTTCATTATCCACCAGAGGCATAGTGGTAGCATGTCTCTGGTGGAGCGAGAATGCAGACGATGTTACCATATGAGTTTTACACTGTATTATATGGGAATATTATTTATCATGCCTTATACCATGTTAACATATTTGTTAACTCCTCTTTAGATGCATCACACATTTCAGTAGTGCAGTGTCCATGCATATTCTCCATATGGTCAGCATACAAGTACAATTCAATTCTGAAAGTAAACAGAAATATTTTAGATAAATTCGGAAACTGGTAATAAGTACATGTATTCCTTTCCTTTGAAATAGTACCAGATTTTAAAATAAAGAAAAATCTCTCTTTTTCAGTCAGAATAGCAATCATCTCATAATATTGCTCAACAATATTCAAGCAATAAATTTCCAGTAATAGCATGATTGAATTAAATGCCTTTTCAATCAAAATAGCAATCATTTCATACTATCATGACTATTGCTGATCAACAATGTTCAAGCACTAAATTTCAGATATAAATGGTATGATATAACTGAACTGATATGTAACTAAATTCCATAAAATTTGAATACAGGAAATATATGGCAGGCCTCAGGCCGCTGATAATTAATGTTCCGTTTCCCGTAACCAGCCCTCATCTATATTTTGAGGGCAAATAATTAAAATCCATGAGGGATTTACATTTTCATGAGTAAAACTTGCTCAGTTTCTCCATATTTGTACACAATTGGTTTGCAAGTTAATAATTAATAATTATCGGGCTCAGCATACGAGAAACAAACAATTAATTAACAGTGGCCTCAATTTAAGGTGGTAACCTGTTTTCAGTTTGCCTGGAGGTTGCCATATGAAAAATAGTGATAACCTATTTTTAAATTAGGTTAATAATTATGCAATAGGTTCCCACAGGTTACAAGTGTAGAATTCATGGTAACCTGTTGAGAGGTTACCATCAGCACTCCTTAAATTGAGGGCTGAAATGGTATGATATCTGAACTGATATGTAACTAAATTCCATAAACTTTGAATACAGGAAATATATGGCAATCTAGGAACATAAATCTTCATTCTACATTTGGCTAAAGATATAAAAGTCCCTGCTCCCCTTTCATGAACTTAATACATATACCGGTACTGAAACCTATAATTATTAGTCTCTGTAGCCTGTAGGCCTGCATAAAATCCGCCTTTGCACTTCAAATTCTTGGACAAAGGATTTACGCCAACAGGTACACTGATGCGTGACTCCCACATAAATTTGTGGTTCACATTAGTCCTCTATTCTTATGGCTTCATTTTTAATCAGTGGTATATGAATGGACTATTTTTGACTTGCAGTTGCAAAAGGTATCAATAATGTATTAAATCATAATGGTCATAATACATTTCTTGGAATAGATATTTGATGCATATTTACAATATTTACACTATCAATAGTTAACAATCTGCTGTAGATATAGGCTGGAGCGGAAGATAACGAATCACAAATGTACGCCGGGAGTCGTGCATCGATGCACCGGAAGTGACGCTGGTGCGAATCTATCCTACCTATATGTATCAAAGTGTAAACTTTTTATATGATTAGTAAAATAGCATCATCAGCATGGTGGACGAAGTTTTGTCCTGCAGTTAAGTCACCAACCAAGAAGATCTCCCTACATCCATGTCATTACCATAGGCATGGTTCAGCTAACTTCTTTTAGGAAGGGGGTTGGGTGTACTTCATGGACGATCAGGTCTGAGCCAGGTGCCCCCGCCAAAAAAAGTCTAAATCTAGTTATAGGATTCAAAGGGGAATTATCCACGCCAACTGTAGGTTCTTTCGGGTGTCAGGTGGGTGGTCAGATATTCTAAATCCCCCCCCCCCCTTCGCCATTAGACGGGCCCATATGTAGTCCCAGTCGATCTACGTTCAAGATTGGACTATAGATGGACCTACATTAAGGGGTAAGGGATATTTACTTGTTCTTGGGCAATTTTCTATTTCTCATGATGTTTTCCAGTTTCATACTCAGATAATTCTAGATGCAAAAACTTACTGACATTTATTATTGTGATTTGTCAGCTGGGTTACCGGTATACTGATTACTGATAATTATCCTTGTTATCAAACTACACATCTCTCACCCTGATAAACAGTTGATAAAAAGCTTTGTGCCTTCGCATTGGTCATTGAACATGTATGCCAAGTCTCGCATCGATTGGTTCAGTGGGTCCAGACCTTATAAGGTTTTCATATCAATCTTGACGGCCGCCGGGGCTTTCGACCAATCGACTTTGGTCATTTTTGGGGAACTTTTTCAGGAAACAAAATTACATAAAATATATCTTTTTAATATCTGAAAACAGTAAGGGGTGCGTGGAGGGGGGGGGGGGGATATGTCCAGAGAGGAATATGTCCAGGAAGGAATATGGAGAGGGAGGGAATAATAGGGGGGGGGGGTGATGTCCTACAAGCATCAGACTTGCCCTGAAAACGTGTGAATCCCCAGGTAAGCTGCTAAGCTCGACGTTAGGACGAGTTGTGTGTGCATGCGGGCGGGGGAGGGAAGGGGGTACAAATTATACAATGGGTGACAGCCTTTGTTTTATTATTTGGATGTTCGCTTGCGCTTAAACCGACCCTCTGCTATAAATTTTAGAGTGATGGAATTATTTACCTGGTCCTGTTTGTCATAGCGGGTGGAATATTCGCCGTATACGGAAAATCGGCACAGGCAGGTGCTTCTTGATGTTGTTGTTGTGGCGATTGCGTTCGTTTTCTGTTCCTCAGTTTCAATGCCTTTGCAGATCGGGATGTTCTCTCTTTTGGATTGTTGAGCTTGATATCTCGAGCGCATGGCTCAAGTCTTTGAATCAGCATACCCAGAACCGACATCGGACTTCCAAAATATGAAATAAATCGGCTTGACTGAGCTGAAGATGTGGTGAGTGTTTTTTTCTGTCAGCCAGACAGCGTGGTTCAAGGGCCGTAACTCGTAATTCACTCCATCCCAAAAAAAAATCCCAATTTGAAAGCAGACGCGCACGTAACTCCAAACTGACGACCTTCTTTACCTCCGATTAACAAAGAGTTCTTTTTATTTTCCTAAATTTTTAATGTTACAATATTTGTCCATTTTAAAATGGTATAATGATGGTACAATATACCGAGGATGGCTATTCTTACCCTCAAACAAACGAGAGCCAATGTAGGACCGACATTGGAACAATCCAAACCGTATACATTTTGGACCGACAGCCGTCGCCAATGATGTACCAATATATAATGCTAGATCGTCGGCAACATCAAATGGTACCATGATGGTCCAACATAAATTGTTACATTGCTGTAACACTCACTGGTACACGAATGTTCCACTATATATCGGTGTCATATTGTGGGGAAAACGCGTGTGTAGGCTTTGTAACTCATATCAAGAAATGGTCTCGTTCTGCCGAAAAGGCCTCCAATTGATGTAGATTACCGCGAAATAAATATTCTCCCGGTCTTCAGACTGACAAGTACCACAACCATGAGAAGCAACTTTGCTGCATTCATGACAACAATATTCCATACCATAATTGATCACCTACCTTCTGTCATCACCTGCATGAATAATAGATTCTCACATGAGTTCATTTCTAGACGACTTTTCCCGAGTTTGAGAAAAATGTGCGTTGCGCATTTTTCTCAAACGAGTGTGGGAAAAGTCGTCTAGAAATGAACGAGTCTGAGAGCTTTTTTCTCATATAACATATCAAAGAATCTAAAATGAAGGCTGACGTCCCATTTTCGACCGACGATGTTGTAAGCGTAAAACCAGGTCAAGCGCACAATACTACTATTGGGCACTTTGGTCCATGAATGGGCCGAATCACACCCGGGCTACAAGCGCTGAATACAAGAGAACAAGATTTTTATAAGTACTACACTACTTTAATGACACCGAAATTGTTGAAATATTCCACTACTGCAACTATGTGTCATTTGTGGAGTACATAAGTCAAGTATTTAGTTGGTTTTGGTAAAGACATGCGGCTTCGTAGGGTTTCGGTAACAAACAGTGTCGGTGAAACGAACAGTTCAGTTCAAAGTGAGACGAAGCAAAGCGGGCAGTGAGTAACGAAGCAGTATATCGTTGTTCTACAAATTCATGTTATTACGATTTACTCACGGCAATCATTAACAACGCAACAGTTCAAATATATTTAACAAGGAACAACATGTTGTGAGAAGACGGTAGAAGAACACGTTCATCTAACGTGCTGTTAATCGGACTAGGAACTCAAGTTAATTTCACCAAGCAAATTGCGGTTTGTCTGCGACTGTGTTGCCTTCGATTTGGCCGTACCACTGGACACGAGGTTGATGTTGAAATTAAATGTACAACCAGAGAGATGATTGCCACTTATCATTCCTTGCAGCTCACCAGCAAAGTCCTTTGTACTTTGTGCGTTAAAGTTATAGGAGCTACTGTGGGAGGAACTTACATCGTGGCTGGTTGTAGCAGCAGATACGGTTTCTGTGGTGACTGTGTTGAACGACGAACAGCTTGAATCTTCAGGGCAATTTTCACGGCGTGTTATAGCTGCAGGGGGAGACGGCACTCGCGTGGGGCGAATAGATGCAGCACCGTACACGTCTACCGAAGAGGAATTCGTGGCTGCGGGTGTGACTGAATGTTCTTATGGCCTGAAAGTTGCATGATGTGAGTGGGGTGAATATCGTGATCATGTTAGTTTCTGACACATAAATTTCCGCCCACTGGTGTTTCTGAGACGCTTGTCACCAACGAGGCCACCCGCCTCACACATTTTCTTCATGATTTTCTCAAGTTTATTGATACCAACTGGTTGACGTTTAGACCAGAGACATTGGTTGAGTTGAACGTCTACCGTGGAAGTTGCCAGGTAAAACGGGTCATCGTCGTTGCAGAAGTCTGAGGGGCGTTGACTTTTGTACACCTCATACAACTGAACGGGACAGCGATCAAGGTTTTCGGGATTTGCGTACGCTCTGGGAGGGACAGATCTGATGTCACGAGGATTCTCACCAGTTCGGGTTTTAGTTTGTCTCTCGTTATATTCCAAGTATTCTACGCCGGTATTGTCAACTTTCAATCGGACATCCCCCCAACAACAGTTACGGTGCTCTGTGGCACTACGCATGCCGAATTGAACAGAATTTGTCAGCCACAGGGTATTCAACAAAGCCCCAGGATTTTCTGTACCCAACTGACGACAATCATATAACATGTCAACTTCTTCTGGGTCTATTGGTGCTACTCTGAAAGGTTTGTTTCCTTTACCTTTTGCCTTAAGTTCTTTTTGTTTGCTTTTCAGTACCTCGCGCATCTTCGAGAAATCAACATCACTTATGATAGACTTTTCGTACTGCTTTTCCTTCAAATGCCGTTCGAAACTAGCCACCATGCCTCTCAATGTTGTAGGTTCATACTCAGTTCCGTCAACTTTCCGAACACAAAATATGAACGAAGCAAGAAAATTGTTTAGTTCTTTCGGGGGAATTACCTTCAGTGGCCTGCATTCTCCCTTTTCTTGAAGGAATTCTCGCAACAGTTTCAAATGACCTACAGTTTTTGCTCTGGTTCTTTTGTTTTTTGATGATTCCACAAAATCATCCCGATCATCGTCATCTAACAACACAAATCTTGTTGTTGTTGCTGACATTTTCTCCGGTAAGTTGGCATCAGAATTTCCACGGGCCGCGATAGGGAAAATTTCGTGTCTCCCCACATCAAGGGCCTTTCCCGAAAATTTAGATATTAGCACAAACATAGGAAATGTTCCCAATGGTTGGTAAATGCGCAAAATCGTACATTTTTGCCTTCTGCACTCTACGATTTGACCGATTTCAAAACACATGTTTACATTCGGCATATACTGTAGCGTGAAAGTTCGCTCAGTGCTAGTCGACTGACACTAAACAGCAACATTGTAACAAGCAGACGATGAAAATAGTGCGTGACGTAACGGCATGACATCAGCTCATGGTAGACGATTTTTCTACAATGGCTTTCTCCCATAGGAAACGGTCATGTTATATGAGAAAACAAATTCCTTTGGGCGCTGCGATCTTATTACAAATCTGCACAGAATACTCTCCGAAAAAAAATGACTTTCCTAAATATTAATTACGACTTTGTTACATGTTTTCCAGCTACCAGCCCCGAGACAGGCCTTGTTTACCTGCATTGCTGATACTATTTGAGTAACTTTTGCACACGACCAGCTGCAGCGTAACAGCGGCTGGGGTGAGCGCGACACAGTTTGTGACTCTCATTCTTTCGACTTTTCTCGTTTGTGAAAATTATTTTTGGAGAATATAAGTAATGGTCACATGGATTCCTTACTAATGTACATGCGACTGTAAAACGAATCTAGGGTCGCAGGATAGCATATTACACCAATGAAACCGTTACATTCCAAATCGGATTTACTTTCCACCAAGCCTTGCAGGAACAAGATGGCGACATCTTCCAAAATCTGAGGCCAGGAATGGAGACATCTCTTACATATCTCTCCAACTCAATGGCGACCGGAATGAAGACGGCTCAGCCACAGGTCTCCAACGATCGCCGGTGAGGTTTTCTATCAAAAGTGGTCAAGTGTTCGTGATAAACTGGACGATCTTCAACTTAATATGAGCGACGGAATGGCAACTGAATCTTAGCTACACTCTGGTGAATTGTATTTTGAAATTGTAAATGAAGATTTGTATAAAATCTACAGAATAGATCGAGAAGATACTTGTACCGCAAAAGACATAAGGGTGAATTGAGAAGGTAGTTCTACCGCAAAGGACACGGAGTGGTGTGTTCATTGCCGTAAAATGCAAATTTACCCATAGATAAAGCAAAGACATTGAGAAATTTCAAAAGAAATCTCGGTGAAAGGTACTTATATGATTATATGCCTCCAGGTTGTGTTTCGCAACGAATGGTATACTTTCAGTTCGGACTCCTTACAGAAGGTATGACTGGTGCTAGGGGCCGTGTGGTCATGTCATCCAAGTTGCCACATGAACAGGTACAATAAAAGCGTACCTGAGATACAACACATATCAGAAATCGTTAGATTCTTGGTATGTGCTTTAGAATAGTTTAACCGTAAGACTATACTGTGAAGTCATGTGGCTCTGTCAGTATGTCGGCACCTCTTCCCACTTCCCTTATATGTGTTGTAATGGTATGTGGTCAAAATGATATGTTGTTTATTGTGGGAGTCTTCAATCTACCGGGTGTTAAATTGGAGAAAGCGATCGACAATTTGTGCTGTATCACTGGTGTGGAAGACAGGCGTTCGGGACAGTTTTTTTAATGCATTGAATGGACGGACTCGATAAGCTCTTTAGTTAGTCCACTCAGGATAAAACTGTTTTAGATCTTGTGCTAATTTCCCCTTGCCTCACGTCGAAGCTACGGAGACGGTCATCAGCACATTAGTTTATCAACTCAGGATAAAAACGTTTTAGATCTCGTGCTAATTTCCCCTTGCCTCATATCGAAGTTACGGAGACGGTCGTTTTCTACAGACTTAGATCCATTACGATAGATTTCACCATGACCAAGCTGACCAGCGTTATTCGAACTGGGACATCACCTTCCAACTACGAAAATGCTGATTTCAGCCACTAGATTCTTTGTCTCTCTATCCCTGGAATGCATAATGAGAACTGGCGTCTGTTGAGTGCCTCAACTCTCTATTTTCTACTTCATCCGTCTCTGAATAGCTCGACCTCAACCATGTATAGTTAATAGTACATTGTCACATTCTATGTCAGTATGGACGAGTTCATCAAGCTTCTTAACGATCTTGGCCCTCATAAAGCCTGTGACGCTGATACTATTTCCGGAAGGGGCCACAGAGTAATCACATCTGAGTATGATTTTTCAAAAAAACGTTTAAAACTGTGGTATTTCCTATATTTTTCAAGCAAGTTAATGTCGACCGCCATTTTCGACCAGCGAGAGAGTAGGGGCAGGAAATTTATTGTCGACCGTCCTTGTGGACAGCGATCAACTAATAAGACACTGCTTCTAGACTACTCTCTAAACTAATTAGATTGAAATTCAATCTATCAGATTGAAATTAGTGACCAATCTTTTCTTGGATTGAAAATATTCAATCTAATAGATTGAAAACAATAAAATGAATCTGTTGTAGACTGAAAATTGAATCTACTAGATTGAAATTTTCAATCTAAGAGATGGAATACTCAATCGAATAGATTGGTCACTAATTCCAATCTGATAGATTGAATTTTCAATCTAATTATTTTAGAGAGTACCAAACCGTCGACACAATAGTGTAACAGGCTGGACTGATGTATTAATCTATAAGGTTGAACAAAACTATGAATAACCATTCACCACGGGGCCACAGGTCACATTCGTAGTTATGAAATTTGTTTAACAAAATCAAACAATTAAACGCAACATTAAAAGGGTGGTGGAAAACGATGCCGACGTACTGCCATATGATCCCACCGATTATATACTGTCTGTATATTTCTAAAAACATCACAACCAACAGTGATCCTCTGACGATTCGCGTCCCAGCCACGCTTTTATTGTAGCTGTTCATGTGGACATATTGAATGACATGACTGCAAGGTCCCTAGCACCGGCTTTGAACGGTATTAGATACAAATATCTGTAACGATAATGTAATAGCCATATCAATGTCTTTGCAGTAATGCTTGTCGCGTTAGTGAAAGTTCGGGCCTTGATGGACCAAAGGAATTCTAGGCAGTTCGTTTGATTATTCTCAATATTTAACGACATTTCTCTGAAGAGGTTGTGTGGAGTTTTGGTAAAAAATATGGATCTTGAAATTTTGATAATGTATATCCTTTAATTTATGGAAAAGTTCTTAGAAAGACCAAGTCGAATATTTCTCTATAAAGATACTTTTATTTGAACTAATTAGGTACATTGTCGTACATGTATCAATCTGGTATTAAGTGCTTTATATTATGTTTTACATAGCACATGGGACTGTCATCGCGAAATCCAAGAATTTAAAATGTGAGGGTTCAGAATGTGGGGCAGTGAACTAAAACACTTTGGTCACTTCCTGTCGCTTGTTGAAGAAAACATATATACATGTTAGACGATGAGACTTTCACGTTTAACGGAAATAAAACAAAAAACAACTACATGTATTTGTCGGAAATTATATCAAATCTGCAACGATCTGCATCAGTGGGCATTCGATCCACGACCTCTCTTGAAAAAATCCCTCTCGTGATCGTGATGCTGTTCTCACCACGACTACTCCCGCGTATTTACTCTGGGTACGGTAACCCTCCCATTGAGCTCAAGTGCACATATTGTCTTAGCAGGCGTAATTCGCCACGAGACGAAACAACTACATAGGTCAGTTCGATTTATTTTTGCAAAGCATCAAGATGGGCAGACATGACCGTAATATAGTGAGTTATGAAGCTCACGTCCTGGGCGAATTTCGGATCTAGAATATGATTCTGAAAAACAACTCGTGAAAATAAAATAATCGAATGAATGAACTCAGTGAAACCGCTTATTTCAGGCTTCTGTTAAATTTGCCATACAACTGTCTTCCACGTCGCCCTTAAATGATTCTGTTGAAACTGTAAACATTTGTGAATGGGCTAGGAGAGCAACGGGGATTATAAGATAAATGCTATTCAAGCTCATGTATCGAAATTGTGTGATCTGGAACGAAAGTGTCATTAATTTTGTTGTTTCCATAGTGAAATTGATTAACAAAGCGACACAATATACCTATATGCTTGTACCTTTCACACAGCCTGTCTCGGGTGACAGAATTATTCCCCCATTGGAGAGACTCGGGCATTGATCTTGGCACGTTGTCAACTGACACTCGGGAGGAAACACTTCAGCAAAGGTAGAGGGGTCACCAAAGATCACAAACGAAGGATTCAAATATATTGTATTCTTTCTTGACAATCAATTTAAGTAGTGCGATAGAATATAAAATCTTTATAGACGTTCTCAATTTATAGCTGAGGCACGCTTAGTGTGGTAAAGGGTATAAATGTTAGAGCGCGGGCTTTGCTCTTGCCTTATAGTTATGCAATTATTGTACAATGATCCGATAGGATAGGCTTCAAAGAAAATACTTGCATAGCAGTTACTTTGGCAAATAAAGTCTCATATCTCATTAAGGATATTTCATTAAGCTCTGTGACAGGCCAATAGGCACCCCCGTAGATTGTTCCAATGAGTGTTAATCCTTTTTTTCGGTAATAATCTTGTCAATCTTGATTATTCTAATATACGGAAGTATGGGTCGGCATCTCCGATGCCAAGAGCGCTGTACTGTATGGATTGGAGGAATCGATTCCCGCCGACGACTGAATTATTCTTTTAAAATAAATTGCTTTTTATATATGCGTCGTAATACGGACCCAAATCTGGTAATGGCTATGGATGCGGCAGCTACACGTTAAGTAATATACCGGGGTTGCGGAAAATTAAAGTACTTGAGGTTGAATCCAGTATTTCATAATGTTAATCACAGTGTAATCATTATTACTGTTTAATTCAATATCTTCCCTGCATAATTTGTTCTCTGCCAACTGTTTATGTGTTCCCCATTCAGTTTTTCAAACAATCCACCCTTCATATCTCATAAAAAGTTCATGGAAACAAAGTTGGGATAAGAGCGACTAAACAAAAGAAATACTAACATTCGGGAAATCGAGAGAGCTTCTACGACAATTGTTCTGAAAGGGTAACTTGTATCTGATAAATATGTGAAATAGAGTGATGAAAAGATATACATACCAACAGATAATATTCATCACTGCAATTACGATCTGTGGATAAATGAAATAATTTCAAGACGACATTCTGGTAACTATCAAAGGTTTAGTTACAAGTATCAGAACACAAATTATGAGGATAAATTATGAAGCTGAATATTAGTCACGTTATGATATAATTAATACTCATGTTATCGTCATTGTCAATGGTTGATGCTTGTTGAGCCTATTGATACAATAGTAGTGGATCGAGGAAGTGTATATGTGATGGCATTATGACAACATCCTATGTCAACCCATGATGGTCAGGTGATATTGTACATGGCTACATTTTTTTGTATCGGCAGGTCCCGATCTGTTCCTTGTAGATAAGGATAATCTGTAAACGACACTTTGGATTTAGACTCTTTGCGTTTGGTTTGTGTTTGTCACATCTACACTTGGCAGGGCGAATATAAAACGAGAAGACAGGGGAAAATACATCACTTTGAGACTCATCTTGTTCCCTTTTCAGATTCCATATCTCCTGACAATACGAATACAAATTCGCACTACTATATGCGCAAAAGGCATAACTCTAATTTTTGGGAAAACATAGACAATATCCTAGCTAACAAATTAGAAAACATCCAGAAAGGATCCCTGCGCGTGATTACTGTCCTCACAAGAAGCTGTTTATCTGAAACTTTGTACACCGAGTCCGGTTTCGAATTGTTATCCACCAGCCGATATATGCATCGTCTTGCCATGCTCTATAAAATAGTTAATGGTATGGCCCCTTTAACACTGAATACACATCTTCCCCCACTCGCACGTGACAGAAATCCGTATCATATACGTCATGTGGATCAATTTACACTACACCGGTGCCGCACTGAACTCTTCCGTAGTTCGTTTTTCCCAGCAACTATTCGTGATTGGAATACACTACCCGTTCCCGTGAGGAACTCTGCTAGCCTTCCACAGTTCAAACACCAATTAATAAAAATGTATCCTAAACCTATCCCTCCTCCTTGGAATTATATTGGCCCAAGGCCACAAAACATCATACTGTGTCGAATTCGTAATGGATGCAGCAACTTGAAACGACACTTGTTTGAGAATCATGTAAGCGACAACGCGATATGTAACTGCGGCTGCCTTGACGAAACTGTCGACCACTTCAAAGACAACGGTTGATTGCTAATCTGCTGGACATCTACGATGATCCCTATTCTTTCACTTGTCCCAATCTCCTTTTTGGAGATTGTGATCAAAGTCTAACAGAAAATATTAATATCCAGATGTACCTGGGAGCTTTTGTTATAGAAACCAGCTTTTGTTCGAACGCTGACTTGTGATTTTCGCGACCAGATAGAAATGAAACACTTCTTCTTATTGTTACGTCTAAACGACAATAGAAAAACGCAACAGAAAGCTTTTGTGAAATCGAAGATTAACAATCAAATTCTTATTTACAATACTAAAATCCTATACAAATTAATTTAGGTCAATATAGCAAATATATGAAATATAGTCTTACTGTTCAATGCTATACCGGTGTATCTCTCACAGTCCGTATTAACGTGCAAATCTCTATGCAGTCGGTGCCGATACGCAGAAATCGCGTTCCTGTATTTTTATAGTCCACACCGCTCAGCTGTTGTCCAATTCCCGTCAGTTCAATCACGTAGATAATACAGCGGTCAAACACACAAGAGTAATCCAACAGGAATATACAATCCAGCAGTCAGTAATCTCAGGCAAAGGTAATGTCCAGTAGCACAATCTAATGCACCCACATAAAAGCCGTTTGAATCTCTCTCGATCACTGAACGTCCGGCTATTTATACTCTATCGAGCATTCGAGATTATTCTATCAAATCAAGAAACTTCCACCGGTACAGCAATGACGTATGCTTGTAACCCAGATACGATTACAACAACTTCTAGAAAGTTCGAAAATGATTATCCCACAACAGTATGTATACAGGCGTATAGATGTGTAGATGGCGCTGTGACCCAATTACCATTGTAATACGGATCTCTTCGTAATTCGGCCATTTCAATCATGATAAATCGGTTACGACAGCTTCGAGAAAATTCTATGACCATAACCACAGAACAGAATGTTAACAAGTTTACCTCAGCTCTATTATTCTAGAACTATCTTCAGTGTCTAATTTTATACTGCAATACCATGACACTCCTCCTCTTATAAAGAAGAAAATTTCAAACTTGGAACTTTCTTGACAATTCAAAACTTTATTACAAAACAAAATCTATATTACAACAGCAAAATATTGACAAACATATGTACATTATATGCGAGAAAAACAATCAGCGATCAAATTGTCCTTGTCCTTAATATTTTTGATTTCAATATTGTATTCTTGTAACACCAAACTCCATCTCAACAATCTTTGATTTTTGTTTTTCATCTTACTTATTAAAACAAGTGGATTGTGATCACTGAATACAGTAATCAAGAATACAATACAAGAAGTAACATAAACATCAAAATGTCAATAAAAAAGCCAATATTATTGCCAAACATTCTTTCTCAATTGTAGAATAATTTCTCTGATGTTTGTCAAATTTACGTGAAAAATAACATATTGGCTGATCTACACCATCTATACCTTCTTGTAACAAAACGGCACCAGCAGCAACATCACTAGCATCTACAGCCAGTTTAAAACGTGAATCAATATCTGGTACTGGAGGAACTGGCGCGCTCTTAAGTATGGCTTTCAGGTTTTCAAAAGCTGATTCACATTCATCGGTCCAAACAAAAGTTACCTTCTTTCTTAAGAGCCGAGTTGAAGGTTCAGCTATATCTGAAAAATTTGGACAAAAATTTCTGTAGTAACTAGCCATACCCAAGAAACGCATCAGTTGTCTCTTACATGTTGGTCTTGGAAATAGCGAGATAGCACTGACCTTAGCATCTAAGAATGTCACACGTGCATGTCCAAATTCACTTTTTCCAAGGTTGACTGTCAGGCTTGGCGCCGATTGAACAGTGCGCGAATTCTCTGTAGATGACCTTCCCATGTATCGCTGTAAACAATGACGTCATCAATGTAAGTCTCACATCCTTCCAAACCGGAAGTAATACGGTTGATGAGACGCTGGAACGTCGCTGGAGAATTTTTCATTCCAAATAGCATAACTTTGGACTGGAACAGACCCTCCGAAGTGACGAATGCTGAGATCTCTTTCGCACGATCTGTCAGTGGAACTTGTCAAAATCCTTTCAGAAGATCAAACTTTGATACGAACTTGGCACTTCCCACTTTATCAATGCAATCGTCAATGCGTGGAATAGAGAATGTGTCTGTTTTGGTCAATGTGTTCACCTTTCTGTAGTCAGTACACATCCTGTAACTGCCATCTGGCTTTGGAACGAGGATACATGGTGAACTACAGTTACTAGTACTTGGTTCAATGAAGTCATTGTCCAATAATTACTGAATCTCTTCTTTCAGGTAGTTTTGTTTTTCTGGGATTCAAACGATATGGGTGCTGCTTTACTGGATTACAATCTCCGACATCGACGTCATGTGAAATTGTATCAGTCCGAGTAGGAATGTCGGGAAACAAATGTTTATATTGATTGAGCAGAGTTCGAAGTTCTTCCTGACGCGCTGGCTCGAGATGACACAACTTGGAATCCAAATTAAGTAGAATGTCAGAGTTCTGTAATTTCGCCGCTGTCATGGGCTCTTCACAAGTGTCATTAGTATCAGGGTCAGAACTAACTACACTTGCCGGATGGACAGTACTGTTAGTGCTATCTCTGTCTATGTATAACTTTAACATATTTACATGACATAACTGTTTGTTTTTACGCCTGTCAGGAGTCTGAATTACATAATTAAGGTCACTTAGTTTCTTTTCAATGACATAAGGACCAGAACATCTAGCCTTAAGTGGATTACCAGGAATAGGCAGAAAAGCCAGAACCGTCTCACCAGATTTGAAACTTCGTTTAAGGACATGTTTAGCATAGGTTATTTTCATACCTTTTGAGCGGACTTTAAATTTGACATGGTCAAATCACGTGCTTTGGTCAACCTGGTGCGAAAGTCCGACACATATTGTAAGAGACTACATGAGTCAAGATCACTGTCTAGGAACTTTTCCTTCAGCAGTTTAAGCGGTCCTCTTACTGTATGACCAAAGACTAATCCAAATGGACTGAAGCCTAAAGACTCTTCAACAGACTCTCTGACAGCAAACAAGAACAAATGTATGCCTTCATCCCAGTCTTTCTCAGTGTCAAAGCAATAAGTTCTAATAATGTTCTTTAATGTTTGGTGGAATCTTTCTAATGCGCCCTGGCTTTCTGGGAGGTATGCAGATGATTTATACTGCTTTATTCCCAATTCATGTATGACTTGTTGAAAAATTCCTGGCATGAAATTAGATCCCTGATCAGACTGAACAGACTGGGGTAGGCCGACAAGTGTGAAAAACTTAACTAAGGCCTTAACAATAGTTTTTGCCTTAATATTCCGTAAAGGAATGGCCTCAGGGAACCTGGTTGAAGCGCACGTGATAGTTAACATGTATTGATTGCCTGACTTTGTTTTGGTAATGGACCATCACAATCTATAATCACCCTACTAAAGGCTTTCCCAAATGCAGGGATTGGTTGTAGAGGGGCCTTTGGTATCGTTTGGTTAGATTTTCCTACCATTTGACATGTGTGGCATGACCTACAAAATTCCGCAACATCTTTCTTTAAATTTGGCCAATAGAAATCATTTAGAATTTTGTAGTATGTTTTGTTAACACAAGAGGTGTTTCCTGGGCTAGTCTGAGGATATCTAAACGATATGACTCTGATACTTAACTGCCCACTCATCATCAGGTGACACATCTGGCGGTCGCCATTTGCGCATAAGAACACCATTCTTACAAAAGTAACACACAGGCTCTTGAGTTACATCACACTCATCTACTGCCCTGTCAAACAACTTGGAAATGTCCTTGTCACTATGCTGTTCATTAACCAGCTGTGGTTTTGAAATCTTGTCATTAGAACATTCCGATTTGCTATCCAAATGTGGCTTATCAGCCTCATCATTTAAACACACAACGGTGTCGGCCAAACAAACCTCATCGATGACGTCATCTTTAAGAGACTTCCCCAGCCAATTTACTCATGGCTCTAGTAACTGCACACGCAGGATACAAACTTTTGAATTTCCTCTTCAACTGGATCATGAAATCAGACTTGTCAGTTACAATCGGGTTAACCCCGACCGTATCTCCCGCAAGATCATTGCCAAGAAGTAATTGAACACCCTCAAATGGTAAACTACCTTTAATACCCACCGTAACAGGTCCAGAAATCAAGTCGGAAGACAGATGAACGTTATGGAGCGGAACGGGCGTATAATTTACAGAATCTATCTCTTTAATCAGGACATTACTGCCTGCAGATGAAGAATCAGAAAACGGCAAAATATCTGCCAACAAAAGAGACTGGGACGCACCCGTGTCTCGCAAAATCTTCACAGGAGTAGCATTAGAAAAATCACTTGAAAGTGATACAAAACCATTGTGGATAAATGGTTCAAAAATCTCCATAACAAGATTTAAATAACTGTCAACCTTATCCTTGATAGAACTAATAGGAACAGTGTCCCTGACCATCTTAACGTCATATAAACTATGAACGCCACTAACCTGCCTGGGTAAAGATCTTGAAGTGAGGAAACGACTAGGCTTTTGAAAGGCTTGATCTTGTTGTCTTCTTTTCAATTTAAAACAATCAGCCATTAAATGGCCGTCCCTCTTACAGTAGCTGCACTTATTTTGAGTGTTAAAAGTGGGTGACTGAGACTTTTGTGTTTGACCTTTGACCTTTGTAACAGGGGTTAACAGTTTTAGGCCTTGAAAAAGAACTGGGTTTGTTACCTGAGAGATTAGACTGGAATGAACGTGGCTTAACATCATTGACAAATGATAATTAATAATATCACCATGGATACACCTTTTAAATTCATCTACCAGCATAAGCTGTCTAAGGTTTTCAAAGTTGTTGTCAATTTTAAACGGAGCACACCACCTATCAAATAACTCTCATTTTGAACGAGCAAATTATACATGAGTCTGAGAGTTTTCTTTTTCACAACTACGAAACTTTTGCCTATAGGCTTCAGGAACTAATTCATAACCTTTAAGGATTTAATCCTTCACTATATCATAATTTGATGCTTGCTCTACCGTCAATTGAGTGTAAATGTCCCTTGCCTTTCCGATCAAAACACTTTGAAGAAGTAAACTCCAATTTTCTTTTGGCCAGTTTAAATTTTCAGCAATTTTCTCAAAATGCAGAAAATATTTATCAACTTCTTTTTCCTGAAATGGTGGGACGAGACGTATTTGACGAGCTGCATCAAATTTCGATTGTGATTGTACAGGTGCATCTACAGGAGGACTTGTTCGCGACTGTAATTCCAAATGTTTCATTTCTAACTGAAACCGCCTATCTTTCTCCTCTCTCTCTCTCTAACTGAAACTGTCATTATTTCTCTTTCTCTCTTTCCTCTTTTTCTAAATTTTCTCTCTCTAATTTTTCCTCTTTTTCTGATTCTAATCTCTTTAATACCAGCGGATTTTGCAATTCTAATTTCTTTATTTCCAAAAAAAACCCTGTTTTCTCAGTTAAATCAAAATCACTTTCATCCCAAAGTTGTTTACTAACAAAATGTTTAAGAATGAGTTTCTTAATTTCTTGCTTTCTCCAAGATGTTTTAACTTTGATTTGTAGGAATTTACGTAGTGCGAACAAATCCCCTTTGCGTAGTTCGTCAAATTCCTCTTGACTAGGCTTCGAAGCAAACTGTACTGGGTCAAATAACCATTTGATTTGTATATTCTCAGGTTTGATTTTTCGACTTTTTCGGGTTCAGCAGTTTACGTTTGGTTACCGACATTTTTGAATGCGTTGACTTGGTAATACTTTTTTCTGATGTTTAATATTCGCGATAAGAGCGAAATAAATTAGAAAATTCGTGATGTTGACTTTATATTTTCTTTTAAAAGAATTATAGGACAGAAATTTACCATCATTGTCGAGTAAATCGTTCACAGTTAGAATGTTATGTGTTGACCATTCTGCTTCTTCTGGCCAAAGCGCTCAAAGTCTAGAATCAAGTTGTTGGAGATATCCTTTCCTGCGAACTCGGCTTTGATAATTTCAGCCCAGTCAGTGATTACATCTTTCCAAAATGCATTTTTTAATCTCTACCTGTCTACCTATGGGAATGAACATTTTGTCTAACAATTTAGAATAGAAGTCGTCAAAATGTGCAACTCTTTTATCCACTTTACTTTAAGGTATGCCGAAAAGGTGGGGAGACCTTCCTCTCTGTCGCAAACCATCGTCAGTCTTTTGATTTTGTCTGGCCTCCTCCCCATATGAATTTATAAATTGTTTTTTTGAAGTTCATTCATCATCTCTTTACTAGGTTCAGGTAAAACAGTGAACAGATGGACTAAGGGCGGCAATGTCAGAGTTTTTATAACGTTAACTTTACCAATTGGCGTACGAGTTCTCTTGTGCCAGCTTCCTAACAGTTTTTTGATGGATGTAAGCTTGGTCATATAGTTCAGATTGATCATTTTGGTGAGGTCCTGGTGAAATCAAATGCCAAGAAGCTGGAAACCGCCGGGGTCCCAATTGATCCTATAATGAGGACATAACTTTACTTGGCTGCATTTCTTGGTTCCTATCCAGATAATTCCGGATGTTTCCACATTCAATTTTAGACCCGAACATTTGGAAAAGCCATTTAGGATACCCATAGCTCTAGCCAACGACTCCTTCGTCCCATCCTGGATAAGTGTCGTATCATCAGCATATTGCAATATTTTCAATTCAGAATTGTCAATACGAGTTCCTCTGATATCGCTATCTTTCTTTACAGCTAGGGACAACAACTCTGCAACTAGAATGAAAATGTATGGCGATATTGGGTGTCCCAGTCTCCAGCCTCTTTCTAGTTGAAAAAAATCAGATGGATAGCCATTACTTGTTACACAGCTTCTGGAATCCAAGTGAAAAATTGCAAATCCATTTAATTAGATCTTCGCTAAAGTTAAAAGCGATAAGTGTCTTGTGTATGAAGGCCCAATCAACACTGTCGAATACCTTTTCAAAATCAATTAAGAAGATAAGACCTGGTATTTCTTTCTCCTCTGAATATGCCATTACATCATAGATCAACCGTGTTATTTCCCCAATATATCTTCCTTTCATGAACCCTTTCTGACTTTCGCTAATTAACGATCGGGGTACTTTACGCATCCTGTTTGTTACGGCAGCACCACATATTTTATAATCTACGTTGAGTAAAGATATCGGACGCCAATTTTTTATCAGCTTGCGGTCCTAGCCTTCTTTCGGTATGCAAGTGATTATAGGTGGAAAGATAACCCGTTCTAAAAGCATAGTTAAATGATCTAAGTAAAAAGGGACTGATATGGTCCCGTCTGATAAAAATCGGCCGGTATACCGTCCGAACCCGGAGATTTACCTTTTTCATCCGTTTGACGGCGTCATAACATTCTGCTATTGTTAATAATCCCTCACAGCTCATTTGCTCGTCGGGTGTTATTTTAACGTCGTGTAAGAAAAATTGTTCCTCGTTTTCTGTGCTTATAGAGTTATTTTTTTAATATAGAGTGGAGTAAAATGATCCAACTTCTGATAATATATCCTCTGGTTCCGTAAGTCTAGAACCATCACTCTTGGTAAGTTCAGACATAGTTTTTATTACATGGTTCCCTTTTTCCAACTGACAGAAATATGCAGTCCTCCTTTCTCCATTTTTGTATCAATTTGCTTTCGATCTTATTATCATTCCTTAAATTTTCTTATATCTGATTTCTTCTAAAGCAACCGCGTTCTCAAGTTCGCTTTCAATCATATTTTTCGGTTAAAGTCGGTGCCATCTTCACACAAATCTTTCTCTAACTGTAGTATTTGTTCTTCCAAATGTTTCTCTTTTTTTGATTTTCTTTCTTATTGGAAATGGCATATGTAATTGATGTACTTCTGATTTCGACCTTGAGATATTCAAAGAAAGCCTGGTCATTTAAAGTTAAGTCGACATTGGACGAGTCATTTATTTCTCCTCATTTGTAACATTGCTCCACGCAAGATTTAATTGCACTTTTTATCATATCTAAATAGTCTGGCTCCTTGTGTATTGAGCTTCCAGTATCCTTTACCGCGTTGTGTCCCTTAAAAGAGCATCTAAGTGTTACTGAAGAATGATCAGAGCGATAGGATATACCAATTTCTGGGACAACTGTAATGGCTGCTATGTCTTCAGTTGCTAGAAAAAAAATCTAATCTGCTTTGTTTTACCCCTGTTATCGAGTTCTGTCTCCATGTGTATCTTCTTACTATCGGAGTATAGTTCCGCCAGATATCCACAAGATTAAAATCACATTTTAGTTCTTTCACTTTCATTCTAGCCTGTGGATTATTTATTTTGACATAGTTGTCAGTATCCAGATTAAAATCTTGTACCATGTTCCAATCGCCACATAAAATAATGGATTCGTTCTCAAAACTATTTATTTCCTGAAATAATTGGGTGAAAATGTTAGGGTTATCGGCGTTTGGCCCGTACAGATTGACTAGCGTGTTAGCCTTGTGTTTTCAATCGAAATATCCAAGTTGCTTTGGTGAATACAAAGATCTATATCGTCTTTAAAAAATATCGCAACACCTGCACTGTTAGTTTCTCCGTGGCTATATACAGGTTTGGATTTATAGCCACATTCATCACGCCATGCTGATTCGGTTAGGCTAGAGCTATGGGTCTCTTGAAGGCAATATATAGAGCATCGCTTTCTCTTTAACCATTGAAAGACATCATTCCGCTTATGTTTGTCCGACTGGAGGCCCCTAGCATTCACTGACAATATGGTTACATCCCGATCAGCCACAGATATGAATTAAAGTAGTAGTAATTATATTTCTAGAGATGCAACTAACTTCACTCGGCGGCAAGCAAGTGTACGAAACTACATACATTATTCTATGTCTGCTGAACACACAATCACCATAGTACCTACAGGGATGATAAATAACAAAAGATATGAAACAAAACAAAATTGAAAAAGTTGTCATATAAATAGGCGCGCTCACTCCCGTAGTTCTCAAAATCAGATCATATATAAGTGATGACTGCGACAGTTACTATGAGCAAGATAGAGAGCGCAATGTGTAATAACCTGCACAATACCTCTGTGACAATTAAAAATAAAATGTATATACATGTATCATACAATTAACCCTTACTGTGGCAGGTAATGAACATGATCAAATTCACTATAATTTAATTGATACGAGGAACATTAGTATCAACCAACAAACATTGTATACAGTGTCTAGAAAATTTAACATTTTGAACATTTATGGAGACAAATACATAGAACACTTATTTAAGGCCACAAAAAAGATAACCCAGATATAGCTACAGGGTTATGTTCTAATATATACACCACACTCAATAGTGCGCCTGCATGCAGAGATGAATAAATTGAACTCAAATTTAGAGACAAAACCATTTATCCGTAATGTAGCAGATCTATGCACCTTGTTAAATACACTGTAACTTTAAAATGGACAAGATCAGAATCAACCACATCAACCGTGTGTATAAACGGTATAGAGCATTTAATGTACTTTTATGTGGAGGCACGTACATTGCATTTCAATTTAGTGGTCTCTATTACCCCATAATGTGTCAGCTGTGTCACCCATATCTACAGTATGTATGGTGTGTAATACATTTTAAATGTAAAGACAAACCAATAACCCAATTATGTGGAAGGTATTTTAACCTGATAAAAAAATCATGTGAGAAAATATTGGTGTCAATCACTATACATTAATAGTGTATTAAAACAGAGAACTGTATGTGGATCTTTATGTGGAGACATACATTGACCGTGATTTAGTTACAAAATAATTAACCCATAATATGGCAGGTTTATTAACTAACTTGGCCAAAAAAAAATATCAACTACAAAAAAATATCAACATACATGTACATACATTGTGTAGAGTGTATACAAAAGTAAGATATTGTTCCTTTATTTGCATACACAAGAATATGTACATATCCATGTATGGTATAAGTATATATATGTGTATGTGTTGAATAACTATTGTATATACGACTGCGAGACACACTAACGAGCTCTGGCTCATTGTGCTCTCACTGATTCAATAAAATATTGTTTAAACCAACACTAATTGTCAACACTCATCCAACACTCATAACGAGATCATAAGCCTGCGCATAATGAATCTATTTTGCATAATCTCGTCAACCTTCAGATATGCTTGTTGGTATATAAATACCAACCCTGCACGAAGGCGCGGCAGTTCTTGCGCAGTTCTTCCGATTAATTCGTATGTATTGTTTCGATGGTTCGTGAATCTCTGAAGCATTTTCTGTTTTTCTCAGCGACAATTTACATGCATTGGAATTCGAACAGTGAACCAGAGCAGATGGTCTATTACTAAACTTTGCAACGTTCCGGAAAAATATATCTGGTGATTTTGTTCCGAATTTAACAAGCCTTTGTAACCACATTTTAAAGTCTGTCCATTTTAATTAGTCGTCTACTTTGGAGCTTGTCAAAAATCAATAGTTAACTCTGCATAAATTTTCTTTGTTGTAGCGTGTAGGACAAACTGAACTCTACAAAATGACTACGATTTTTCCATGATATCGATAATATGTCACGCTTGAAATAACTTTGTAATTTTCTCCATATGCAACTTCAGTACAGTTCTTTCATGTACCGGGTCTCAATTACATAGGGAGACGTCATAATATATTCATGTCTACTGTCACAAAGGTCATTGATGCCGTATATAGTAATAACAGGCGGTCCGTGGAAGTGTCGCTTATATCCCATGCCCAGTGAAATTGCCGAATGATAAATTGCACACACCTCTATGACCGTAGATGGCATTGTTGACCTTTGTGCTTGTAAACACGATTATATTATGACGTCTCCCTATGTTATTGAGGCCCGGTATATGAAACACCCGTACTGGAGTTTTATATGGAGAGAATTACAAAGTTATTTTTAAGCGTGATATACTATCGATATCAAGGAGTACTGGTGATCATTTTGTTCAGTTTGTTCTACATGATGCAGAAAAGAGAATTTATGCAGAGTTAACTACTGATTTAACTTCAAAGTAGACGACTTTGGACAGACTATAGTAATTCGATCTTCCTTGGTATGTTGCGTTCCAACGTCGACTGTGACATATTGGCGCGAAACGCCACGGTATGCTTGTCATATTTTATCCACAAACGCGGCACTTCAATTGCTTCAAGTGTGCGGTGTAAATACCCATTGGCGCACACACGATGCATCGCCTCCCACAAGTGTTCCATAACCTTGAAATTTGGCGACATTGGATGATGGATTACGGATTTAACATAATAGATTTACAAAACATCTACCAACGTGTGGGATTTGATGTGCAGGTGCTTGAGTGTCGCTGTCTTGCACACTTGTTCACAAACGCTGCTCCAATGCATTTTAGGATAGCTATCCCGTTAGAGGCAGTTTTTGTACCCCTGTGACAATTTGTCTTCTGTATCAAAAAATATACAAGATAACCATAATAAACTATATATTTTATGAAAGCGTACATCGTACGGATTCCAACTATTTGATTTGTATAACCGAAAAATGTTTCTTGTTTTAACTTTGATGGTATACTCTGATAGGAGACAACTCGAACTAGTAAATTTTATTTTGCCTGTAAGTTTTGTTTTTACAGATATTTTACTAAAATAATTTGAAAAAAATGAATGTACTATTTTACGGTCATTTGTCTTAAAAGTTGAATAATTAAAAAACTAAGTCGAACTTACACACTTACTGTGAGATAAAGTTTACTAAAAAAATGAAAGGCTAGAAATCGGGCAAAATGTGTCCAGCTATACATCTGATGAATTAATCCTAATTTTTTGCTTGAAATCTATTGTCAAATACATTATTAATCTGTCTTTTGGGGCCTACTCGAATACATGTTTATTTTGGATAACTACATGTATTACACTGAGTTTATTCATCATGACGGTTTAAAATTCAATTTAAACTTTACAAAAAAACTTGCCAAAACTTGTTAAGCTGAGAAATGTTCATGCCAATGCTGATCACTTCACGGCGGGTGTCTGAGCGAAGTGTCACTGCGTTGAGTACACTTTTATATGTATATATTATAATTAGAAACAAGAATACGGATGTTTGTATGGTTTTGAACAGAAGGGGGTAGATTAATGTAAATGAGTAGGACTTCTAAATAATTAGCTTAACAAAATACTGCGAAAAATGAGTTTCGGAAAGGAAAATTTAGCAGACAAAATTAAAAGTAGCCAAGCACATGCAAACTGCTGTTCTATTCTTACGGCAGACTATTTGGGTTAACAATACAATACACACTCATGCAGCTATTAGCGATTTACACTAGATAGTCGTGTAAAAGGTTAATCTCTTCCCAGCTGGATATCCGCCCATCTATAAGGCAATCTGTGTAATGTTTTCAGTGGCTCAGAAATTATATTTTTAATGCTAATATTGAAGCACTTCTAATTAGAATTTTGATTTCATTTTTTCACCAAATGTTAGACGAAATAGTGAATATTTGAATGAAGAAAAAAAGAGAGTAAGTTTTGACCCTCTAACTGGATATCTATCCTTAATAGAGACAGAGAGAGAATTAAAGTTTAGCGTCGCGTTCAGCAGTATTTCAGCTATATATAGCGACGTTTAAACGAAATTCTAAGTACTCAAGCCAATAACTTAGTAATCCAACACATTAAAACATACACACATCAATACTTATGCAACAAACCGATTTCTCTCAAATAACCCAAGACACAGTCCTCTCTCATCCGACTAAAAAGATCTTCCAAAGTAGTCGCTCGATAAAAAGAATATCTTACAATCTTAAAATCTATACAGTCGATAAGAATATGTTCCACTGTGAGATTTTCGTGGCATGGAATACACCTTGGGACTAGCTCTCTTTTTTTTAGTAAATGTTCGTGAATCAATCGTGTATGGCCCATTCTATTTCGCCTGATCATGGCTTGATCGAAACTATTCTGGCTGTTTAGATGAGTATAGGCTACAGTTTTTTTTAACTCGTGAAGTTTGTTATTATTCACAGCCTCCCATAAAGATTGAAACAGCCCTCTCACATAAGCACAGATAGATGGGCTGAAATCACTATATGGGATTTCAACAGGATCAACCTCATCATCTAGGGCTGCCTTAGTCATATAATTGTAGAATATTCAAGATGGTGGGATGAGTCGAAGTCTCACTTTTAATCGCTTAAAGGCATGACAGTTAATCTGAGAATATGAAGAAAAAAAATCATTTTAGTGGACCGAATACCTTTCAAAGCCAACAATATAGTTTTTGCTTCGTCAGAGAATATATAACTTTTACCTGGTAGTCGACAGGTTTTAGTTTTGGAAGTAAAGATAGTAGAACATACTCTCTCATCAACTTTAGAACCATCTGTATAAATAGCCTATTGCGATCTGTATTTTTCTCTCAGCAGATCAAATTCTTGTGTATACAAGACCTGGCTTGCCTTTTTATATTTCGTTAATGTATTATCTACTTCTGGTTGAGCTAACTTCCATGGCGGTAAGCTGTAAGGTAAACTTTGACTAAGCTTAATATGAGCTGCTACAATGTGCGGTTTCATACGCATTTAAACGCAACATTGAACAGGTGGTGAGAAATGATATCGACGTACTGACAAGAAGTCATTTGCGCCCACAGACAAATATACTGCATATTTCTGAAACATCGAAAGAACCAAGATCCATTTGACGATTTTTATCTCAACCACGCTTTTATTGTAGCTCTGCATGTGAACATCTTGTATGACATGACCACACGGCCACTAGCACCGGTTTTGAGCGGTATTAGATGCAAATGTTCAAGAGCGCCCTATCAAATTAACTGATCGAAGACGATGAACCATCTGACCACCAGATAAAAAACCGATCCAAACGAGAGAGTATTTATGTAATGCAAGTTCGTATTCACAGACAAATACCTGTTAGGCCCAACCCCGACCAAGCGCGTCACTCTCCACCATGTTTACGAGAGGCTAAGCCTCTGGGACGAAACGTCCACCTGCAGAATCTCACCATATGCAGGTAACAATTTAACGCAACATTAAAAGGGTGGTGGAAAACGATGCCGGCATCTGACAAGAATTCATATGACCCACAAATATACTGGCTGTATAATTCTAAAAACATCTCAAGAACTGGTGATCCGTGTGATGATTTGTATCCCAGGTACGCTTTTATTGTATTGTAACAATGTTGAGAATCATCATGCATGCATTTCTGAAACGTGATCTAGTGGCATTTTATTGATGATTAAAAGTACATGTAGCTTATTCATGGCACTGTATTGTGTAGAATCAACCAAGTCTTTTGACCACTATCGTGTGTGTATACATTTTTACGGGGTCATTAGACGAAACTAATGTTGAGTTAACTTTTCAGATTTTTACACCTTTATTATTATACTCTTTCTGCAGTGTCTGTAACGGTGTTATGTTGTTATCGCGACAATTTGATGTCAGATCCAGTGCGTCATAGATGGTCGCGTGCAAAAGTTACTCAAAGAGGTATCAGCACGTTCATGTAAGCATGACTTGGCTAGGGACTAGCTCATACGTGCAGACGTTTACTTCCGGTCATTTTTCGAATAGTACTGTAATAAATATGACCGCGCCCAAAGAATGTTTCTCTTCTATGTTTACTGCTCAACGCTGTCATTCAATTGAGTGTAAGCCACAGCAACAATTACGTGGTCAAGGCTTCTTGTTGTCACGAATGCAGCAAAGTCGCTCCTCGGGGCTCTTGGTATTTTCAACGTCTGGAGATAGCGAGAATTTCATAGTAACCTAACGCGATTAGAGGCTTTTTGGCTTTTGTCAGATTAAGACCGTTTCTTGCTTTATAGTTACAAGACCGCAGATTCTGGTGATCTTTTTTGGAGAGCTATCTATATTGATAACCGTTGCATATCGGTAGCATAAGGGTATATATCACGCCTTTTCAACCCTACCCCTTTCTCTGTTCTGAATCCAAACTTGGGGGATGGGGTATGATCCCTACGATATTTCTCCTATGTCCGATCTACAGATCTGAAAATTCGTACACACTGGACTTAGTGCTCCTATATCAAAACAAGCAAACATCAGGCCATATAATCATTTGATGACGTCGCAGTGACGTAATAACCCAATGAGGCATTTATTATCGGATTTTTACATTTTCAAAGTATGCTGATACCACTTGACAGGACAGATTCGGTTCATTTTCACTGAACATCGGTTGCATATCGGTAGCTTATGGATAGTTATAACATACTTTCTGAACCTCACCTCGCTTCTTTGATTACGTCATATGAACGTCAATTAGTCTATTATCAATTATAGATGGTGCCATTTTAGGGAGCAGATTCCATCAATGTTTCCCAAAGTGGTATTGTTATGTGTCGCTCTAATTTGTTATGTGTTCGCTACCCATATGTTAGAACCTTTGAAGATCAGTAGCTTGAGGTGACTTACTGGTTTCGGTGCAAATTCATGTCATTTTTTTCATATTTTTTGTTCACCTCAGGAAGATCATCTTATATCAGAAAATGATATAAAATTGGCGCATAGCGTATTACTTTTTTTCTAATTTTCAGCTTGTAGAACGTGTACCTGTGGCAAATTGGTACAATGTGAATACTGTCTAAAACATCCAATACTTGAAACATAATTGTTTTCAGAATATTCAAAGGTCACGTCAATTCTCTCAATTTTTCAACGTGTATTCCTTAGAACATGTAGTTTTTGAATAAAGCAATTTTAAGACAGGTCGCCATCCAAAAAAGTGCATGAATGAGGCTCTGGAACTACCTAATCCCACACTTTTCCCCGCCATGTATAGTGAAGGCCAATGCAATGTCATGACGTCGACAAATGCCACGCTAACAAAGAGTTTGGCACTCGACGCCATGACGTCGCAATGGAAAATTTATCATTTGCTTAGGGGGTAGTCTATAGTTGCGTATTTTTGGTCCCCCTCAAAACCAGGTTTGACCCCATGAAAATTTTTGTTGGCTTTTTGTTGATTAATACTTGTAATATCATTCAGTTGACTCGTTGATTTGCTTCAAATCAGTACATGGTATTTTGCCAGTTAGATTGGCCCATGCCTCACTATGTAGATGGAAGTGCGAAAGTGTGGCTATAAATTGGGGCCTTTTTCAGCTTGCGTGCACATAGTATATTTCACAGTGGGAAAATGTCTTTGAAAACGGCATGGTCGACCCCCTATTTTCTTTGCTAATTTTCTTTTATCCTTGGACTGGGCACAGTGTCGATGGCAATAGATTATCAAGTTTTTTCTGTGATGAGAAGTGAATATGACCTGTTTTGGACCAAATGTAGCGGATTTTCCTGAAGTCTGGGGCAAGTTCAGTAGGACTTACATATGTCTCGGCTCCATGGCAAGAGCCTACTCTTTCAGAAAATATATAGTTCTATGGGGGTTTCTCAAAACACATTACTAATGGTACAGAATAACAAATATGATATTACCGTCCTTGACAACTGGACACAGAGCAAGATCGTTACTTATATCAAGTGAAATACTACCTGCCAAGGGAGAGACAATGAAGCAAATGTTGGATTATTAACCTCTTTCCATGTGTATTTTTACGTTCTTTACGAAAGCTCCGCCCTGCCATTTTCATCGTCACAAACTGGCTGGGTCAAGCACCCTGGCTGCATAAACATGCACCAGAAATCTAACATTCAATCAACATCACGAACTCTAACGAATCATTACATGTTCCCTTAGTATGTATTATTGGATTGTCATAGTACAAATTAAATCGTCTATTGATTAATAATTATCTTTTAGTGAAGGGACTATATATTTGGATGGTTTGGTACAGTTGTTGGGAGTTAAATGGCATTCGGGTTTTTCCGGCGACTCCCACGGAAATCAGCGAACCATGATGTCATCTATGTATCATGCACTGATGCAAGTTTTTTTTGTCAATTTTTGTAAATGGATTAAGTAAATGCATTCTAAGTCGTTTCTTACTTGCACAATAATTTGTTATTTTTCATGTTTAGTATTTGATAACTGTAGTACTATTTTGCTGGGAATTTCTGTTCATATACTCGGTCAGATAAGAATTGCTGGCGGGCGATAATGTGGCGTGAGTGTGGAGTCCTCCAACACAACAACAACACAAGGAGGAAAGCGACCCATCAATTGTGGTTTGTATTTGTCCAAAAACTGTTTGTATAGGCTATAATCATGCTTGTGTATAGTTGAAAATATGATAGTTAAGTGCAATATTCTTCTATGAGCGTGAATAAATCTGTCAAAACTCTATGCAACGCATGTTTACCTTGTAGCAGGTCATAACTCAATAATCATGTGCTCCATTCTTATGTACAACGGGGGGAGTATACTGTATAAACACATGTAGATTAACCCCCAAAATATTCGTCGTGTATACTCGTGTAATATGGTTCTTCTATGTCTGCTGTATTCTGTAATCAAGGGTTAAATTTGCCAACTGAATATTCAACTCAGCTGTAAAAGAAGTACTTGCAGAAAATGGAAGTGTAAAATTTCAATTATGAAGCCACTCTCGATTCCTTTCCCAATTATCCGTGTGGGATCTTCTTGTGATTGATTTAAAGGATGTTTCTTGGGCGTTTTTAAATTCCTATCCACAATTCCAAGAAATTGCCTGGCATCCTTACAGTTCAATGCGGTAAGTTGCAAGAGTGATTTCTTGGTGAAATAGTCATATATTTGATTTTTAATTGCATTGGAATAACCACAACAATCTGAACCAATGTATGCGAAATTTTCATCCAAATCCTTGTAGCCATTTTGGAGATATTTAGCAAACACTGCCTAGGACTATCATTTCGATCAGTAATTTTGAATCTTCTTAGTTTTGCCCTTAAATCTACGTACTGTACATTGCTATTATAAAATGCTAAATGGATATTAAACAATTGAACGATTCCGGAATCGACAAATGTCAACAGTATAACATTGCGGTGGTATGGAGATGTTAATATACGACGAATTTGAAAGTTCATCCAGATTTGTTTATATGAAAAGATCATCATAATATCAATATTATTAGAGACGGTTACTAATTCTGCTTGAATAAAAAACACACCTTGTTATACCTGCGTACAAGTTTGTGTTATTAGTGTATTCATCGCCATCATCATCACCATCACAAATCTCTAAAACAGGTCCTGACTGCATACAGAAAATGTGAACTGGGGCAGGTTGGTGTGATGATCCTGGAGTTTTAGTGAGTGAGTTCATCATTTATATATTGGGGTGCAATCATCTGAAGAGCTAACACTGGCACAGACTGATTTCAAATGATTTAGCTCCATTCAATTGCTGAACAATACTTCCAATTGACTGGTCATCCATGTTCCTAATTTGTGGGCAGAATATATCATCATAATGACATCTGAGCAGTTAGAACTAAAATAATTGTTAGCGAACCTGAAATAACCCGTCTCTGCAGCTGACTATGTAGGGCTACTCTCAGCAACAATGCTGGCATGTTCCATGTTTCACTAGAAATGGTAGCCGAATATATGATACCCTCTTTTAAAAATAACCCCAGACGAGCAAAGCTTAAACCTGTTAGTCCAGTTTCAGGTTTGCAGCGTTACAGAACCGGGTATCGGCATCAAGCCTAGTGTACATTACCAAATATACATGGTTACCAAATATACATGGTTCCCTTAACATATTCGGTTAACTCGGACAAAAGGTACTTTCAGGTGCAAATCATCATCGCGAATACCACGGTCTACCTTCACATTGCATATTCATGAGACGACGTAAACTTCATTTAATCTAAATATTTAGACTAAGCTAAATATGGTACTGAATTTTTTGCTTTCCTATCTTCTTTTGCAATCTCTGGAAAATGCAATTGTCTATGCATTTAGACAGCTCCCATCAGCGTTCAGGGGATAATGTGCTGCCCAGACGCAATAGTGGAATCTCGGCCTTCCGAATGCCTTTAAAAGGTCAATGTTTGTGCACTTTAAGAAGCAAACATCGCATTTCAAACACATGTCTATACCATATAATCATGATCTTTAGCCATGAAACAACTTTGGCAAGGCCTTCTAGCGACAGGTTGCACCACCGGGTGAATCATCCGTTCATCACGTTTGCATGACATAAAATTTGCTGGGATGCCATGTTGATTAAAACTACCACAAATTATACGATTGCCAACAATAGCTCATGATAAATAGGGTGATAATATGTTGTGAGTTGACAAAGTATTTGTACTCATTATCAAGATTAATTGCATTACTATTAAAACCCTTCAACTATCGATCTACAATGACTGTCACGCATGGATAGCACCTGTATGCAAATGCCTCTTACAAGATATGTACTTGCCACCTTAAGGTTAACCAGCAAAATTGGGAAAACAAATTGAAAATAAACAAAGAATTTTAAAATATGTTATTGTCCATGTTATGACGTCACTGTGCCGTCATAAGATGATTATTTGAAACAATGTTAACTTGTTTCGAAAGAAGAACACACATTATGCAGACTGGGATTTTTTAGCTCTCTAGCAACAGGAATAATAAAAATATCCAAAAAATCATACCCCACCCCCCAAATTTGGGTTCAAAATGTGTTGGGGGGAGGGTTCAGAAAGTGTACTATAACTATCACTAAAGCTACTGATCTGCAACTGTTATCATAAATGGGTAACATCTACATACAAATAACGCTTCAAAGAAGAATTACCAAATTTGATACGCACATGGTAACCGCCGAATTGGAAAAACAATGGAAAATAGAACACAAATTCTGCGCCATATTATTACGGCATTTTGACGACATACAACGATTATTTGAAGTTACGTTAACTTTCGCCAATAGACAAGGATACGAAATCAAAGTGTAAAGCATTTCAACAGAAATAACTAACAAATCCGAAAACCGTTCCCCCTCTAAAGTTTGAGTCCGAAACAAGGACAGGAGTGGGATCAAGAAAGTGTGTTTTGCTACAGTTAGGCTATTGATCTGCAACGGTTATCACATATGGATAACATCCATATAGATATACCTCTCCAAAAACCATTACTACAATTTGTCACCTATAGTGGTACCGATTGGTGAAATTTGAGGTCTTGGCTATAGATGTTAATATTCCGGCATGACCTGCTGCATACATGTATTGTGTGTACATATCTGACTTAACAGTACTTTAATGCTAATCAGTCAAAAGATTTCCTGTGGATTAACACATTTATTTCAGGAGACGTTTCGATGCCGTTCCCAACATCATTATTGTATGAGACGTCAGATTTGACATTCAGTATACAGGCGTTGTCCATAAAAGACTTTCTGCATTGAGAATCGAAATACCGTTTTGTTAAAAAGAAAACAAGAACTCCAGCAATAGACGCGGTTTAACTGTTCTCTAGATGATGGTGATGTTTGCTTTCCTTTAAACATCATGGTGCTCTTTACGTAAAATCGTTATCACCAAATTTTTCCAGAGTTATTATATAATATATCCCAGCCACACCTTGATTGGGACTGTTCAATTGAACATCATTGAGATGTAACACACATGGAGTTCAAAGGGTCTCTAACACCACGTTAAGTGGAATTTGACCCAAGCTACGAAACATAGAGATCTTTTACGCTAACCAAGAACAAACAAGCATATATCGCCCCATCTTCATTGGCTTGGGTCATTCCACTAGACCCGTGGTCAAGCCTCACAAACTGGTCCAAACAAACATTTGTTAACAGGAATTGACCATGAAACTGGAAACTTTGAGCCTCTACGAATCTTGTCTAAAGACCAACGAAAGTACGGATATTGCAATATGTTGAATATGTTGGTATACGGTGTTATTATCTGGGATAAATTTTATCGTCTGGCAGGAAAAGTAGAGAACCTCTGATTTGAAATCCTCAAATACTAAAACAAATAATTCAACACATATATGTTACATCTGACTATATATCAACATTTTCATGAACTGGACGTGAAACATTTTACAAACACCCACATTCAGATTTACATCTGGACACAATGGTTGATGCAAATCCATACATTACCATGCCATATACGACATACATGTATAAATCACCAATATAATACAACAGTTCCCAGGAAATCGGTGACATTAAACAGTCAATGTGATCCAGTGCCATGTGAAATCGAGTAACAATCAATCTGATCTGCCAGAACATAACCTAGAGTCATCGAGTTACCATTCCAATCCGCCCATAAGGAGAAAATGCAATGTATATACAAGTATCGCCTAATTCCGCCGCCGAGGGCCTTTGCTGTAGCTCTTTAGTCGTATATTTCAATATTTATATTTTGAGATGCTATGGCACGGTTCGATACGCTTTTTTATCATTTAGTAAATTCCAGAGTGGTAATTCAGCACGCTTTTGTTATAACCGTCCGCTGAAGAATCTCTCCCCTTCCATCGCATCGTTACTGGATTTTAAACGAAACTGACCAGTTGGACTGTTGTGGAGCTTAAATCAGGAGATTGTGGCCATAATCAGACACAAAGCGGGAGCTGGAATTACGGTAGACCTAGTCCATTTGATATGTCTAGCAGGCACACGTGAGTAAGCTGATGCAATTAGTCACTGGTACGTATAAAAAATGAGATTATTATGCTTTTCAAGCGTCTAATCCTTCATTCAATATGCAACCGTCGTCCATTGAAGAATTTCCGCGTTGATACTTCGAAGACCGAATTCCCACATACTCCCGTCAGTGATTCTTCTATAGCTTGGGCAATCTTAGAGAAGTCTGGACGATCTTTAGGGGTTTTCAGCCAGCAGTTCAGTATTAGTTGACACCTAATGAAAAATAAAACTAGGTTCTATATAGTGATAAAAATAATTTTGTGTGATAATATACTGACGTTTCATAACATCATCCTATAAACAACAATATGTTGTCGCGCAATGCTGATCAACTCACATGGTGTCAGGGCAGGTGTCCGGTTTGCTAAGTCTCATTCCAGTTTCCAGTTCAGGTAAAACTTGTCCGTTGTCCAGATTTGGATAAGGTACCTTACCAAGGGTGAAGATTTCCCAGACGGTAACTCCATAAGACCACTGTAATGACATTAAATGTGATCTAGCCCAGATACAATTCAGAATGACCCACAAACAATATAGTTCCAAACCTTTATTCTTACACATATAAACGAGTACAAGTTTAGTGACAATATCAAACACACACAAACACACAGTATAAACTTTGCACCAACAGAGATGAGATGAATATGGAAAAATAATCAGGAACGTCACCAACAAATTTAAATCGTTCAAAACCCCAGATGTTCATTTTGTCTGTAATTCCAAATAATTTTTAGATATAAATTTGTTCTCGGTATTCTGTGTGTAATCATTTGTTGAAACCACAGAATTTGTTCACCATAGTGTGAAGAGGCCTTAAATATACGTTGTTTCACCAAGTATGACCCAGCTTTTGCTGCCACATGCATTATTCTCGATAAGCCTCAGATCCGACATTCAGTTTCCGCAAAAGCGTCTAGTCCGTCATTCAAAATTCAGTCGTCGTCCATTAAAGAATTTCCTCGTCCACAATCCAAAGACCTAATTCATATAATAGCATTAGCTATTAGCTATTAAAAGAATAAATCATAGTATACATACAAGTAGTCTACTTTCCTGCAAGAGAGAAGCGGTCAACAGTTTTCAATGATGCCAGCAAGACATCTTGATGTTCCAAAAATATCAAATCTGTATCGCTGATCAGTATTCTTTATCCATATGATTTTCGTTGTGAAGTCGATATCTAGGGCGTGTTGTATCTCAGTCACGCTTTGATTGTGACTGTTCATATGAACACTAACACTATGCTAGCCCCGGGTTAAGCGGAATAAGACACAAGTTACGAAACGTAACGCCATAGATCTTGCACGCTACGCTCGTGTCCATATTCGAGAGATAATAAGATATTATAAGATAGAAGCGGTAACAAGTTTATAGTGATGACCCGTATTTGTAGCATACAAACCACGTATGTGTAGGAGGTGAAGACTCGATGATCCTGAAGACTTTCCAGGGCCATCCACTTTATTGGGAGTAGCTTATTCTTGTCTTGCCTGTAATAGCTGTTACAGTAGATATCCCTACTGAGTCCAAAGTCCGCCACCTTCACCATCATGCGACTGTCTAACCTATTTATGCAGAATAGAACATGATAAGCATTTTTCGTATTTTTGACAGTTTGTACACATTATATCTACCAATGAGCAGTTGAAAAGTACCGTACAATATTTGAGAGGCAGCTTCCGTCCCTTTTAACATTTCCAGTCCATAATATATAAAATGTCAAATTGTATTCCGTACACGTCAAATAATGACTAACGCAACTCATGCTATTGAGACGGCATCGTCCATGGTAGAATTTGGGATTTTCCTGACTCTTATAAGGGGGAATGATCGACCGCCTATTTAACTGAATAGCATATGTGCACTTGTTTACCAATATACCCTATTTCTTCTAATTATTCTAACGGAAAAAGTTAACTTCAGGCATCTGCAGAGAGAAATTCTGCTAACATTCCACAAATTTCACTAGCTGTCTGTTCAGTTCTTAGGATAAATAACATATCTATGTCACAGTATTTATCCTTAGTTGACAAAGACGTTTTTCTGTTTCTACGTCTAAACTTGCTGTTCGAAACATTAGAGGAAATAGGGTAGTATGATTTCCAGATTTCTTCATTTTCGATAAAACTGTTATCATTTTTGGAATTTTACTTTTCACAATTTCTGATTTTTCTTTATTCATAACTACAAATATATTGATAATGTTACAAGAAACCAAACGATGCATTACCCCGTTGCTTCTGGCTTACGAAACGTTATATAGCAGACCCTCATTCAAATGTTTGGGGGCCTGATCATTTGCAGAATACATGTCCTTCTGGGAATAATAGAATTCCATATAACTTGATGAAAGTGGGAGATGGAAATTCCCTCTAGAGAGAAGGAAAATGTATTGCCCCACAAGCACATTTGTATTCAATATCGGGATTGTGGTTGGTCAAAAGGTCGGGTAGTATAAACCCATACACCCCGAGTGATGTCTTGCTACTCGGGGTATATAAAAAACACCTCACGTGCGATTGACAACGACGCTCTCGCTTCGAAAGTTCAGCTGACCATATCTCAATATCTATGGAATAACTTTCGCTCGCTCGTCATTGGAACAAAATCATACTGCATTACTTTTACTGAAGTTTTCGAAACATAACTCTCCGAAAGGTGTCATTTGTTCCAAAAATAAAAGTCGACTTCCGAACGAAAGCAAATCAAAATGTGTTGTGGCGCACCTTACTCACAGTGCAGTAGCACAATGCGTACAGTTTCGTAACCGAAATGGCCCGTTGGATTTGTCCGTTGTACCGTTGGTTATGAATGATAGACCCTTTTCAGTATTTTTCATTTCATTTATTCACCAAAATAATCATATGAATTGATCAAAAATGCAATAAAGGCGGGAGTAAAACCCCTAGGGGCGTGTTCTATCCCAGAAAAGATATACAAATTTAATTTAAATTTTAATTCCGGGGAAAATTATTAAATTATATAAGGCCAATTTTCAATATAAAAAAAAACACAAATAAGGTATAATTGTGTTCCTTATTTTCAAACTCCACGAACTTTTCGAATATAGTACTTCTGCAAAAAGATGGCATGATTTTCAGCTATATGTTTTTAATACGAGATTTAAAAAGTGACATAGAATTGACACATTTGAGATGAGAAGGTAAATTGTTCCAGACTTTTGGACCCTTTATCCTGGTGGTGTACAGGGATAGATCAGAATGATAAGTATGACGATAAAGATTCAACCCGGACTGTCTAGTCGGGTATCTATGTACCGGAATTAGTTCTAAATGATTGCAAAATTTATTAACAAAAAGTAACACTAATAATTACACCTTATATAAGATAGACGAGTTTTGATTGGTTCTTAGCCGGGGCATTTACGGCAAATTCTCATCCACAAGCCATTCTCACGCTTTATGGACAGTATTTTTAGGCGGCCAAAGAGAGGCGCTGTATGTTCCAATTTTGCTGAGCCTGTAATCAACTGTATTGCCTTTTTGAAGGATTTGCAGGGGTTTAAGATGGCTTGCATGAGTATTTCCCCAGACAATATTACAATATGTTAGGTAAAGGAATATTAATGAATAATAAAGTATATTAAGAGTGTTTTTATTGAGGCAATCTTTTATATGATAAATGATACCAATGTTACGACTTATTTTTTTACCAAGTTCTGTGATATGAGATGTCCAGTTGAGCCTGTCATTGAAGTATACACCGAGGAATTTGAAGATTTCAACTTGCCCTATCTCAATACCAAATATAGTAACTTTTGGGCAAATTCGGGGACTTATTTTTAGATGGTCTTATGAATATGAATTTAGTTTTCTTTGCGTTGAGTGACAATTTGTTACACGAAAACCAATCATATAATTTGCCGAGCTCGTTTGACATAAGATTTACTAATAACCTAGGATCGTCATTGGATAAGATTGCGGACGTATCATCTGCAAAAAGCAGTATCTCCATCACCTTGCTTACGGCAACAATATCATTTATATATATAAGGAAGAGAACTGGACCTAAGATAGATCCTTGTGGCACACCACAGGAGATGGGTTGAAATGTGAAGATGATTTTGTTATATTGTGTACACTGGGCTCGCGATGATAAGTAACTATGAAATCATTTATTAGAAATGCCCCTAAAACTGTAATAATTTAATTTTTGAAGTAGTATCGGGTGATTAATAGACGAGCGGCGATTGGCAAAAAGACTCTCTTCTTTCAGATGAGGTAGGAAGTGGTGGTGAAAAGTATTGCCGTGTGCTGAAAGAAATAGGAAATACAAGAACAATTGGATTGCATCTTTCTACTTTTAAAATAGGAGTATACGTATTAAAATGACTATATCTTCACTCGTACCATGCATATGGCAAAATGGTTGGTGTCATTTGATTACGCAGAGGTTCTTCAATCGTCTAATATCAAAAAGTATTATGACGTCATTGATCTGTGACGTCACAGAGGGGCCATCTCCAAAATACAACTAAATTGCGTCAAACGCACTGAAAACTATGTCAACAGTTTTTTTCTGGGTGAAATACTTCGTTGTGAAATAGCCAAAAATGGTTCTTACGTCGAATTTAGTCATCGGTCAAATGCTTCGGCGAAGATTTGGTGGGATTACCTTTTAAATTCTCAATATAACGAGCGTCATTCACAATAAGATATTAGGTAAAAAACTCTGACTACTGCATTAGAGGACGGGTTTCTCGGATGTCAGCCACCAAAAATAATCTAGTTCCGTGATTTAGACATTCAGAATCATTTGACGTCGTAGCTGTATATTGTTTTGTCAAACATGCAATTAGTTTAAAATTGTAATGAGGGATCGTTTCAAAATATCCACAAAACATACGGGAAGACGCAGAGCGGCACAAAGGTACAAAATTGGTGAAAGAGTGCTGTGAGCATCAGTTTTTACATCAGTTATTTGTCTAATTTTCTGACAGCATTAAATAGATCACTGCAATACAAAAACATGTCTATAAACATACCCACTCTCCTGGTATGCCCCGATCCCACAACAGCCTGGGTATAGGAGTGTTATTATAATATCACTATAAGTACTAATGTACCTCACAGCAGTTGTTTCAGATATTTTTGGGAGCATAAATTATGTATATCCCTGGAATATCTACAATAGGACAGCCCCGAGATAGAACCCTTCAATAGAATAACAATACTTATTTATGTCAGACACATGATCTATAAAATGAACAAATTAATAGTAAGATTGCAGCCAAAGGACAAATTAATACCGCGTTACATAGATTTGGCGAGACCAATGACAAACTAAACGCGAAGTCTGAGACAAATCGGAAAGCCGCAAAGTTGTAAGTAAGAAGTTCTCTGTCGACATAAGTCTGTTCCGTAGAGAATCTGGCGTCGAATAACCTCATTAATGCTGGGTACAGAGTTTATCCCAAGTATGTAAGTAGCACTACAATTGCGCGGGAAGTGCAATATAACCAGCGAAATACGTTGTTGTATGTGACACGCAGTTTTTTCCCAGTTACATGAGTACGAAGGCCACAGATGGCTGCAATAGATACTGGTACAGTACGACGAGAAAAGTAGCTTCCTCTCATCTTGAGGCACATATAGAACTTTCGAGCCAAAATGTTGGCACGAATGCATAATGTTCTAGTTTGCACAGACATATCATAACTGTCAGTGAGATCGTTGAAGATAAAATGATCAAGATATTTGGCGTTGTCAACGTAATTCAGCTGTGAGCCAGACAGTTTAACCCTACCTGGCCTGGGGGGGGGCATTATGGCCCCCCTACCAAACTTTCTGCGCTATCTCCGAAACGACAGAAAATTGAGTGCTGAAACTCCGGGACTTTATAGTTTATCTTATTGGGGTCATTTTGAGCCCATTTGCATAACCCCCTGAGCAGAGGATCATGGGTAAATTCAAGATGGCGGCGACGTGGTGTACCAGAAAAGTGATGTTTTTGTCACATTGCTTCAAAATTTCTGCTTTTTCGCGATGAAAAGTGGGCAAAAACTATTTTATTTCACATCACATTAATATTTACTAATTTATCATGCAGTTTTTGCGGAGAAATTGCATAAATAAAAAATTCGGAAAATCAGACCTAAAAATCGACCAAAAAATGCCGTTTTTGAAAATGTCACTGTGACGTCATCAAAGCGGCCATCTTGGATTTTTTTACATTTTCCGGTAGAGCTTGACCCAAGGGTATAGTGTGGTAAGTTTCAGCTCCCTAGCTCAAGGGATAAGAAAAATAATTAGGGGAGGCCATTTCGGCCCCCCCAGGCCTGGACAGGTCCCAAAAAGCCCAGGCCAGATAGGGTTAACAGAGTGTGCTCTCAGGTCATTGAACTTTATTGAACTTTATTCATTTTCAGCAGAGAACCCTCCGAGAAGGCATACCCACATCCTGGTGGTCATGGTAGGCGCAAAAGGACGCCATTGCCCACGTGACGCCAGGTCAAATTTAGGCACTGGGTAATACTTTAACATTGGCTTTACTGAAAAACCCGAAAAATAATTAGCATTGTGGCTTTCAAAATACAAAATATCCAAACAATTTTGAAGATGTTATTGTCTCGGAGTTAAAGGGGCATTTGCAAACACAAATCATCGCATGTACATGCCCGTGCATAAAATAATACAGCATTCCAATGTTAAGAAATGGTTCGCTGCCTAACCTCGGCGTGACGCCACATGGATCATAAAGTCGTGTCTTCCCTTTTGTCGTTAGAGACTTCCATCTCGGGATTGTCCTATTAATATTTATGATATATAATCTCCAATATTATTATCTCTCTCATTCAGTTTCGTACATGGTGTTAGGGCAGAATTATCGCTCCTAGAGATATTTCTGCAGTAGATATTGAAACATACCAATCTCAGAGATGTATCTGCTTTGACACATTTCATGTGTACGCTGTTCACCAGTGCTATTTCTTCTAATGTCTTCTGTGGTTTTTAAGGTACATAAGGCCCAAGTTCTGTACAGAATTATTACTGTTTTATTATCAGAGGTGTCGGGACAACATTTTCGCTGATGATCTTTTGTAGGTATTGAAAAATACTAGTCTCAATTCGATTTTATCGGATTTACACATTTCATGTGTTTTCTGAGACAGCGCTGTTTCTTATAGTGGAGCCAAGTCGTCATTATTGTTGTCTCTCTTCTGTACTGGAGGTCCGTCGTTAACAGGAGCTAGGAATTCTTATAGGCACGGCTGATGAAGAGTATTCTTAATACTTTAACACTACTATGGATCTCAGCGGTATTATTCTGATGTATGTCTCGCAACATGCCAGAATCGTTATACGAAAGACATACGAACAAGATCATGTGAGCATATGGTACTTGTATGTAGAATCCGTATTCAGGGTCGAAACACTCCAGTAACGTGGCTACGTTAATGTGTCAAAACAGAAAACCTCGAATTGAGATTGGTATTTTTCAATACCTACAGAACTCCATAAGCGAGAATTCTGTTCTGACACATATGATAAAGCAATAATAATAATGAACAAAATTCGGACCTTACGGACCTTGGTAACTACGGAAGACAGCGCTGAGTACTCACGAAATGTGTCAAAGCAGATGAATTTCGAATTTAATTTGGTATTTTTCTATACATACAGTATCGACCTTGGACACTGTGGAATACAAGCGTCTATTCCGTCACTCAATATTCAGCCGTCGTCCATTAAAGAATTTCCGCGTCTATAATCCAATGGCCTAATTCATATAATAACATTGGCGCTAAATTAATATGATAAATCATAATATACGTAAAACTAGGCCGATTTCCTGCAAGACAGAAGCGGTCAACAGTTTTCAATGATGTCAGCAAGACATCATGATGTTCCAAAAATATCAAATCCGTATCACTGATCAGTATTAATAATCCATATGATATACGTTGTAAAGTCGCTATCTAGAGTATGATTTATCTCAGTCACGCTTTGATTATGCCTGTTGATATGAAAACTATGAGGATATTGAAATACATAGGTTCATACGGCCCCTAGCCCCGGGTTAAGCGGAATTAGACACAAGTTACGAAACGTACCGCCATAGATCTTGCACGCTACGATCGTAGTTTGCTATTAGCATGCGATATGTATCATCAAATTTGAGAAAATTCGAGTGGAGGCGCTTGATAATATAGCCCTTTTTACAAGTTCATTAAAGACATTGAACGAAACAGCATACATATGAAATAGATCAAAGCAGATAAATCTCGAATTGAGATTGATATATGTCAATACCTACAGAACTCCAGAAGGGAGAACTCTGTCCTGATACATTTGGTGAAAAATAGTAATAATTCTGTACAGAACTTGGAACTTATGGATCTTGGAAACTACAAACGACAATAGGGAAGAAACAGTGCTATTAAACAGCACTACAGGAGAAACATCACTAGAAGCGATAATTCAACCCTGACACCATCAACAAACCGTAATAATACTGTATAGCAGCACATATGTGCGGACAAGCGAGATCATAATATTGGAGATTATATATCATTAATATTAATTGTATTGATGATTAAGCTTGACCCTTGTTGAGAGTTATGCTTGTGATATACAGAAGATATACTCCCCAAAATATCCGAAACAACTTCTTTGAGGTACATGAATACATATAGTGATGTCCTATAGTCAGGCTGTTGTAGGGTGAGAGTGGGTATGTTTGTGGGCATTTTCCTGTGTAATATTAAACCCTACAAGCAGGTTTCCAAGAACATACTGTTGATGTGACAATTTTAATATTAATTTTAGATGACCCCTTAAATAGTTTTGAAATTTTCAAGAGATGGAAAATCAGTGACATGTAAAGAGTAATTTATAGAACATTTTATCCACAAATCTTATTAAAAGTGGTAGATTACCAAGAACATACTGTGCGAAAACATGTAAATTGCAATAGTAAGTATGAGATGACCCCCCTCCACAACAATAATCAAGATAACCTTTGATATTGCTTTAAAATTAACAAGAGATAAAAGAAATATGCATATAAAGTCATAAAACATTTTTATCAAGTATTGCTGAAGTCAGATGTTTGACAATCTTAGATAAACAGTTAGTAGACATTGAAAATGTATAATTTTGACAGATAGTTTCTGTTCACATATTCTATTCTCTATGGTAGTGAGCTGTGACGTCATGATGCAAGATAGCTTAACAAAACTGTTATCAATCGATTCCCTGTTTAATGGAGAGAAAATTGCTACCTCATTTCTGTGCATTGGTGGAAAATGAATAAAGTTATTAACACTGAAGCAAACCCACGCTCGTCTAATATAGTGATGTTATAATAACACTCCTGTAGTCAGGCTGTTGTGGGGTCGGGAAATACCAGGGTGGGTGGGTATGTCTATAGACAAGTTCTTGTATTGCAGTGATCTATTTAACGCCCTCAGAAAATTAGATAAATAATTCATGTAAAAACTGATGCTCACAGCACTCTTCGCCAATTTTGTAATTTTGTGCCACTCTGCGTGTTCCCGTATGTTTTGTGGATATTTTGAAACGATCCCCTATTACAATTCTAAACTAATTTGTTCGTTCGACAAAACAATATACAGCTACGACGTCAAATGACTCTGAATGTCTAAATCACGGTACTAATTTATTTTTGGTGGCTGACATCCGAGAAACCCATCCTGTAATGCAGTAGTTAGTGTTTTTTTTACCTAATATACCATGGTGAATGACGCTCATTAAATTGAGGATTTAAGAGGTAATCGCACCAAATCTTTGCCGAAGTATTTGACCGATGACTAAATTCGACATTAGAACCATTTTGGCCATTTAACAATAAAGTATTTTACCCACAAAAAAACTTTTAACATGGTTTTTGATGCGTTTGACGCAATTTAATTGTATTTTGGAGATGGCCCCTCTGTGACGTCACAGGTCAATGCCGTCAAAATACTTTTTGATATTAGACCATTGAAGAACATTTGCGTAATCAATTGACACCAACCATTTTTCCCTATGTCTGGAACGAGTGAAGATATAGTCATTTTAATACGTATACCCCCATTTTAAAAGTAGATAGATGTAATCCAATGGTTCTTGTATTTTCTAATTTTTGTAGCATACGGCAATAGTTTTCACCATCACATCCTACCTCATCTGAAAGAAGAGAGTCTAAGCTTTCAAATGATATATAGTTTGCCTCTGTGTACGAGGGGTGCATTTTATTCCCCAAAACAGGGTCCCGGCCGCTCGTCTATAACTGCATCAAGGGCTTTTGACAGATCAAGAAATGTGGCTATTGAATATTGTTTTGCCTCTCTGGCAGCTATTAATTGATCATGTAGTGATAAAACCGCTAAAAATGTCGAGTGATTAGCACGAAAGCCAAACTGATTAGCACAAATTATAGTATTGGCTTCTAAATATCCAGACATTCTATTGACAACGATTTTCTCTATAATTTTGCTGAGGCAAGGTAAAACTGAAATTGGCCGATAGTTTTCAAATATATTTGCTTCACCGTTTTTTTTAAATAAAGGAGTTACTTTCGCCAATTCAAAAACCGTTGGTACTACCCCTGACTGAATGATACATTTATAATATGACACAAGGGTCCTAATATGAAATCTAAAGTTGGTCTTAGTAGGGACAAGCGAATGCCAGGTGCGCTATTTTTCAGGCCACATACCACTTCTTTTATTTCCGATGCTGTGCAAGGGTCTAAATGGAACTCGTTTTGACATGGATCGCTCAATAAATCCATATAGTTTTTTGTAGAGGCAAGTATCTTTGATTCCAGTTTTGATGCCATTGAGGTGAAATGATCATTAAAACCATTAGCAATTTGAATAGGATCAGATATGTCGACCTTGTCAATTTTGAATACCGTTGGAAGATTTGTAGATTTTCTATGGCTCATGAGATTATTTAAGACCTTCTATGTACCTTTTATGTCATTGTTGCATTCGTTGAATTTTGCTTCATAATATTTTTTCTTGGCTAATTTTAATGTATGATTCAACTTATTTCTGAAAATTTTATATTCATTTGTTATCTCATTGTCGCTACTGCGCAAATGAAGTGTGAATAATCTATTTTCTCTCGAATTGACGTTAAGAGTCCATATGTTATCCAAGGTCTCCGAATTTTAGCCTTGTTCAATATTGAAGACACAAGTGGGAAGCATTCATTGTATTCTGCGCTCAATTCATTAGTGAACATGTCTAATGCACTATCTACGTCAATGTTAGCATTTGTTTCCCAGTGTATATCTTTGACTTTGTCACGAAACAGATTTTGTTGCTCTGGGTTTACTTTTCTACGAATAAACATGTGATTAGATTGAACGGTTGACACAGACGCTTTGTTCATATGAAAAACTGGGAAATTATGTGTTACGTCAGAAAGAAGAATACCAGACATTAGAGGGTCTTCATGAAAGTTTTGAAAAATGTTGTCTATTAATGTTGCCGAGGTTGATTTGACGCGAGTAAGTTTGTTATTTTGGGAAAAAAGTAATGGGATTTCATTATTTCAAGAAAATGTTTAGATGGACCATGGCGATCAGTTTTAAATAAGTTTATGTTGTAATCGCCCATTAGTACACATATTTTCCTGTCAGGTTTAAGACGTATCATTAATGGTTGTAAGCAATTGTTAAAATTTTCTAGATTTTTACCCGGCGGTCGATAAATGATTCCCACAGTATAAGATTCGCCATTTAATTCCAGATCGGCGAAAAGAGATTCATAGTCTCCATCTTCCTGCTGATGAGTTAAATCGTCACGGATGACACATTTGTCTATATCTTCATTGATATACAATACAAGACCTTCACCTTTTCTACTAGATCTAGACGAAGTATACGGTTTATAACCAGGAATATCGTATAGATTTACGGTACAGGGATCCAACCAGCTTTCTGAAATGCCAATAACAGTGAATTTAAATTGTGAATTTGAGCATATGCACAAAATTTCCGTGAAGTGTTTTCGTGAACTCCTTGCATTGAAATGAATTACAGTGTTGACCGATCGGATAGATCATTTTCGTTGACATAATTATTGAATGTATCCTCAATGTAATATTTAGAGTTTTGAGAGCTTTGGGATTCCCAATTTTGCAACTATTGAGAATTATCATCAGTGAGATATGTATTATTAAGATTATTCAATTCAAGAGGATTAAAGGATATATCTTCAAAACCTTCTAGATATCAAGGAGTGGCTTCAATGCTTGATACCAGCAGAGGTTCAAACTCATCCTGACTGTAGAAGGGTAGTTCAGTTAAAACATTACACGGAACACCGTCTCCATCAAGTGAATTATTCATTGGACTGATGAGCGAGATATAGAAGCCACACTATTATATTAAGATACATATCAGAAATGTTCGTGGAATTTGAATAACCACAATCATTCTAATGAAATAATACTAATAATAAATAAACAAGACTAAACATGAAATGTAGCATTATGTATGTATGGAGTGTGTTCCTCTTGTAAAATATCGAATGAGATAATGAAGGTTTTAGGCTCATTTATATTTTGATCAGGTTATTATATAGAAAATCATATATATATCTCGTGTTTGGCTAATTTGTCATTTTAATATGTGCATGTACGCGTTGCAGAGAGGAGTCCCGATTAACCTCAGAGATGTTAACCAGAGGTTGAATTAGGATCAGGTTTCCTGCATCCTGTATAAATGGAAACTTGCACTTGAATTAACTTTATCTACATGTGCAGGGAAACACTAGTCCAGTAAACCTAGCGCATTTTTGGGGTTAACCCATCACAAATTGCAACAGAATTTATTTCGCTGCTATGCATTTCAGCAAGGTCCCCAGAATAACATACTAAAAGTCTACAATCTCATATGCATGGGAAATATCTTAAATTTCAAGTTGAAATATGAGGTATTTTTCGCAAAATTTCAGTGTTTACCGGTCCCTTGCTCCTATAAGAAAACCTTGTACTTGGTGCTAAGCGTGAAAGGAATGGGTCATTACTTACACTCATTCCATTCGTTATCATATCAAGGTTATACTCAGCCTAAAATAATACCCTTGCACGAAAATATTTATGGAGAAATTCAAAATGGCGGATGTATGGGGTCATTCTAAATCTGAACTTTTTACCATTTTCATGACAGTCCAGGCAATCTATCTGGGTTTTTTTAGCTGATCCAAAACAAATTGCAACAGAATGTTTTCACTAGTATGCATTTCTAATAGGTTCCCAGAACAACATACTAAAAGTCTACCAAAATCTATTTGGTGGAGATACGATTTTTTCTAAAACAAATACGTGATACATGATACACCATCATGCTTCATATAAGAAGGTAGAACATATTGGTTTGTCTCTGAATAAGGACAGTTTATCATCCAGAAATCCAATCAATACATGATGATCTAGGATACATTATTTTATGGTGGTGAAAACATTTGCATTCCCAATGGATTTGCTCATAAAAGTAGATAGCAAAACGATAGTTCAGCACCAGGGTATATAATGATACATGGCAATATCCTGCCAGTTGGCATTGTTTCCATTAGCATTGTTATCCGAAAGGGAACTGACAAGCTGTGATATATTTTCTTTCAACCTATGACAATCACAGACAATAGTTCCATCAACTTATAAAGATATAACTCTATTATCACAAGCACGTAGCAAGTGTCAGGTCCGACATTCAATAGTGTTTGTACCTTGTTGAAAAAAATGCAGCCTTGCCAATCAGGAGAGAGAGAGAGAAATTAGATTCAAGGTCGCGTTTAGCAATAGTTCAGATATATAACGACAATCTGTCAAACATTTATGATCAACCACAATTGTTTGTAAGACAAATGTTGTTGATGAAAGAAGAATAATTATGCAGATCCTAATATATCATTTAATTATCAAACAAATAATACTTTGAATTATAGGCAAAGTTGACGGCATAACTTATCATGTTTCATTTTACATTCTGGTTCATGGTAACATATTATTAGGGGAAGTGACTTCTCATACATATAGTTGATGGCTTTTATTGTTATTCCTCATGAACACTGCCATAAGTTGAGGAATGTTTCACAGCACTATCAATCCCAATACCAGTCTTCGCCAATGTCATTTTTAAAGGTCTGGGTTTGATGAGTTTGCACAGCTCAGTCGCTTGCATTCTCCAGACACACTTGAACAATCCAGGCAATGATCCTTACAGGCGCATCTGCTTCAGCTGCAATCCTTCTTGCAGTTCCACCTGAAAACCTCAAGTAACCCATGAAGCTGGTGGCAGATCAGTTTTCGCAGGGAGAAGCCGATTGAATTGTCCACTCCCATTTTTGTGACTGCAATGGATGGTCTTCCTCTCAAGTCAATTCCTTCGTCTGGGTTACTATTGTATAAACATATAAGCGTTTTCTATGCTGCTGCAATAAATGATCTTCGTCGGGACTCGCATGACCTGGATGAACACTTCAGCTTGTTGGCGAAATAGCTCAATGACAGTTGTCTTCTTCAAGACAGCACCTTTATCAATGCCATATGGTCAGAATACTGTGTCACAGCCCAGAATGGCATGCACAGGCAACATATTTGTACAGAATTGCATTCCCAGCACAGCCTTTGTCTTCTTGACATTCCAAACTCTCTGGCCCCGCTAGTGACATGGTCATTCAGTCAAAGAAAGAATAATTCCTAGCAAACAACGTCAACAAGTAGCAGTTCATTACTCTTATGAGTGACCAGTTGGAAAGGGCGGGATGTTTCATATGCAGATGTTTTTATTGTAAAAGCTGCCGTTTAATCGACTGAAAGCATCAAAACTTTGGTTGGTGATGATATTGACCTGTTAGTTTTGCTCTGTTTTCATGCAGACAAGGATGACAATGACATCTACTTTCAGACAAGAGAGAATGCAAAGAAACGGATGGTTTGGAATGTCAAGAAGACAAAGGCTGTGCTGGGAATGTAAGTCTGCACAAATATGCTGTTTGTGCATGCCATTCAGGGCTGTGACACAGTATGCTTACCATATTTCATTGGCAAATGCGCGGCCGTAAAGAAAACAACGCTGAATGAACTATTTAGACAACAAGCTGAGGTGTTCAACCAGGCCATTGAGAGTCCCGATGGAGGTTATCTATTGCAGCTGCTTGTGTGTTTATACAGTGGTAACCCTGACGAAGCAATTTTCTTCATCAGATACAAGCGTTTCTGTGACAAAAACGAACCATATATGTGCAGGTACAAAACCTTCCACCAACATCAGCATCAGCTAAGTATCAAGGTTCGCGTGTTTAGAGTGGAAAGGGGAAGACCATCCATTGCAGCCACAGGAATGAGGGTGGACGGCTTCTCTCTGTGAAAACTGAACTGCCACCAGTTCCACTGGCATTCTTTGAGGTTATCAGGTGCAACTGCAAGAAAGATTGCAGCTGTAGAAGATGCATCTGTAGGAGCATGGCGTATATTGTTGAAAATGTAAAATGAAACATGGTAAATGGCATGGTAGAACGTCATGGTAGAACATCAAGTTTGCCTATAATCTAGATTATTATATGTTTGATAATAAGATGATAGGATCTGCATAATTATTCTTCTTTCGTCAAAACATATCTGACACACAATTGCGATAGATCATTAATGGTTTGCAGAGCTGTATTTTTCAACAAGGCACATGTTGTGATAATAGAGAGATATCTCCATGAGTGGGTTTGTGGAAATATTGTCTGTGACAGTTATGGGTTGAAGGAAAATATATCACAGCTTGTCATTTCATTTATTTTTGGGAGAGAATTCCTCTTTCAGATGATTATGCTAATGGCAAAAATGTTAACTGACTGAATATTACCATGTATAATTCATATAGCCTGATGCTGAACTATCAGTTTGCTATCTACGCTCATGAGCAAATCCACCGGGAAGACACATGTTGTCACCACCATGGCATGCTGTAACCTGGGTCATGTATTAATTGGATTTTTTGATGATAAACTGTCCTTATTCACGGAAAAAACAATATTCTACCTTGCTTATATGAGGCATAGTGGCCTATTATGTATTATAAAATGGCGTATCCTTGTTTTCAAAAAAAGTCGTATCTCCACCAAATAGATTTTGGTAGACTTTTAGTATGTTGTTCTGGGAACCTATTAGAAATGCATACCAGTGAAAAAAAATCTGTTGCAATTTGTTTTGGGTCCAGCTAAAAAAAACCCAGATAGATTGCCTGGACTCATGAAAATGGTAAAAAGTTCAGATTTAGAATGACCCCATACATCCGCCATTTTGAATTTCTCCATAAATATTTTCGTGCAAGGGTATTATTTTAGGCTGAGTATAACCTTGATATGATAACGAATGGAATGAGTGTAAGTAATGACCCATTTCTTTCACGCTTAGTACCAAGTACAAGGTTTTCTTATAGGAGCAACAGACAGGTAAACAATGAAATTTCGCAAAAAAATACCTCAAATTTCAGCTTGAAATTTAATATATTTCCCACGCATATCTGTTTGTAGACTTTTAGTATGTTATTCTAGAGACCTTTCGGAAATGCACTGCAGCAAAAACAATTCTGTTGCAATTTGTGGTGGGTCAAACCTCAATTTGACTGGACTACACGGACCGTTAAAGATAAGCTGATAATTGGTAGCTGGTACGAGCAAGAGGTTGGCACTTCAGATTTAATTGTATACTCAAATATAAACTTGATTCACGCTGCATGTTAGAGAAATGCATATAGATACATTGTCTTCCATTTAATATAATATACATGTATGCTATTTGAATCATTTTGGTTAAACATGCCAGCCTGTATCAGTGTAAGCAGAGCTCAAGTGTCATTCCGGTAGAAACCTTAATTAAGTGTTTGAATTGTGAGAAACTGGAGATTAGACCAAGCCTATGTGAAGTGTTTTGTTTACTCGACTGTATAAAACCGTGGTGTATAGTACACTAGGTTAGACTTTTAACATCTTGGTCTCCTGAGACAGTTGGCGTTTTGTCTCAGAAGTCATATAACATCTTGACTTGATATTTAGACTATACGATCTGTCTACAAGAACTTTGATTGTGACCTACTGCTGGTTATTGTTTCAATTGCGTATACTTGTATTATTGGAACTTGGAGGATTGGTTAAAATCAATCTCGGCTTCATCATCGAGTTTTCTTGCGTCATCTTTCCATCTAGAGCAACACTAGATCTTACCTACGACAGTCGTTTTTATGGTTATGAGAAAAGTGAACCATTGAGTGACGACGCTAGCCGAAACAACAAAAGAAGAAAACTCATTAAAATTTCTCACTCTGAAGATTGTATCAAAATGGAATGTCTTTAACTGTAAGCGTGTAATGTCATATCTTCGGTAGCGAGGAAACAGGTACAATCGCACACATAAATACTGGATATTTAACGAAAGAATATTATGATTTGTAAATATCAGATCAATAAAAAGCAGTATAATAGTGACAATTATATGGTAGGTTGACCTAATTTACATATAATATTTATACATTAATAACACGACCACTGTGATTACAGTGTCAATATATTGTGATAGTTGAATGTATGCAGCACGCTTTAGCGTTCAAATTTACAGCATATATAGTTTATGGCGAGATTGCGTAGTTTATGCATTGTGAGAACAGAATCACATCTGTAGACTGCACATGTATATCTATATGTGTTATGGATTACTATTTTAAAATACACTAATATATGGTGATATCAATACGCTGTATTATGTATCAGTGTTTGCTGCATACGTCATTTGATCGGTTGAATTGCCCATCAGGGTAGTATTGATGTAGTCTTACATGACGATATCGTACAGATCTGTCAGTTTCTTCTCAACTTGACAATACATGTGTGCAATTCAGTCAATATTGTGATTTCAATCTATGATTCATGTCATTAAATTGTACAGCATATAGTTCATGGTGACGTGGAGTAGTTTATGCATGAATTGATTAGAATTTGGACACAGCGAACCAGAGGACTGTGCATTTATATATGTTAGACATTACTGATATGATAATGCAAAAGATATGGTAATATCAGTAGGCTGTATCAGTGTTACATGCAAATGTCATAACCAGGTGTATTCATAATCGAACAGATAAATATTATACAAAGTGTCGCTGAATCATCTTATAGTCAATCACTCAGTCAGCGATACGGATTTGATATTTTTGGAACATCATGATGTCTTGCCGGCATCATTGAAAACTGTTGACCGCTTCTCTCTTGCAGGAAACAAGCATATGTTTATGTATACTATCATTGTCTTTTTGAATTTGGTGCTAATACTGTTATATGGAATATGGAATAGGTCTTTGGATTATGGACGCGGATATTCTCTAATGGACGACGGCTGAATTATGGATGACGGATTAGACGCTTGTAATTTGAAGTGGTCTTACATGAAGAAATTCCTACCGTTTGTCAGTTTCCTGAGTTCATATCAACGGAAAAGATGAAATATCAGGAAAGTGACAGTCACGTTTACCTGTTGTACAGTTTACTTTAGTTACTTGGGCTTAATTGCAATGAATGGAGGCTCTTGCAGGTACACCAGCTTCTTCTTTGATTGCTCGTCAGCAGGGATACTTTTGAGAGACCGTACTAGCTCGTAGCGCTTTTGTGCCAAAACAGAGGGTAAATTTGAGACAGCGCTATATAGCCACAATCTCTAGGAAGTTTCCTAGCGGCATCTAATACCAGGTCGCGATCACTCAGCTGAAGAAAGCGGACAAATATATTTTTGGCACCCACTGGAAACCCGGGAATCATGTGGACCGCTTGAATACCCTGGGAGAGGGACTCCACGGAGTCCTCCGTCATTTACGCGTTTTCGAAGCGTTGATACGTTGGTTTTAATTTGATCAAGATCAATCGCAAAACTAGCGTGTAACTTGGCGAAGCACTTACTGAGATCTGACAGATCCTTAACTTTGTAAGTGTCTTGTAAAGATTCCATCTCATATGTGGAGAGTTCACGTTTGTCCGACCCCAGGTTGAACAAGGTAGAAGACTCCATTGCTGCAGTTGAATTTTCGTCGTTCTCACTCATTTCACCAGCAGGTCGCTTTTTTGTCATCATACGTGAAAAATAAATTCAGCTCAGGTGTTCAATAATCCCAATGGACACTTCCCTCACACAATTTGGCACGGATGGCTGATAATAGACGGTATAAAAACGGATTTTGAGGAACGGATTTTGAGGAACACACACTCTCACATAGCTAGCCAACCATAACCGGAAGTTAACCTTTTAATATAAGATAAAAAGGCTTGAGGGGTAATAAATTCGTTATTCATGTTTTCACCCGGGCTTATGGAAAGTTACGATCCTCCCTGGAACTCATACACCCTTCGGCCGACGCCTCAGGGTGTATGAGTTTCAGGGAGGGTCGTAACTTTCCATACACCCGGAGGAAAACCTGAATTACTAATAATATCCTAGCCGGGCCGCCAGGCAGCTCCATAATAAATACAATAAAAAACCTGGAGAAAATTTAAATATTTTAGTAGAAATAACAACACTCTGAGAGAAACGTTACTGGAGCGCATCATGCCTTCAGCTTCAGTCGAGCGTCGTGATTGGTCAGTCTCCGCCGTATGTGGGATGAATAATTGCCATATAATACTGGGAAAACTCTGATATTTCATCCCATACACGTATGAGATAAGCTCAACACCAGCTGCAGGCCTGAGGCACTTTAGCAACGTTTCTCTCGTTTTTACAAAATACTGATTAAATTAATGATTTAAATTATATGGGAAAAAGAATCCCATATTAGCTTGATCAAGGCATGAAAGAAGGAAAAAACATCCCAATCCCGCCTGTCCTTCTGTCGCGTAGAGATGAAGTTATATGAGATCTTCTTATTCCAGCCTATTATTCCGCATAGGCTTTAGAGAGCATTTTATACGAGAAATTATTATCCAGCAGAAGATAAATAGGCTAGAATCTTCAGTCCCTTATTGAATACTGAATGGTCACATTCATGAGCAGAGGGTGAATTGAAGCCTTACATGCAGTTTCTGGCAGCCAAGTCCCGGTGTGCAACCTTCATGTTAGCGAGATATGCCATCCCTCTGGCGACGTGCAGGGAGAAAGACAGCAACTGTATTAAATCTGGAGTCTACAAAATACCTTGTTGAATATAATACAATGAATTTCAGACAGATTTGGCCATTATTAAGAAAGATATGACAGTACAATCACACCTACCCCGTTATCAAACGGGAGCATTTTTCAGTTGACCTCTGGAATTGTCCTCATGTGACCTGTTATAGCGGGGATAAAGGAACAAATCTTGTTAATATATAGCTCTGCTATTACTACTGAGTACTATATGATAGGGCTTAGGCAGATTAGACCAATAACAAAAATGCTACGACGATTAGAATACACCTACCCCCTTTCTCGGCAAAGTGAAATGAATGCAGTTGGGCATATCGTTCGCCATATAAAAAAAAGACTGCACCACTTTGGAACTTTACATCCGCCTGAGGTGATACTCCCAACAGCCATGGAAACTCATGACAAGGATTAAAATTTTCTTGCCGATGAGGTGAACAATAACCCAAAATTTCGATCGTGGCTACCAGACTAATAAACAGAAGGAAAAACGTTAGCACCGAGCGATAGAGATGAGATTTTGAGAAAATCTCAACGCTCCGAATAAAGAAAAATAATGGAAACAAACCTTGTCTTTCTTGTCGTCGTCGTAGCGGAATTGGCGTAAATATTTCTGCAGGTCGCCGTGTTGCATGAACGGCAGGACAATCCTGGGAACATCTGTTTCCGGTTGGACACAAACTCCCACAATACTAAGCACATTCATGTGATTGAACTGCGCCATTACTATTGCTTCCTCCATGAAAGCGCTGATTTCTCGATATACACAGTTGTCTATAACGAAAGGTACATCAAATTCTAAAAATTAGTTGAATCCTCCTTATGTTATGGGGCTTTGTTTGTCCGTCCGTTATCTTTTCACGTAAAAATTATAGGTTTGAACTCAAATGTTTTGAAACATTGTATACATCATCGATACAGTGTATCTATTCTCCTAGAAGTTTCATCCGATCTTTTTCGGACATTCGTACACATTATAGTTATAACAAAAACATGTGTGATTTTTCCCTACTTCCTGCGGTGTATTATATGCCACTTTGTTGCCTGCACGCAACTAGTCCAAGCGGTTTCATCGCATTATGGTGAAAATTAGTACATATAAATGTGACAAGGTGACTTTTTCGAGTGCCCGAGACGATTCTTCCAGAGTTAGTGCCCTTAGTTCATGATTGAAAATACTATGTCTTAAGTACTAAATTGTCACAAGCGCTTACATTCTCACAAGCGTATTATAATTTTAGACTAATCCAACTGCCTGAAGGATTTCTGTGCAATGTTTTTTGGATGGTCTTGGGCAGTACCCATTATCTTCTATTGCACATTATATAGTAACAGATCAAATTGGTCATATGTAAAGTAAAGTAACTGCGGATTTGCACTGGTATCCTACGTGGAGTATTTCCCACAAAACTCACCTGTAAGAGATTTGACTGCAACTTCCTGTACATGTAGCGGATTATTATCGGGCCTGTATCGACCTTGAAAGACGGTACCGAACGCACCTGAAAAAAAGAAATTTGTGAAGTATCATAGTATGTTACTGACGACACGAATACTCGCGTTGTCGTTTTTCTAGCTAGCTTGTTCTTCAGCATGATTCTTTTTAAGTTATACTAAATTTGGTGCCAACAGCGTGATACAAAACTCCTGATGTTTACTGTGGATGCCGGTTTGGATACTAAGAATGTCGTGGTTAAAAGTTGCTCCTATCTTTTGACCCAGCTAGGACATTTTCCTCCACATTAGCGATAGACGTCCGTTCTTAGGTGCAATAGAAAAGGACATGAGAGGGAACACTAATCTCCAGGATATACTTAGCCATAACATGGACTATCAAATGTCGAATGTCTGACGCCAATATTTTTCTCAAGATTTGAGATGCATTGAAATACGAATAACATATTACCTTTTCCAACTTTCTCCATGATTTCCAGCTTATCGGGATGAAGGAGAAGACCATATATGGTCATCTGAGACTCGGCGTCAAGAATCATCTTTAACAATGATCCAATTTGAAGCGGACTCTTCTCTGAAGTACATAGTGACATCATATATATTGTTTTAAAATGTTGTATGCATGATACTAGTGTGAATTAGCTTACTGATTCTTTGAAACACCAGAGAACTAGTTCCTTTCAATGGTTTCGAAACATAATATTACATCATTAGCCGTTCGTTGTTTACATAATTTACAGAAATTTTATATAGTTCCAGCAATAAGAAAACGTATGTCATGATTCAAATACGCATCAAAAACAGTTTTTCACTCTAGCCAAAAATACATGGTTTATGGACGCCGAAATTCTTTGATGGACTACAAAACCCGATAAAACCGTAAGTCGCGCACCTCGAGGGCAACGTTCGACCAAGTAGCTTAGGAGAAGGGAACATGATAATTATACAGCCGTGAGTTTACGGTGGCTCGCGGAGCAAACAATTTGATGGGTAACCTACCCTTGTCTTTTACTGTGAAAATCCGTGGTGTTTATCAATAGGAAAAAGAGAAGACATTTGGTAGTTTTCGTTGTTTGTTTTTTCTTGTTTTTTTTCTATATGCTCGCCAATCTTAATATGGTTCACAATTTAACGACGAAATATGATTATTTTTTTTCACACCAATGCTTATAAAAGCGAGCATTTTTTATTTTAAAATGCCAAAAGAAAAGAACAAATGTGCTTTCACGGGTGAGAACTGGACGTATGTGTAAAAGCAGTCAAGCATAACAAATTGAAAAATTTGTTCCGTAACATATGTTGATAATTTGAATAAAGTATCTCCATCGTTGAATCTTTTGACGAAGCAAATAAAACGTATTTGTTTTCTTTCATACTTTTTATGTCAATCGCTTTGCTGAACTCCATCCCCATTATCTGCCGCCGTCAGTACGTTATTGCTAGGGAATCCATGATGTTCACAAATGACGTCGTCACGCATGTTTGCCTCGCGAGTCACCTTATGATAAATTGGATCATATCTTCTATTGTTCAGGTGTGACCTACCATTTCAAGGTGAGACATCTGTCCTATTTACCCATGTTCTCGATCTGATTAATTCGATTCTACGACTGAGATGTCTATCTTAATCGACCTTTTTGGCCATATGGTTTCATTACGTCTGTACCACTTAATTATTACGTAGAGTCTAGATAGATTACGAATACAAATGGTAATATACATGATAACTGTAAAACTGTAAAACCTATTTGCCCGTACTTATTTCCTGTAGCGGAATCCCCAGAGACAAGCTATTGCTCATAGTACTTCCTGTTGCCAAAGATCGATCGCTTCCTCGTCGCTTGCGCTGAAGGTATCGGCGTCGACTTAGATGAATGCTGATTATGATAAAAATCAGCAGTCCAATGGAAACAGTGGGAGCTATTTAAAAATAACAAAACTATTGCATAATACTCGATATACATGGACTGGAAGAGTATATGTCATACATCCTAATAATTTTCTATGAAATAATTTTAAAGTCTCATCAAGTATTTTCAAATCCAAATCCAACCAGGCGTGTAATGTACCAACAAGATCGATTTTAAGTGGACCAATGACAGTTTAGTTCAGCTTGTGGCAAATCTAAGCCTAAGACTTTGAGTTCAATCTCTACACAAACAACTAAAATTACAACACATATAAGGGAAGTGGAAAGAGGTGCCGACATACTGACTGCGTCACATGACTTCACAGAATAGTCTTCTGGTTAACCTATTCTAAAGCACATACCAAGAATCTATAAGAAGAATGCTATCAAGCATACATGTAGCTTATATGATAAAACTGGATTATGTACAACGGGGAACTCACCGATTATGGAACTGATATGGAACTCTGCTTTTGAAGACAAACTGGGCTGTTCTGTGAGAAAGATTTAATATTGTGTTATGTAGGATTGAGTGAAACAAAACCTCATATATTCATACATGTACATGCACATGCGAAAAGCCTGGCTGTGGGACTGGCTGGCCGCAATCATACAGATATATTAAGTCTAGGAAAATACATGCACTTAACTTGCTTTGATAAAACAGTGTTTGTTTGTTGTGATAAGGCTGTGACGACATGAACATCACCTTATCTTATTGGCATCATTGAAAACTGTTCACCCCTTCTTTCTATAAAATAACGCTGATTATCCGTATAGCGCGCTACGTAGCGCCCCGAACGCTACGCATGCAGTAGCTCCGTCTACGACAGGAAATAGCAGGAACACAGCTGATTTATGAGAATGTAGGTTTCGGCCGGTACGAATAATCATGCTCTCATGGGGTAAGATTGTATTTATCTGTACAGACAAACGGTATAGTGACCAAAGGATACCGATATGAATGAAACTATCAGAGTTTGTAAAAGTTGCATGTTACATGAAGTGCAATAGTCCAGCCTTTAAGCAAAACAGTTGTGCATTTTGTGTGGCACAGCTATATATTGAACCACGATGAACAAACTCAGATATGGAGCCATCTCAAAAAGACCATGCTAGGGGGAGTTAAAATCCCTCAAACAGATTGGCTTAATCTACCTCTTCGATTGTATCCTCAATATTTTCGCCAAAGTGTACCACACTGTATAGTTTGACCAAGCTTTAACAGAAAATATTTAAAATCCAATATGGCAGCCCTAGTAACGTCACAGTGACGTCATGTTCCTAGCCATTCCCGGCCTATTTTTTTTTTTACTTTTTTTTATTTCGATATTTTCTTACCCCAAAATGATCAATAAAATGGAGAAGTATTAGTTCACCGGAAATAAAATACTTGAATATCTTTTAGGCAAAAAAACTGAGAATAATGGATCATGGTTGACATTTCATCGGAAAGGGTCAAATATGACAGAGTGAAAACTCCCGATATCGACATTTTCATGGTTTAACCCCATTCTCGTTTGATCGGCTGGTATTCAATAAACATCATTCAGAATGAAATTACAGTATATAAAAGTACTATAAGTCGAGTTTGTGCTCAAAGGTGTAATTAGGAAAGATGGCTGTTGGAAGGTGGACATTCACGGTAATATGGATTTTGTGCTAGGCAAAAACTCCTGTAAAATTTGGGGAAGGAAAATTAATATCACGGTGGCCTGAATACTCTGCAAAACAAGGGGAAGATATAAAGTTTTAGTAGATTTCTATAATATCAATTTCAACCTACTGTATGGTCATTTTGAAATTGAAGGTTCCGGCAAAAAGGGTCGAAATCTCATGCATGAATTTAAGGACGGGATATGTTGTCTGCGTTACTCTAGATCAGGAATATGGATGTTAATCACATCCTCAGTTTCGCACAGTAAATGAGAATCCTATTGATCTTGATGAACATGGATGTCTGTACATGTTGATATTGCCCCTGCAGTTCCAGACGTTGGTTTGATGTTCTTCTTGGATCTATAAATTGCTTGACGCATTCTTTATTTCGTGTGGTGTAGATTTTATGGCAAGAATTTTTGAAGATGTATCCTTTCGTTCCTATACTACCGACGTCTTCTAATAATTGAAACAATTGAGATATTTTCAATTTACATGTACATCACACCAGTTTTGTAACCAGCTGCCACAGCCTAAGGGAGCTTCTTGAAATTGGGGCATACTAGGTACTGGCATAAGGCATTCCAAACAGAGTGGCATGGTGCGCCGTGTTGGAACTCCTAGGAACTCCATGCCATACAGTTTGGAACTCTGCAGACAACGGATGGATTATGTTATACCATGCAGCGGCATGGGGGAAATGCCCTATGCCATTCCAGTTGGAACTCTAATCCATCCAGATCAGAACACCAAACTGGGCATGGTGTATCCCATTTGAACAACCGGCATATGCCATTCCTACTAGGGAACTCAGTTCCTAATTTCAAGAAGCTCCCTAAACTGATCAAACTCGATCAATTATCTATGCCATAATTACGCCTTTGATCGTAAACCCGACTTATAGTTCATTAAGTACCGTACTTTCATTATGAATTATGGTTGGGGAATACCAACCGATCCAACGTAAAAATCGTCGATATCGGGAGTAATCACTGTGCCCTGTTTGACTCTTTCCAATGAAATGCCAACCAAAAATGTCCTGGATTGGTGGCCTGTCATCTGCTTGAACGTATGCGAATCCCTGATGAGACAATTTGCATGATCCTTACTTCAAAGGTGGGCATAAGGTGTCTTCAGAAGGTGCCGTTTTTGGACTTTCTGATCCATTATTCTTAGTTTTCTTGCCTAAAAGACATACAAATATTTTATTTCCGCAAAACTAGTATTTCTCTATTTTAATTATCATTTGGAGTAAAAAAAAATATCGAAAGTTTAAAAACAGTCGAAAAAATATAGTCTAAAAATTCGCCGAGAATGACTTCTGGTAACATAATATCAATGTGAGAGTAAATTTCGTCCCCATAGCCTCAGAGATAACGAAACTATTGAGGATAGAAGCTAGGGGAAAGATTAAGCCAATCAATTTCGGGGTACATTGAACCATGTTGAACAAACTCAGATGTGGGGTCATCTCAAAAAAGACCATTCGAGGGTTTCTGTGGGGGGGGGGGTAAATAAAGCTGTGCCAAATTTCATGCTCCAGATGTCTCTATGCCCTCATGAAGACAACCACTGCCCATAAAAACAACGACTTTACGTGAAGACAACCACTGTCGGTGACGATGAATACAGCGACTGTCCGTGAAGACAACCACTGCCCATGAAGACATCCACTGTCCGTGATTATGAAGTCAATCACTGTCCGCGAAGACAACCACTGCCTATGAAGACATCAATTGTCCGTGGTAATGAAGACAACCACTGTCCGTGATGATGAAGACAACCACTGTCCACGAAGACAACCACTGCCTATGAAGCAACAATTGTCCATAATGAAGACAACCTCTGTCCGTGATGATGAAGACAACCACTGTCCACGAATATTAACCACTGCCTATGAAGACAACAATTGTCCGTGATAATGGAGACAACAAATGTCCGTGATGATAAAGACAACCACTGCCTATGAAGCAACAATTGTCCATAATGAAGACAACCACTGTCCGCGATGAAGAAGACAACCATAGTTCGCGAAGACAACAACTTTCCGAGTAGACATTTATACATAAATCCAAATTTGCAGAATGTACAATTTCAAGTACACATACACTAGAAGCGCTCAGTAGTGACATCATCATGCTCACTTCATGGATGACACCATGACGCTCACTCCACAGACGTCGTCGCTCGATAGGTGGCTTTTGAGACTAATGATGTGTACAGGGTTTTTTTGTGCATGCCACTATTCCGATTTCACATGACAGTGAACTGTCATGTGACAAGAACTCGAAAGTCACGTCTGATACGAAATATTTTTTTGTCTGTACCATTTTTCTGGAAATCAGATACTGCGTATTTATAACATTTTTTAGTGCTGGGCGATATTTCTAATAACTATTCACGGGTAATTGAATGGAGAATGGATTCATTGTCAACTCCATGGAATTTAGAGAAAGAAAAATTGATTGGCTGAACGTTCGGATTATAAGTTGAAAGTATGTGATCAAGACATTGAAGTCCAATTGATGAGAAATCATGACCGTATTATTAGCTAATGGAGAGAGTTAAGCTATTGTTTCACTTGTATTTCGATGTCAAATAAACTCGTTATTTGTTTTACCATTTCAAATTGTATTATATCACAACCTTGACTATACAAGTATCTTTATTTACAAGAGCAGTGACAAGAATTGGCATTTGTACTCGGTATGACTGACATTCCTCGCACCATATGTATAATGCGAGCCATACAACAAAATCACAGAAATTCATAGTAACTTGACGTTTCGTCCAGTTTATTCAGGTTATCAAAACGACTATCAGAAAGTGTACTTTGTGTATATTGCGTTGATTCTCTTTTATTCGCGGAAGCAAATATACACACCTTTTTCATAGTAGCACAGTCGAAGGGCAACTTCATCCGAGCTCTTTTCTACCAGATTAACGGTTCGTATGGAAGTCAAGTTGTTGTCCGCTTTGAAATACAATTCCTCCATTTCCACTGTCATGCCTTCTACCTGAGTAGGAAAAAGAAAAAAAATCAATACAGTATTTATAACAAAAGGAAACGCGCCATATTCACAAAAGTGGAATGTTGTATTATTCTATTCATTGGAGACCTTAATGCGAATCAATCAATTGTTAGTGGTGTGATAGATCAGTATGTAATTGATTAAGTGGTCGTAACTGCGTGACCAGATTATGGCTAGAACGTGGCTAGATCTAGTTCAGCAACAATGTATCCACGCTGATCCAAATACCGAATAAGAGATGAGGGATCATCCGAACGGAAAACTCAGACAGGTCGAGCTAGGATTGTTACCAAGTGACATCATTACTACCTACTGCAGTACGCGGGAAATGCTGTAGTATTGGAAATTAATAATCTTTTTTAATTAATTTGTTTCTGTAGTTTGTACTAACTCAGTGCCGGTATAATAAGATAATACATACAACAGTATGTATGAAAAGGAGCAATATTTATCATTGAATAAATAAGACTGCCCCCGAACTATAGAATCAATCAAGCCCTAATGTCGCCTCCTTGACAGCCATCTCCCTTAGTGTTACACAACTCACAGGTGGTCCCAACTATAGAATCAATCGAACGCCAATGTGACCTCCTTGACAGCCATCTCCCTTAGCGTTACACAACCCATAGGTATATCCCAACTATAGAATCAATCGAATCCCAATGTCGCTTCCTTGACAGCCATCTCCCTTTGTGTTACTCAACTCATAGGTGTCCCAAACTATAGAATCAATCGAACCCCAATGTTGCCTCATTGACAGTCATCTCCCTTTGTCTTACACAACTCATAGGTGAACCCCAACTATAGAATCAATCGAACTCACTGTCGCCTCCTTGACAGCCATTCACCTTAGTGTTACAGAGGTATGTCCAAAAAATCAGACACATGACGTGTATTATGCTTACTGTATAAATAGGAAATGCGCAATAATCCTCAGTGTATTACGACAAAAACTATTCGACTCATTGTTATGAAACTCCGACTCATACTTCAGTTAATCAAATCTGAACGACGGCCGACAGGGTAAAAGCAAATGTTGCTCTCGTTATTTGCCCGTAATATAGCAAATGCATCGTCTTGCTTTCCGCTATCCATCTGAACTATACCAAATCAAATACTTTATTGTACCCCATAGGGACGAGGTACAACACACTCAAACAATATTGTGGCGATGTATACAAAACGCCGCTGTAGCACTGTCAACCCTTGTTTTCTACATACGACTAAAACACACGAATATACATTTAGCCAAAGCCTTTTGGACGGTTACGTCAGTTGACGACAGCAGGTCAATGAAAAACCTGTCGTTAATTTGATATATTGGGTGCATACTTGCGGTTATTACATGATTTTCGGTGATAAGGTTATTTTCGAGGATTAAATCATTTCCGTTGATTATCTCACTAACGAGCGAACTAGAAACTACCGAGCGTAGTGCTTCTGCTATGACTCCCTCTAGAAAACGACTTAGAAATTCCTTTGGATGAAAGAATACTGATCAGTGATACAGATCTATTTTTCAAAATCATTTATAAGTATTCAATTTACGAATTGATATTTAATCCTGTGCTTTATCATTTCTATGAGCACATTTCTGAATGGGTATTATAAAGTAGACTTCCGTTTGCTTTACAGTTTCTGAAATGGGTGTCATCAGCTTAAAACAGAAGAGCTCACCCGAAGTGAACTTAAAAACTATCGACCAGTGACTGGATGCCAGAGATGGCTACATTACCTGTTGACACTGACGTTGGTAAGGTAGGAGATAGAATGGTTGCCATGTAGATAAGGCTAGTGGTTGACCGATAGAATCATTCCGACAGCAATAGCTTAGGTAAAAAGGTCGATTGTGCGCTCCAGTTGAATGAATGGTGTCAGTTTCTGTAAAGTAAAAGTCTGTATAAAATCGTACCAAGATGTTTGTGTGGAAAGAGACTGAAGAATAGAGTGTATACTGCTCAATTTTGCAGACCAAGCATTATATTCAGACATTTCGGTGAGCTCCAACTTATAGAATGGCTCTTCAAAATATAGGAAATGGAGAATCCACGAAGATAGGCGACTTTCTGTGTAAAGGAATGACGGTGGACATCCCTCACTACTTTCGTTTCGCTTAAACTTTATACTTCAATGCAAAACATGCTGAACCGTACACCAATCGTACTCCACGTTATTCCAAGCGAGAGAGATAGAATTAAGGTTTAACGTCGCGTTCAGCAAAACGACTGGGCCGTACATCTCGAGCCATTGTGTGGTTCAGTTGACGTGGGTAGCTTGTAGTTACTTCTTAAAATGGTCCAAACAACTCAATGCTCTTGGTGTACGGTCCTTTGAAAATATTCAAACCAAAAGTCAAGGTTTCGTCAATATATACGGAATTCTGAACAATTTGGTTGTCTATCCTTTATTGAAATTAGTTCCCTTGGGTGATTATATTGCACTCAATGAGCCTATCTTGAAAATATCTAGCATCGCTGACCTTCGCTAAAATTTCGCGGACATTCCTAAGTTTCAGTCCCACCAAAAATACAGTACGCCCCCTTTGGCCACGAGATCTCAGCTTGATTGGGACGCCTCCAACACATCATAATCTCTCCGCTTGCTCCTGTTTTATATATATGGTTAACAGCCCCTTCTGAAAAGTCTGGCACTTTCATAGACCGACGATCGAATAAACCTGTGGAAAAGTTGCAAAGACTATTCTGCGGACAGCTAATATTCATTGTATATTGGGAAAATAATTTCTTTTTTATTTCAGGGATACACTAAATAGCGTTGGTAAGAATCTAAACTTTAGACCTCGATCAGGGAAAGACCTTTTGCATAAAACGGCGTTGTTCGCCCTTTGGGGACTCTATGAATGGGAGCATATCCCATTTGGACTTGGACGACCAAACTAGATTTTAATAAGCTCAATAACTGGCGGAAATACACATATAGTTGGTACTCCAGTCCGACAATATCATCCGCAATGCCGGTTCGGCGCTAACACGCCATCATGATTGTACCAAAATTGCGACAAAGGCAGATGAAAGTCTTATAAAACACTGTCGAGCGGATGCGACTTAAAACGTCGGCTGAATAGTCAGGCAATCTCATAATTATGAATGAGCATAAGTCAGAAGTTTGCGGCTCCTCGGATACATACATTATCTAAACAGCCTCAAAAGCGGTCTCTCCGGTTAAGAATTACAAATTAAATATATCCATGGCCATGATGACATGTTCAAGTAGTTGTGATCACTAAGTGAGCAAATTTTGCAGAAAATTTAATAATTTAATTGGTTATTTATTTAAAACATTCTTTCTGTTAATAAGCAAAGTCTGTCCTACCCCTGCTAGGGCAACCATACGGTGTAGTTCTCGGAAGTCCATAGTATCCAGAGGGCCAAGCTGGAGATAAAACATATGTCTATCAATATACTTTTCTCATTATACTCATGAAAAAGTGGCCAATAATCAGAAAATCGTATTAATTGTATACGATTGGATGCGGACAGTGTCCAGAAATTGTTCCTCAATTCACAGGAACCAGGGTGTAGCATTATATTGGCGAATTGATGGTTAAAACTTACTGCCTTAATTCAGAATTACTATGTTAGTTGGACTAGCTATTTCACAATTAAACTTATTTTTAATTAAACGTATACACACGAATACAGGTCTTTACACGGGAGATTAAATTACATAAAATTACATAATTACAAAAAGATTAAATAATAAAATATTTCAAATCAACATCCCTGTTTTAAGACGGCACTACGAGGGAATAGTTTGTGGTCGTAGCTCTAGTAAATATAAAAATACTTTTGGGAAACTGATGTACAAAGTTTCTTTCATACAGTTGGTGGCCGGCAACGCATTTTATCTGTCTCTCGTTTTCCATTCTCTATTCATATTTAACAAATGGGCCCTTTGTCCGTGGACGATCACAGAAATGCTCTCCTTTTCTCTTCTTTTAAGCTTCGAGTTTTATTTTCGAACATTCTTAGCCTGAGGTTATCAGACTTATAGTCCAGTAAAGCTAGCGCATTTTGGGGGTTAACCCACCATAAATTGCAACTGAATTTATTTCACTCCTATGCATTTCAAAAAGGTCCCCAGAATAACATACTAAAAGTCTACAATCCCATATGCATGGGAAATATATTAAAATTCAACTTGAACATATACCACTTTTTCGTCGATATGAATTTTAGGAATTCAACCTTTTTTCCTACTCTGGTTTTTCGTGACCACCAAACAGGGAGAGACTAGGACTTTAAACCCTCAGGACACGTAGCTGGTCGTATTATGCATATTTTCAGCCTTTTTACAATGCATAATGTCTATTGCTATTTGGTTAAATTCAAAATGGCGGACGTGGCATCTGACTGAAAATGTTCGATTTGAAAGATTATCAACTGTAATTACAATACACCCCATTACAGGCAATGTACATGAGCCATTCAATTTCTGATTATAGTTTTAGTAGATCATCATATGTTGGAAGACATGGATTAGTTAAATAGTATAGAACTATCTGGCTATTCAACTGTTATTTGGAACCACGTCAATTCTCAAAACTATAGCAAACCTGAATGTCCAGGCAAACTGCGGTTTGACCCATAACAAATTGCAACATAATTTTTTTCGCTGATATGCATTTCTAATAGGTCCCCAGAACAACATACTAAAAATCTACCAAAATCTATATACGTTTTCTAAAACAAAGATACACCACCATGCCTCATATAATCAAGGTCGAAAATATTGGTTTGTCTCTGATTAAGGACAGTTTATCAGAATCAATGCATGATGATCTAGGATACATTATTCCATGGTGGTGAAAACATTTGCATTCCCAATGGATTTGCTTATAAAAGTAGATAGCAAAACGATAGTTCAGCAACATGGCATATACTCATACATGGTAATATCCTGCCAGTTGACATTATTGCCATTAGCATTGTTATCCGAAAGACAACTGACAAGCTGTGATATATTTTCTTTCAACCTATGGCAATCACAGACAAAAGTTCCATCATCTTATAAAGATATAACTCTATTATCACAAGCACGTAGCAAGTGTCCGGTCCGACATTCAATAGTGTTTGTACCTTGTTGAAAAAAATGCAACCTTGCCAATTAGGAGAGAGAGAAATTAGATTCAACATCGCGATTAGCAATAGTTCAGATATATAACGACAATCTACCAATCATTTATGATCCATCAAAATTGTTTGTAAGACGAATGTTGTTGATGAAAGAAGAATGATCCTAATATATCATTTAATTATCAAGCAAATAATACTTTGAATTATAGGCAAATTTGACGGCATAACTTATGTTTTATTTAACATTATGGTTCTTGGTAACATTATTACGGGAAGTGACTTCTCATACATTTAGTTGATGTCTTTTATTTGTATTCCTCATGAACATTGCCATAAGTTGAGGAATATTTCACAGCACTATCAATCCCAATAACAGTCTTCGCCAATGTCATTTTCAAAGGTTTGGGTTTGATGAATTTGCACAGCTCAGTCCTGTGCATTCGCCATACACACTTGAACAATCCAGGCCATGATCCTTACAGGCACATTTGCTTCAGCTGCAATCCTTCTTGCAGTTCCACCTGATAACCTCAAGTAGCACAATGAAGCTGGTGGTAGATTAGTTTTCACAGGGAGAAGCCGATTGAATTGTCCATCCCCATTTTTGAGGCTGCAATGGATGGTCATCCTCTCAAGTCAATTTCTTCGTCTGGGTTACTATTGTATAAACAATTCAGCTTGTTGGCGAAATAGCTCAGTGATAGTTGTCTTCTTCAAGGCAGCACCTTTGTCAATGCCATATGGTCTGAATACTGTGTCACAGCCCAGAATGGTATGCACAAGCAACATATTTGTACAGACTTGCATTCCCAGCACGGCCTTTGTCTTCTTGACATTCCAAACTCTCCGTTCCCGCTAGTGACATGTTCATTCAGTCAACGAAAGAAGAATTTCTAGCGAACAACGTCAACAAGCAGCAGTTGATTACTCTTATGAGTTACCAGTTGGAAAGGGCAGGATGTTTCATATGCAGATGTTTTTATTGTAAAGGCAGTCGTTTAATCGACTGAAAGCATCAACACTTTGGTTGGTGATGATATTGACCTCTTAGTTCTGCTCTGTTTTCATGCAGACATGGCTGACAATGACATCTACTTTCAGCCAGGGTCAAAAGAGAATGCAAGGAACCGGAGAGTTTGGAATGTCAGGAAGACAAAGGATGTGCTGGGAATAGAAGTCTGCACAAATATGCTGTTTGTGCATGCCATTCAGGGCTGTGACACAGTGCACTGACCATATGGCATCGGCCGTACAGAAAACAACGATCAAGGAGCTATTTCGCCAACAAGCTGAAGTGTTCAACATGGCCACTGGGAGTACCGATGGAGGTTATCTATTGCAGGTGCTTGTGTTGTTATAAAATGGTAACCCTGACGAAGCAATTGGTTCCCTGAGAAGCAAGCATTTCTGTGACAAAAAATGAACCATATATGTGCAGATACAAAACCTTCCACCAACATCAGCATCAGCGAAGTATCAAGGTTCCGCCATTTTGAATTTCTCCATAAATATTTTCGTACAAGGGTATTATTCTAGGCTGAGTGGAATGAATGTAAGTAATGACCCATTTCTTTCACGCGTAGTACCAAGTACAAGGTTTTCTTATATGAGCAAGAGACAGGTAAACAATGAAATTTCGCGAAAAATTCTTCGAATTTCAACTTGAAATCTAAGATATTTTCCATGCATATCTGCTTGTAGACATTTAGTATGTTATTCTAGAGACCTTTCGGAAATGCACTGCAGCAAAAACAATTTAGTTGCAATTTGTGGTGGGTCAAACTTCAATTTGACTGGACTATTAGGACTTGTGAGTGGAAATACTGCGCCCACAGTATCTAATCGTTTCATGTCTTATTATTTTAATATTATGATCACGTGCCTGCCATCTTTCGTACGTGACATGCCCGGAGTTGCCAAGCATTATGAAAGAGGAACGGCTTAATCTACGTCCAGCTTACCTTCTCGATAGTAACAAAAGTCAAAGGCTATCCCTGTAATTTCGTCTGCATATGCTGCCGTGGGTTTGAGTTCGTCCATCCGGAAATCTGTGCTATTCCATATTATTGTTTCTCTTGTTGTACTGTAGTCACCAATCTGAGAATACAAGAAAGTTAAGGAGTCCCGTCGTGCGGCAACCAAAATTTGTTTTCGAATTCATAATGATAAATCCGTTTTCTTGTGAATTTATCAGCATTCTAATCCATATATGTATGCAGTAAAGAATACTATTTATCGGAAGTGAACAGATATCACTGCGTGAAATAGTCCAGTTCCAATTCCGGAAACCCGCCGGGAACCTATTGGAAACTGTAGCGACACAGTTTCCAATAGGTTTCCGAAGGGTTTCCGTAATTGGAAACATGAACATTTCATGCAGTGTATACACACAAAAACACCGGACGTGCATCAACACAAACTTGTGATATCATCGTTTTTGTCGACAAAGGTCATGTGTCATATTTTAAAAGCACTCGATAACGTTATGTTAAATAGGTGAGAAAACTTGTTGGCGGCGCTCAGTATCGTGGAGAGCAGCAAATTTGTGATATTTTTGAGGAGGTTTCAGGCAATTCGAAAAATAAAGTGTCATTTTTTTTAAAATTATATTTCGACGTAGATCATTCAATATTCAATATAATGCATAAAAGTATGAGGTATTAAAGCAGACGTATTGTCCTCCGCCGCAACGCGGTCGAGAGACTTTGAAATGGGTCTCGCTTCTTCGTGTCCGTTCCTGTCGGTGAATGTCTGTTCAATTATTCGCCAGCGATAATTTAAATCGCTTTTTTGGATTCTTCCGAAATTCGACATACACATTCCTTGCGACAGGACTCCGGTTGGTATAGCATTTCTGTAACATCAGCCTGATGTTGGCGCCACTGGGCTTCGTTCCATCTTTCTGTGGCTGTCCGCTCGTGTCCGTTCATGTCCGTTCGAATTCTTGGCAAGTAATAACTTGGAAACGCAATGTTGGCTTCCCCCAAAACTCGGCATACGCATTCCTTGTGACAAGACGTCGATCGGTATTGCGTTTCAGCAAGATCTGCCTGAAAGTGGTGCCACTCTGAATTCTCGCAAGCATTAACTTTGAAATGCTTTGCCCGATCCCTCCGAACTTCGACATACGCATTCCTGTCGAGTATTGCGTTTCAGCAAGATCGGATTGCTTTGTCGGATTCCTCCGAAATACCATACCTTTTCGGGTAATAACTTGAGAACTGCTTATCGGATTCTTCCCAAATCGATACCATGTCATCGGATGTCACTTAGGTGTTTTGTCTGTTTCTGCCTGCAGGTGGCGCCACCCGGTGGCAAAATCCGAAATTTGTTCTTGGGCAATAACTTGAGAACCCCTCATTGGATTCTTCTCAAAGTCAATATGCAGATACCATGCCATGAGATGACGCCTGAGATTTGCGTTTTGCCCACTTTCACGTACAGGTGGCGACACCTGATGGCAGAGCCTAAATATGGTGATTACGGGGCATCATTTAAGCATGCTTTGAAACATATATAACAAAGAAACCCAACCACTATCATACCAGTTAATACCTCTTGAGTCAAACAGTTACTCTCATTTTGTATGGCAAGCAGCAGTTGCCTGCCTAGGGTATATCTCCGACACCAGCACTGTGCTTAAATCTATTGCTGCCATTTCGGCGCGGGACCTAGCATCCTCTGACTGCTTGTTTTTGCGTAATTTGGAATTTCTTATGGTCTACTTCAATTACTAAACCTACTCTTGCTTATGGGATTAGAAAGGAATTTCACGAAAAATGTCTGTATCTTCATACAGAAAAAAACGTATTTGTGAAGAAGTTAAATTGTCATTTTCTTCAAAACGCCCAAACATTTTTCTGGGACAGTTCTAAATCTGAAAATATGATATAAACTGGGAACAGCAGGTTTGACTTCAAGACAATATGCTACCAACATGATAAACCATTGTCATAAAGCAACGTCCTGATTTTGAAAATTCGCAAGTCCAATTCCAAAATGCTTTCACAGCTGTCCTTTTTGAAATTAATAAAAAAAATTCTATACACTTGATTCAAATACCCCAATATTGGAACATTCGTCCGGAATCTTTAATTTTGATAACTAAATTAGTTGATGCCGATATTTACAGGCACCAATAAGATAAGGTCAGCACTCAGAGTGTATGCCGGCGCCGTTTAGCGAGTCCATCAGTCGAAAAGGTGACCTTACCTGTTGACAGTCGTTCCCTTTTAATGGTAATAGGTAAAAATGGTCCCATATCGGGTATATCGTTTCAGGCATCCACACTGGAGTTGCAGGATCCGAGTCCGAACGCAAACAGCAGTAGTGGAAATTGATTTCTGCACCACCCTGTGCGCCTCGGGGATACATATTAATTTCACCTAAATGTTGATGTTGAAATACATTTGTTTTCAGAATTGTGGGTCGATTCTTTCTTTTACCTTCTTTCAGGTTTATTGGAATAGATTTGCGGAAAGACTTGTGCTTGTTTTGATAAAATGCTCAAAACAGTTGATGTGTTATGAAAGGTCCAAATTTACTGATGACGAAATATTTTCTTCGTAAAGGGAAATAAAACCTCATGGTAATTATTTTGACAATGATATAATATTCGTCTTCAACATGGATTTTTTGCAGCAAATTAATGTTTAACCAGGTTTAAAAATCAGCTTCATCCTTTTGATCGAAAAATTAGAAACGAGATATTTCAAAAGAAAGCTATATTATTATCTTAGATTCCATCTAGGACGGAAGATGGGCCAAAGATTTAACCTGTGACATCATGGGTCTCATTGGCATAAAATAAACTAGGTGCTTTTGTTCAAACTTTGAATGGCCACATGTTATACAGCCTAGGTTAGCTACGACCAATCAAAATCGTTGCTTTAAATCAGCTTACCATATTTCATGATAGATGGACACTTCTTATTTTGTTGTTTCAGCACGCAGTACTTTCCGCCTGGCAGGGAAGAATGCCTGATACTGCACGCTCTCATGGAGACGTTATTTCCCGTGTCCATCTGTACGTGAGTATCAGTCTGTGAAGACCACTTTCCAGAAGTTATTATCTGCACAGAAATATACCCCTCCACAAATCCTGATTGGAAAAACAAATTTCATATAATTAAACATTTTTTGTAGGAACCATGACTTCATTATAACGTAAGCTATAAATGTATTCTAGAATAAGCATAGCGATGTTGCCACCTGTGTATGCATTAGTCATCCTTACTCTTTCGTTCGACACTCATTGGAATATGGTGTGAGTGATATTCAGCCATCACTTATTAGGTACGGTTCATAGAAGCACCGGAATTTATTTGATAAAAAATGTCCGTCTCTGATTTAAATGTACAAAGCATCGTGTCATCCTAATGATACACAAACACCAAACGCGCTTCATCTTAATATGCCGTCAGATAATCTGAAAAACTTAACAGGTCATAGATTGACGCATTGTATTCAGTGGTCCTTATATCGTCGCTTTACAGTCAATAAAGAGTGGATAATGCTTAGTATCAGTTCATATTAAACAAATTCGTACAAAAGTCTTTTCATCTTACCTTCTTCCAGCGGGCATCCCGATGTCGACCTTGGGAGAGTGATATATTCATCTGTTAAACGCTGGGATGTAGGTCTATCTTGTGCTGACGATGCGATCCGTGTGGTCCCTACTGTGAGCCCTGGTTTTGCTTGGGAAACAAGCAAGCGTTATATTGAGCACGGTTTTAAGATTGGAGGAGACGGATCTTAATAACCTCACAGGCCCTAGTTTCCATCCTTTAAATATGTAAGCTACAATATTGTTTAAAAAAGAATACTTTTGATGACAGCACTGCTTAGCGTCGTCGAAACGAAAGGCTCTCCCATGCACTTCTAATTACTGGTATTTGGCTGGCCAAAGTAGTGCTATACAAGCGGACAGTAGTTTAAGATGGACATAATATACGAGTGGAATAGGATGATTTACCTTGCATGGTGATCAGGAATTACTAGCAGCCAATTCATTTCGAAACAAAGAACTGTTCTAGTGTATGCCTTCACATGCCAACAGGACTATCAATGTTATGTATAAAGTAAATATCAATCTCCAGAAGTTTAACACATGTTTCTTTACATCTTAAACAAGTAAGCCATTCCCCCCAAGAGCAAGATTAAATTTCCTGGTGGGATGAGTGCTTGCAAAGTATTTGCTGGAGAAAATTGGCTTTCATTTTCAATGACTCAGTCAGAACGCTAGCACATCATTATGTTTGAAGAAAAAAATTGTCGTTTTATCTTTGGAATGAAAGATATCATCGATAAATATATTACAAGTAAGGTGAGGCTAAAATAACAGTTTTCCTTCCCCTCGTCGATCACAGTCTAGAATGAAAGAAGGCAGGTATAAATCGTCTTCAATCCGGAAAAAGACATTCCCACATTCCTGCATTGTCAACCTGAGCCTAGACTGAACATATTGGAAGAGGCAAAGACAATTACTGATGGTCAGTCTCTTACTTGCACCCCTTACAAACCAATAAGCTGGGGAATTGGTGGGGTTTATGTGGGGCAAGCTGTGTAGGGATCACGTGGGGAATGTGTAGGACAGCCAATGTGGGGAATGTGTGGGGATTTGGTAAAGACTCATCTAAACTTTGGCATAAACAAAATTCTGTTTGGGTCGGTGTATGTTTGCCGAAGGCCAAAAGAGCCAATTTCCTAATGGGGCGAACCTAAATGCGAACCATTTAAGTAAAATTTCGCTTTTATTTTCAAAGATTTGCTTCAGAACGTTAGCATATCTTTTTGATTGAAGGAAAATTTTAGCTTTTTTCTGTGAAATGAAATATGTCGTTGATGAAGTGATCCTAAAACCTGTTAGAACATAGTCTGACCATTTAATTAGTTGTCTAAATTGAATTGTGTGAAATATCAACGATTGGTACTGGATAAATTCTATTATTTTGCAGCGTGCAAACTTTCTTCATGCAATTTTCAACCCATCACGTTTTAAGAACTTTATAATTCTCTTTATATATATAACTCCATATTGATGTTCTCGCGGACGAAGGTCAATAAAGTCGGTCAGTGGGTGTGTTGACTTATTTCATGCTCAACCAGTCAGCGATCTAAAACCTTGTGTATTAACCGTGTTGTGAAGGTTCATGAAAGTAATCTTTAGTTACGGGATATAATTGTCAATGCATGCGGTTCAAAATGAAACTAAACCTGGGTTACTGAAAAGAGACTCCAGCCTAATATAATTTTCAAATTTTTAGGCCTCCACATTCCCCCATGGCAGCAGGTAACATCGCACGACGGATGTAAAGCCATTCTCCAAGTTTTAAGTGATTGTCCTCTCAAGATTCAACAGCTGAAATTCCAAGATGGCTGGCAGTCATGTTGGAATACACAGGTAACTGGAAAACAACTCCAAGCAATCTGTCAAACAATCCCATCGTATCACCGATGTCTCTCCAAGATTGAATGTGATTGGTTCAATAGTGATTGGTCCCATTTATTGGCCGGACAAGAAATATTTCAAGATCCAACTGCTGACAATGGCTGATGGCGGTCATCTTGGATTATTCATAAATGAAAATCAATCCCTACCGTCCTCTTACCGGTGTCAAACGCGTCCAAGTTTGAAGTCGACCGTTTCAATAGTTTTCCAGTTACTGGTCAAACAAGAAATGTGTGATGGCTGGTGGTGGCCATCTTGGATAATGCAGGTCACCAAAAAATAATCCTAACCATCCTCTCATTGATGTCAAGCAACTGTCCAAGTTCGAAGTCGATCAGTACAGTCAATGTCGATTTACGACCCGGACAAGATCCAAGTGCTTAAAATTCAAGATGGCTGATAGTTGCCATCTTGGATTACGCACGTAACTGAATTCCAATCCAAACCGTCCTGTCACTGATGCCAAGCCTCCTCTCAAGATTAAAGTCAATAGGTTAGATCATTCTCGAGTTATTGTCCGGACAAGATCAACTGATGCAAATCCAGGATGCGATCCCATTCGTCCTCTCCACCGATGTCAAGAAACTCTCCAAGTTTGGAATTGATTGGTTCAATAGTTCTCCCGTTATATAGTCGGAAAAAGAAATGTGTAAAGATCTAACTACTGACAATCCAAGATTGCTGATGGCCACCCCTCTTCCCAACTTATGTGATCGGGGACAATTAAAGTGAATAAACAATCAAATGTACTGCTATTACGTATCAATCATCGTGTTAAAATGTGAGTGCACGTAGGAAAATTAGGAGAAAATATAGTTCAGGTAGTTCTAGAATGTCGTCTGCAATTGTTTTCAATTCAAGAAGTCTTGTAGTATGATTTGGCATATAGATACACATATGATCAATGACTGGTTTTAATACGACCTGATATATCTCAGTGAAACACCTATCAATCTTCTGCCAAAAATTGAAGTCGAGTAAAAATGTTAAATTATAGTATCGGAAAGTAAAACAAAATTAATAATCTGATAATTTTCGGAATGAAGATACACTAAATTATGACGTAATGCAGTTCCCAGTTCACTTATGGTTTATGTGTCAGAATATTAAAAACTCTATCAGGTTATCAGCGTACCCTTTACAACACCAAAGGCATGCTGAAACTTTAGTCTTGAGTCTGACCATACTGCAAATTTCGCCCAGTGTTTCAAATTCCATGACTTCTTCAAAATATTTTATTCGGTCTTGCTGTCAGGGCACTGTCAACCTCTGCTGATAAGGCCGGGAAAAATTGTAATGTTTATGTTTTTCTCAATCCTTTTTAGCCATTCGTTATCGGTCCTTTACAGATTCAACGTGACTTCTTGGAAGGTAATGCTCCTTCTAACACACTATGTTCAATCTGTGTAGTACGTGCAACACATTTAGTTGTCCGGTCATTCAATCATCGCACCTATATTTTATAGTTAACGTCAACGAGACAAAGCTACTTCACATGCTTCGCCGAATCATAATTGGCGCAAGCACAACGTAACAGTCATGGACGGTGAGGCAGACTTGCATACCTCTGTTGCATTCGGGTTCCCTCTGATCGCTACCTACTCCGTCATATTTCAACGATGGATTTCGGGGAATGGCAGGCAATTCCCTTAAATAAAATGTATCTCCGATCATCTCGTGACCGGGTCATGATTGATTAAGTTGTTTTTTTGTTACGTAAGTTCGACAGATACTTGTCGAACGCACAACCGAAGAAATAGATTTCTTATGCTCATTTAATTGACATATGTCCTCTAGCAAAGTGAGAGAGGAAAGTAAAGCCATCTTCGGATGAAATGAGCCTATCTATTTCTGGAGAATTTTTTGGAGAACCGAGAAAGATGCGAAATCGGATCTTTCCAATCTGTTTTTTTTTTAAGTTAGAGATTTAGCTTTAAATAGATTTAGGGTTTTTTCTAGGAAATGAATATTTTCGAATGTACGGATTTGTGTTTCTAGCCGAATTTTGCCACTGAATAACGATCGATACACCAGATATTTATGCATCCCAGTATATTGATTACGTAGATCTAATGTCGTAAACACGAGAAGAACGCTTTCTGGCAGCTTCCAAATGGTCAGCAATTCTGACCTGATAGGCACTCTGACATTTTTACCAGACAGTATATTTACAATCGTCTGACATCGCTCAAATTATCCAGGTATACTAGAGCATAACCTAGTCTACATTTGGCCTAGTGATTTGATTTCTTGGAAATTAACTCAAAATGGGCATATGATGGTTAAATATGTGCATCGGCTGAGACGATTCAAATAAGGCCCCTCACCCTTCGAGTAGGTGACCTTAAAAATACCGAGACTAGTGTAAACATGTTTCCATAATCCCAATTGCAGAGAGGATGTTTGTGGTCCCAATGTGGATATGTTTCATAAATTGAGTTTTCAAACTGTAGCTTGTTTCGATCCTACGAACAGTTTGTAAATTTTCTTAAATTATATATCTTCGCACCTTGGAATGAACAATCTCGATAGCGTATGAGTTGGGCTCATGATTCGCTAGTCTAGTATCTTGATTCCATCCATCAAACTATTGACTTAAATGAGACAGTATGCCCTAAACTCGTCGTTTGCAAACTTGGAGAATTGTCTTCAAATGGAGAGTTATGCAAATATACTAAAAATGGACACAAAATTCTCAAGTGCACAGAGTCGAAGTACCAAGGGCATATTTCCGGTGTTTCTGGGAATTATAATAACATGCGTAGAGAAATTTTCCGGGTTTCCTGACTTAGTACGTTGTCCTTTTCGTTTGAAAGCTGGAAAGGAGTCTAAAGTAATCGCAGCTGTGGATAAGCTCGATTCCGACTTATATTGAGTGGGGGGAATCAATTAAGCAAAGAACCTAAGAATTGCACTTGCCGAGCAACAGGCCGTCCGAAAATGAACCCAACTAGAGGAGGTTTACTATCGAACAGTATACACTGTTAGAAGGATATGGTTACCCTGACCAGGTCATATATGGTCAATGGTCATGTGACCATAAAACTCATGGTCAGATTTTACTGGTCAACCCATTTCGACCATAAGAAATATGGTCAAAATTGATGACCAGAAAATATATAGTAGCATTTCTCTGATTCGACCAAGATTTGAATGGTCAGATGTCGAGGCACTACCATAGAATTAGTGGTCGAATCATTTGACAATATATGTTATGGTCGACTGCTATATACTAACCATATCTTGCATAGTCGAATTCATCATCCAATATAACCATATTCTTACATGGTCAAATGGAACACATAATAATGGGCATCATAATGTTGTTATTCTAAACAGGATGTTTATGGTAATCAGTTCAACCATGTTAACCATACTTTATATCGTCAAATTAGACTAGGCCTACACCTAAAAGTGGGTTGCTATTTTTTATTTTATTTATTTTTTTGCTCATTAATAGAATTGAATAAATATAATTTTTTATTGTATTTTTAATACACCAAAGGGGTGACAGATACAGACAGATTGGAGCGTGCCCCTATATCAGTTTGATATGTCGTATACTTCCCGCAATAATACATTGATAATACGTGTATTATAGAAACAAAGATTTTAATAGTCAATCCAAGTTTCATGTTATCACAGCTAGTTTGTGTGGGCCAGTCTTCCTTGTTTTGATTGAACTTTATTTCACCCGGGTGAAATCTTATCAGTTGACCTATGTAACTCTGAAGCCTTTACATATAGACGCATTGGAAGGGAGGATTAAGAGACCAGAGGTTTCCGACAATGGTGCTCGGTCACGCCAATTTCGGGTCAAATTCGAATCTGATTTTATGATGACTGCGCGCGGCAGACAGGAAACGCGCAAAAAAGGAAACAGAAAGCTGGGTTCACTGAATGTCGGCTCTCCAACAGAAAACCGTAAATATTGCTTGACAAATGTAAATATTATAATTCGAACATCTAAAAATTACCCAGATAATGTATCATTCGCCTGGGTAAATTTCCAATTAGGACTTACTTATGATAAATGATGAAAATTGGACGAAAGTCAATCCTTGCTTTCAACGGGCAAAATGGCTCCCGCTTCCCTCACTGACTGTGACTACACCCCTCGATTCCCGAGAGAAGTTGTTTGACCTCAATTGGAAATAACTTGATGAATCTTCTCAGCGACAATTTGTGCTGCAAAAAGTTAAACTCCTGTCGAATTCTTTAACAGTGCTACTTGTGTGTACCTGACAATAGCACAGAACCATTGATAGATTTAACCCAGAATTTCCTTTTGCATTACCACATGTTTAGTGAGGCACACGTACTGGAAACAAGTCTTACGACAATTTTCAGCAGACAAAAATTGTAACACTTCAGGACTTTGCAGTATAAAAAATCAATGAGTGTAAATCAGTAAATTGCTCTCCTCATGGAATTGACAGGTACAATTTATCGTTCACCTTCAATTGTGACACACTGGATTTCTCTGCCTGGTTGTTACATTTCAGCGGGGGTTTTCTTTGTGATATTTTTTTTTGTAAACCTGGAAGATTTCAAAATTACTCAAATACTTATTTGATATCACCCTTTGTTGAGTGAAGACTCGGGGGAGAGGGGTGGGGGGTGTTAGTGAAAGGAGGAAGGCAACAATGTATTGATGTTTTGTGTGTGTTTTGTACACTACCTTGCATGGTGTTTGATACAAAGAAATTTGAATTGAAATAGCGGGGTGGGAGCAGGTTGCCAAGTTTTTTTCAATTGTGTCCTTAAAGCACAGCCATGCATTGCCCATAAACCTGCACATGTCGCAAACTGCCTTGTTCTCAGTGACCCTTACTGCAACATTCCGCTGTCTCTATGGAATAGTTATCAATATTACCAGTAACAAATCCAGGACCTTGTGTAAAGCCCTCAATTCTAAATCTGAAAACAGTCACACTCTATTAATTTGTGACTATTAAGGGAATGGAATTTCACCTCAACTTGTGTCTCTTTTCTAAACAATGCACACAGACTCGAGGAAGATTTTATAGCTACTCATTCAAATACTGATCAATACATAGAGCTTTTGATTAATTTATATATATGGTTATTTACATATTGTTCAACATAAATTTTCAGTATTTCCTCCACTGGATGTGACAGTGGTATGGACACATGGCTTCGACCAGGTTACTTTCATCATGGCGTTACTGTCCTCGCAGGCTGGAGTGCATCAGGTAACTCATTAGATTATCTCAACTGATAACTCCATGCTTGTTCTGTGTGATATGTAATGTCAACCCTCTTTATAACCACTGTGTTTCTCAAAGGTAAATGTGTTGTTAGGAGCAAAGGATTGTTGTTTAGATTTGAGGAGGTTAAATTGGAAGAGGTGCATTCAGTGGTTGTTATGTAAAGAGCAGAAGAGTAGGAAATGATGAACCTGTCTCTACTCTATTGTTCCCACAGTACTGGTAAAATCTTCACCAGGTACACCATGTCATTATAATTATTCATTTCAAGCCTAAATATTGTCATTATAAATAGGGTGCACTGTATATTCAGTTATTGTATTGATCAGTCTATATCATTATGATTTGGTTGTTTGAAATCACCACTCTGGAGAATACCAGGATTAAATGCATGATTACTTTGTATCTGGACATAAATATTGCTGTTGTATCTATTTAGTAAATCATTTAATTATCATATTGACCTTCATATCCACAGCCCAGTGATAAAGTGATCAAAGCCAGAAATCATTTACATGGACCAATTGCAGCATGATTTATGTGTTTGGGTGACTACAATGAACATGACCATGTACACATATGAAGAGGACTACAGAATATTATTTTCCAGGTATGATTTCTACCAGAAACTAGATTAAAGCTTATCACATAATCATTTGAATGAAAAAAGGATATACATGAAAACTGCTATTGTAATGCTACTCCTATTTGCTGTTTCATTAGCGCCACTCAAAGAAATGAAATCACCATTCTTGAAGAGGTATTTACCCTCAATATTTTCTTCCGGTGTTATTACAATTTATTGATTTCCTGGTATGCAATCTTGGTAACTGTGGATCATAGTGAACTGAGTTGCGGACAGTTACAGTGTTATAATTGTAAAACTGTTTCCAGATAATCAATGAATACACAAACAAGAAGTATTTTGCCATATACCTGTTTCTTTTTTTCATAGTCATTCTCCGAATGTTGTGTAACAGATTGTCCATGACACAATCTTGGTGGCTGTGGAATATAGCAAGCTGAGTTGTGGACGGCTTCAGTGTTTATTGGAATGCTGTTTTTGGACGATCCGTAAATGCAACAAATGGATATAATGTCAGATTCATTTATTTCACACAGCGACATGAAATTATCATCCAAGGCAAACCATTTGAGTGGCGTAATTGAAATCAATATTCATCATACTGGTACCAGTAATTATATTACCTTTTTAACGAGATCTATACAAGTTACTTTCATCAATATTATTAGTGACTAATTCTAATTTTGGAATTCAATTTTCTTGTTTGTATTCTGTCTTCTGTTCTAAATTTAACAATTAAACCCATACATCTATGTTCCGTGTAATGTGCAGTGGATATGTAAACAATGGTTATTGGTGAAAGATAGTGTTTTTTTTATCTCCTTTAGTGAACATTTTTTATGTCATTTTCGGAGAGAACAGTATATATTTAGAATATAAAATGCAGCTACATGTACTTATATCTTTCAGAATATATCGAATTTTTGATGAGATGGGGACATATACATGTAAACATTTCTCATGTCATGTTAGGTGGTTTGTTGGTTTTCAGCATTATCCACCAGTCTGCCCAGGACATATTTACATATTATTTGTATTAAACAGATTTCTAGCAATATTCATCTGCATCCTATAGACTGATGATGGTAGGCTGGCTAGTTGATTGGGTGTCTGACTTCAACAATTAGGTTGTTTTCATGCCCCATCCAATTTCCTCCATCTCCTGGAGTTGTATAAATTTATCCCAATTACCTGTACCACTTCAATGACAAACAAGTCACTGTTCAGCGAAATATATAGTACTGATATATATTTTTGTACCAATTATGTTGTGGAGTAGCTAATCTTAATAATCTGAATCTTTTTGTAGGTGATCCTTTTGATGTATGGAGTGCAGGTACCGGAACCAAAAATCTGCATGAAAGTTACCGCCAGGAGACAATACATCAGCACAGTGCAGGATGGGGCTCATGTGCGAGTGATTTTCAAGACACTGATAGTCACCTGAATGACACTGATAGTCAGAAAGACACCTGTGGGAGTGATCACCAGGGCACCATAAATCCTGATTGTGCCACTGATCGAAAAAGCCCATGTGCGAGTGATCCCCAGGATACCATAAATCCTGATTGTGCCACTGATCGAAAAAAGCCCATGTGCGAGTGATCCCCAGGACACCATAAATCCTGATTGTGCCACTGATCGAAAAAGCCCATGTGCGAGTGATCCCCAGGACACCATAAATCCTGATTGTGCCACTGATCGAAAAAACCCATGTGCGAGTGATCCCCAGGACACCATAAATCCTGATTGTGCCACTGATCGAAAAAGCCCATTTGCGAGTGATCACCGGGACACCATAAATGCTGATTGTGCCACTGATCGAAAAAGTCCATGTTCGAGTGATCACCGGGACACGGGCTTTTCTGATCAATAGTGCCGCTGATCAGAAAAAACCCATGTGTGAGTGATCACCAGGACACTATAATATCTGATAGTGCTGCTGATCAGAAAGGCCCATGCATGAGTGATCACCAGGACACTAGATCCTTTGATAGAGCCAGTAATCAGAAAGATGCTCCTGATAGTACTAGTGCTGATACAGGCACTGATAGTTCAGATGATGAACATGGCTCTTTTCATCAGGACAATAGTGCAGCTGATTGGCTTGATTCATTGGGTGATAACGTGCATAACATGCCAGGCAGTAATATCCATCACAATGCATATTATGACTTAACAGAAGACTTCTTTTCAAAGTTGGAAAGATCTGAATTTAGAAATGAAGCCAGGGATCAAAAAAGAGCCTCAATGCTAACTTCTGTTAATGAGGACAGCCAGTTGCTTTGAATAGATTAGCCTTTGATAAAGACAGATCCATAAAATCTGATCTGGTTCGCCTTTCTGAACTTCTGTCAAAGGAGAAACTGAGAAAAAAGAGAGCCCTTTACCATGCCATTCTCGGGTGTGATGAATATATAGTGGCAAATGGGCCACTGGTGAAGACACAGCTTCTGGGAAAAGTACTCAGAGAACAGAAGGCAGAGTATATGCTGAAAAAGCCCTCCAATAAGAGAAAAAACTCGGTCGATATCCTGGAGACAATTAGTAAGCATCTGTGTGTGATGCAAATTTACATAAATGGCACAGGATACGTTTTAGAATATGTGTCTGGTAACATTCAGGAATTTGTAGATGCCATGGCAGAAAGTACAGACATACATAAAGCTGCTAATCAAAATCTCCAGTCTACCCTCCACAACTTGAAGGATTACCTGTCATTGATGGATACTGAACTTGATAAGAGCATACTGAGGGCTATCCTTGTGCAGCTGTTCAGTGTCAGTGGTGTGAGCAAGTTGAAGGGCTCTGCCCATAGAGATCCTTCAGAGAGCTCGAGATGAGATTCCAAGCAGAATAAATACCTTTGAACAAATTAAGAGATCCTGCTTAGCAGTTCGCAACAACATGACCAACCTTCAGTAGCTGAGCTTATACTAAAGACTGGTTAATACCACCAGAAGTCAGACAATCCGTTGCAGAGCAAAGGGTGCTGGAAGAGAACTTTATTCTGACAAGTTTCCAGAGTTGAGAAGTTCTTGAACTTGCTTTTGGTGAAGGGTCGAAGATTCACCCTCGATTGACATCTTCTGTGAGATACAAATCCCCTGACCTTGCCCTCACCATGTCAGAGGCAAGGAAGATATTACTGTCGGTGGCCCCTCCTACCCTGCAGAATATATCACTTTCAACATGCTACACATACACTGAAAATTACAAGGCCAAGAACTATCAAGCTAGAAGGCATCATGAGGGTAAAGGCGTGAATGCAAATATTTCACTGCGGGTCCTCCCACGTGCTGGCATGATTGAAGAAAGGATCAACCAACATTACTGCAGAGCTAACGTGAACTATTATTTTGAAATGGCAGCCAAACATCCAGACCAAGTGCTGGTGGATGCAAAAGATGCAAAGGTTATTGTGTGTGCAGACAGTGACCCTGTGCAAAACATGGGGAAGTCATGGGAAAAGGTTCAAAGATTGGATCACCAATGGGACCAGTCCAGAACCAATGCTTGTACACCAATGTCTCATCTGTTTCTGAACACCAACATCTATGACAGCATTCTGGAAACATCGCATTTGACACTCATGAATGTGGCACGAAGTGGAAATGTTGTGACATTGGTTAATTTGTCTTACTATGAGCCAGAAACAGTGTACCGGTGTTTCAACGAGTTGTTCCTATTGTTGAACAATCCTTCATGTGACACTTTCTTCAGAAATCCACAGACTGATGAACTAAAAACGATTTGGATTTTTGCAGTTGACAATGGTCCATCGGAGGCACCGAGTAGCTTTCTTGTTAGGATGCTTCTTGTGTGGCTTATGAACTTTCTCAATCTTGAAAAAGTTGTTCAAGTGTCCTTTGAAAAACTGAGCTCTAAAGACAATCCTGCAGAGCGACCCCATTCTTCAGAAAACATGATCCTCAGTAGGCATGGACCATTTTACACTGCTGAAATGTTTCCTCACAAAGGGGCCAAACCAGGATCAGTGGATCATAGAGACAATATGGAGGTCATGGCGAAGGAGATGATCGCTTGCTTGAGATCTGCAAATTTTGGAGGTAAAGTAATTCAGAGTTTCCGTGGAATTGGAACCAACTTTCTGTTCGATGATGAAGACCATATGAGGATCTTCCAAGCACAGTCTGAGCAGGCTAAAGATGAATCCGATGTGGAATATAGACCCGTCAGGGGGAACTCCTTGAGTCACTGACACAGGTCTGGGGTTTGAATGAAGAATTCTGTGGTACCTATTTAGAGGATTACAATCACCTTTGTAATTCAACTAGTTCCGAGAACAGGACTGCCTGGCTGACTGACTACGTTGCTGCCATATACTCGCATCTGCATGCACCCTCGGATTGTTTTGAACGTCAACCACTTCCCGACTTTGTGAGATGGCTGCGGACAGGGGGAGAATTGCATTATCTCCCATATGAACTGCGAATGGCCATTCCGGAATGTGCTTGGGACTCGGAAAGAATGTTTGAACCCTAAGATATATTCAAACATTTACATCGTGTTGTAGCTGAGCCACCAGAATCTGTTGAGAATTTCTTAGGTCTCCTGACATGGGTGTCCCCAAAGAGAGCTCGAAGTCACCTGGAGAAAACGACCAAGTGCACGAATGAGAAACTGGAAAGTGACTTGCTGAGGGAAAAGTGGCAGAATCATGAGCTCTTCAAACTTACAGTTCCAGAACTCTCCAAACTGAAGCAAAGATCACTTGACACACCAGAGTATTCTCCATATGACGGAAGGCTTGGATCTATACCAGAAAATCTCAGATATATAACTGATCTGTCAGTTTCATCCGACAAGTGCTTGCATACCATAATGATTACCATTCAGGAACAAAGGATGACCTGGTGTTGAGGCTTTTCTTCTTGCAACACAGTCTCCTACCTAGTAGCATACAGTGCTTTATCTCATCTCAAGAAATTGATTACCATTTGTTCTGAGTTGATAGCTCTTGAAGAGCAGCTTATTTGAACCATGCAGTAATTTATCGCACAAGAACACACTCTTCTGCCTCAGCTTCTAGAACGAAAACAAAAGTGCTGGTTCCTGGCCATATCAATGAGGATAATCTTCACACAGTGTTAGATCCCCTCCTAGCTTATCTGGATACAGTTCATGCTGCAAACCAGGACATTGACAACAGGAGACCACTTCTAAACCTGGTATTCAGAGACAGGAGGTATCTGTTAACCCTACCTGGCCTGGGGGGGGGGCCAGAAACGACAAAACCGAGGAGGCTGAAACTTGGTGACTTTTAAGCTTATCTTATTGGGGTCATTTTGAGTCTATTTTCATATACCCCCGGGTAGAGGATCATGGGTAAATTCAAAATGGCGGCCATGTGGTATCCGCGAAAGTCGTGTTTTTCATCTTTTCGGTCCATTTCTTCACATTTTCGTTGCCTAAAAGGCCTTGAAAGTATATTATTTATGCAAAACTAATTATTCTCTATTTTATAAGATTTTTTCCGAGAGATAAATCTGAAAAATGAAAATTTCGAAAAATCGACCCCAAAAAGGCCGAAAAATGGCTTCCGAGAAAATGACCTCACTGTGACGTCATCATGGCTGCCATCTTGGATTTTTTTACATTTTCCGGTAGAGCTTGAACCCAAGATACTGTGTGGTAAGTTTCAGCGCTCTAGCCTTAGTGGTAGAGAAAATATATAGGGGGGCACTTTCCGCCCCCCCCAGGCTGCGACACACCCCAAATCGCCCAGGCCAGATAGGGTTAACATTGTAGAACAATGTAAAAAACTGGAGCAAAAATTAGGATATTGTGGAATAGGGACGAAATAGGAGATTCAGGGTGGAAGGTTGGATGGTACATGGCTCAAGTCCTTACATACTCAGAAGACAGTGACGAGATAACAGTGGAGTACACAAAAGAACCAGGGTATGTGCACACTATTGGGCTTACCTCAGCAGTAGCTTCTGTAAAATTAAGACTAGTAAATACAATTTTTCACTCCTGAAATGAAGTGCCAGTGAACAGAACAGCACATGAATGAGTGATCACCAGAACACAAAAAATCCTGATAACGCCAGTGATCACAAAGGTGAATGGGTGAGTGACCTCCAGGATGCGAATTCCTGATAGCGCCAGTGAACAGAAAATCACATATTTGAGTGATCATCAGGACATTAACTTCTGATAGTGCCAGTGATCAGACAGGATTGAGTGAGTGATCAACAGGACACTATAACTTCTGCTAGTGCCGGTGATCAGAAAGGCACATGGGTGAGTGATCACCAGGACACTATATTTTCTGATAGTGCCGGTGATAAGAAATGCGCATATATGAGTGATCATCAGGACACTATATTTGCTGATAGTGCCGGTGATCAGAAAGGCACATGGGTGAGTGATCACCAGGACACTATATTTCCTGATAGTGCCGGTGATCCGAAAGTCGCATATATGAGTGATCACCAGGACACTATATTTTCTGATAGTGCCGATGATCAGAAAAGCGCATAGATGAGTGATCATCAGGACATAATTTCTGATAGCACCAGTGAACAGAAATGCACATGGAAGAGTTACCACCATGACACTATATCTTGTAAAAGTGGTAGTGAACAGAAAGATGCCAGTGTGAGTGATCATCAGAACACTTTAACTTCTGATAGTGCCGATGATCAGGAAGGAGTGAGTGATCACCAGGACACTATATCTTCTGACAGTGCCGGTGATCAGCGGGGCACATGGGCGAGTGACACCAGGACACTATATTTTCTGATAGTGCCGCTGATATGAAAGGCACTTATGCGAGTGATCACAAGGACATTAACTTCTAAGTGTCAGTGATCACAAAGGCACATGGGTGAATGATCGCTAGGATACTATAACTTCTGATAGTGCAGGTGATCAGAAAGGCACATGGGTGAGTGATCGCCAGGACACTATATTTTCTGATAGTGCCGGTGATCAGAAAGGCTCATATATGAGTGATCATCAGGACACTATATTTTCTGATAGAGCCGGTGATTAGAAAGGCACATGGGTGAGTGGTCACCGGGACACTATATTTCCTGGTAGTGCCGGTGATCAGAAAGTCGCATATATGAGTGATCACCAGGACACTATATTTTCTGATAGTGCCGGTGATCGGAAAGGCACATGGGTGAGTGATCACCAGGACACTATATTTTCTGATAGTGCCGGTGATCAGAAAGGCGCATATATGAGTGATCATCAGGGCATCATAATTTCTGATAGTTCCAGTGAACAGAAATGCACATGGGTGAGTTACCACCATGACACTATATCTTGTAAAAGCGGTAGTGAACAGAAAGATGCCAGTGTTTGTGATCATCAGGACACTATAACTTCTGATAGTGCCGGTGATCAGAAAGGAGTGAGTGATCACCAGGACACAATAACTTCTGATAGTGCCAGTGATCAGAAAGGCACGTGGGTGAGTGATCACCAGGACACTATACTTCCTGATAGTGCCGGTGATCAGAAAGTCGCATATATGAGTGATCACCAGGAAACTATATTTTCTGATAGTGCCGATGATCAGAAAGGCGCATATATGAGTGATCATCAGGACATAATTTCTGATAGTTCCAGTGAACAGAAATGCACATGGGAGAGTTACCACCATGACACTATATCTTGTAAAAGTGGTAGTGAACAGAAAGATGCCAGTGTGAGTGACCATCAGAACACTTTAACTTCTGATAGTGCCGGTGATCAGAAAGAAGTGAGTGATCACCAAGACACTATATCTTCTGATAGTGCCGGTGATATGAAAGGCACTTATGTGAGTGATCACCAGGACATTAACTTCTAAGTGTCAGTGATCACAAGGGCACATGGGTGAATGAACGCCAGGATACTATAACTTCTGATAGTGCAGGGGATCAGAAAGGCACATGGGTGAGTGATCACCAAGACACTATATTTTCTGATAGTGCCGGTGATAAGAAATGCGCATATATGAGTGATCATCAGGACACTATATTTTCTGATAGTGCCGGTGATTAGAAAGGCGCATATATGAGTGATCATCAGGACATCATAATTTCTGATAGTTCCAGTTAACAGAAATGCACATGGGTGAGTTACCACCATGACACTATATCTTGTAAAAGCGGTAGTGAACAGAAAGATGCCAGTGTTTGTGATCATCAGGACACTGTAACTTCTGATAGTGCCGGTGATCAGAAAGGGGTGAGTGATCACCAGGACACTATAACTTCTGATAGTGCCAGTGATCAGAAAGGCACATGGGTGAATGATCACCAGGACACTATATCTTCTAAAAGTGGGATTGAACAGAAAGATGCCAGTGTGAGTGATCATCAGGACACTATAACTTCTGATAGTGCTGGTGATTAGAATTAAGGCACGTATGTGAGTGATCACAAGGACACTGGAACTTCTAATAGTGCCAGTGATCAGAAAGGCACATGGGTGAGTGATCACCAGGACACAATAACTTCTGACAGTGCCGGTGATCAGAAAGGAGTGAGTGATCACCAGGACACTATAACTTCTGATAGTGCTGGTGATTAGAATTAATGCACATATGTGAGTGATCACAAGGACACTAGAACTCCTAATAGTGCCAGTGATCAGAAAGGCACATGGGTGAGTGATCACCAGGACACAATACATTCTGATAGTGCCGGTGATCAGAATGGCACGTGAGTGAAAGATCAGAAGAACACTATAATTTCTAATAGTGCCGGTGATCAGAATGGCGTATGGGTGAGTGATCACCAGGACACTATATTTTCTGATAGTGTCACTGATCAGACAGGAGTGTGAATGATCACAGGGACATCATAAATTCTGATCGTGCCAGTGAACAGAAAGTCACATATGTAAGTAACCACCAGGACACTGTAACTTCTGATAGTGCCAGTGATCATAAAGGTGCATGGGTGAGTGATCACTAGAACACCGTAGCTTCTGATAGTGCCGGTGATCAGAAAGATGCGAGTGTGAGTGATCACCAGGACATTATAACTTATGATAGTGCCAGTGATCAAAACGGCGCATGTATGAGTGATCATCAGGACACTATAGCTTCTGATAGTTCCAGTGGACAAGGGTGTGAGTGATCATCACTAGGACAATATATCTTCTGATAGTGCCGGTGTTCAAAAAGGAGTGAGTGTGAGTGATCATCAGGACACTATAACTTGTGATAGTGCTGGTGATTAGAAAGGCACATATGTGAGTGATTACAAGGACACTAGAACTTCTGATAGCGCCATTGATCAGAAAGGCACATGGGTGAGTGATCACCAGGACACAATAACTTCTGATAGTGCCAGTGATCAGAAAGGCACATGGGTGAGTAATCACCAGGACACTATACCTTCTAAAAGTGAAAAGAAATGTGCCAGTGTGAGTGATCATCGGGACAGCATAACTTCTTATACTGCCAATGAACAGAAAGGCACATATGTGAGTGATCACCAGGACACTATAACTTCTGATAGTGCCAGTGATCGGAAAGGCGCATATTTGAGTGATCACCAGGACACTGCAGCTTCTGATAGTGCCAGTGGACAAAAAGGTACAAGGGTGAGTTATCACCAGGACAATATATCTTCTGACCGTGCTAGTGAACCGAAAGGTGCCAGTGTGAGTGATGACCAGACATTAACTTCTCACAGTGCCAGTGAACAGTGAAGGCACATAGGTAAGTGAGCGCCAGTACACAAAATCTTCTGACAGTGCCATTGAACAGAAATGTGCCATTGTGAGTGACCACCAGGACACAAATCTTCTGATAGTGCCAGTAAACAGAAACCCACATGGGTGAGTGATCACCAGGGCACTAACTTCTGATAGTGCCAGTGAACAGAAAAGTATATGGGTGAGTGACCGCCAGGACACTATATATTCTGACATGAGTGAGTGGTCACCAGGACACTAAATCTTCTGATAGTGCCAGAGATCAGAAAGGTACATGGGTGAGTGATCACCAGGACACTAACTTTTGATTGTGCCAGTGAACATAAAAGTATATGGGTGAGTGACCGCCAGGACACTATATATTCTGACATGGGTGAGTGGTCACCAGGACACTAAATCTTCTGATAGTGCCAATGATCGGAATGGCACATGTGTGAGTGATGAGCACCACACTCTATCTTCTGCCCTTTGACCTCGGTCTACATTTGGTATGCGACACATTGTCCCCCTCCCCAGGGTATTCACTCATCAAAAATTGGAACTGTAGATAGAAACTGTCAATGATCAATGACTGCCTGATTTTAGGCCACAGCAACCTTTGACCTCTGAGCTCGACCTCAATTTTGGTATGCGACACATCTCCACCCAGTGTATCCAGGCTCAAAGAAATCCAACTGCCGATAGAACTGTCATAGATAGAGAACAGACATAAACGGCTCAATGACTTCCTGATTCTCATTCAGGCCAGTGAATCAAACACAGTTCTAGCTGTATTGAACACAGTTCTGCAAATATAGGTGGTTACATTAATGCATATAGGACAGAAATAGAAATTAATAGATCTGTAAAGGGGCATAACCCTGTAAAATATGGGTCGAGGGGAGCCACTTTCGGTAGGCTTCTCACTTAGCATTAAATAAGTGTTCAAAATTTGGTGGTCGTGTCTCAAGCGGTTCTGCCTAAAATGCGGTAACACATGGACGGACGGACGGACGTCCGCACGAAAGGACGGTTGCACGTCCGCACGAACGGACGTACATGGCGACGACAATACCCCGAGGCCAAATGGGGTAAACAGTCCGGTACAACTCCTAAATGAGTAACCTATCATCTATTCTGGCAATTTGTTTCCAGACAAGAAACACGAGATAATGTTTCCTAAACAGGAAACTATGTAAAAGTAGTTTCCTAAATGGGAAACACTTTAATGTGTCCTAAATACTTCCTAAACAGGAAACACTGCATGGTTCATTTTCACACTTGCATATAAATGTATATTAATCAACCTTTTTAGCAAACTTTAATTATAGTAAACATTTGGTATCTTTTCCTGTAATACTTCCCCATAGGGTCAAGTAGATCATTGTGTGTTTAAAAGTCATAAAACTTCTGGAGTCAATCTCACCACCTCAAAGTTGAACTTTGTCAGTTCATGGGGCTTGTAGCTAGGCCTATATATTAAAATCAGTGCAGATAAAACTGTAACTGACCCCAGAGCTGGGTCAACCAGCAAAACAGACTGGCCCATCATAAAATCTCTGTGGAAGCTAACCTGTCCTCTGGCTAGAAAACCAGATAGGAAACTTTAATTTTAAACCACAAATTTTAAAACTGTATAATACTGGAATGTATGGCGAGGAATCCGTGATATTTTGGCACATGACATTTCAGCACGCGACATTTTGGCACAAAGTAAAGGGAGAGACATTTCGGCGTGCAATATTTTGTCAATTTCATAAGTTAATAACCTAAACAGACCTGTTATAATTGGGCAGTATCGAGGTTTGAGAAACATATACATCAATGTACAGAAATATTGGGAAGATTTTATAGGTTTTTTTGTTGGTGTCAATTTAGTTTTTGTATATATATTAGTAAATGTCCAATCAGTCAGCCTGTATGTAACAGATCTATACGTAGGCCGGGTGAGGTTAAAATTTTAAATTATTTGTATAAGCAATGGATATTATATCATTCTCATATAGACTATGACAATTGCTACATGTAAGCGAGTTTTAAAAATCTGCGAGATTTTAAAACTGAGCTGCGTGTTTTCAAAATTTCAAGTTGCGCCAGTATTTTAAAATCGCGCAATGGAGCTTTGAATTTTCTTTTCCGATTTGCATTCCCCAATTCTCAACCATATCATTAATCATTGATACATGCATTCTTAAGTCATTGAGAATTATATGGGCTGTTGTTTTTTCCCCAATTTTTGTAGATCTTTTACAGCTTCTGGGGTGGCAGTGTATAGGCGCCACACTGAAGCCATTATATTGATTCGTGTCTAACTCGTTTATTTGTAGTTTTGGTATGTTGCCTCGTGTTAATCTGGGATAATAATGGGTACCTGGGATTATAAATATTAAAATCACATATTCTATAAATTAACCCTGGGTAACAGCAGATGTGTTAATCAGTTGAACGTTCCATTGAATAACACACCAAGCTCTAATTACTGGTGTATCATTTCATTGTATTCAGCAATTGTAAACAGTAAAACATGGAAAATACCCCAGTGGTGTTAAAGCTGAATATTTCATTACCAGAAGATCAGTTCCATAGCAGATTTAAAAATTTATTAAAACGTTAACTATTAAAATCAGAATGTCCTGCACTAGTTCATTTTATTTTAAAAAATAGTAATATTTCTATATTATTTCCATTCAGTTTTAAAGGGTAGTCACTCTTTAAATTTATTGAACTTTCATCAAACAGTCTTGCTGAAACCATGAGAATCTTTTTTAAAACATTTTCAAATAATTGGATGTAAAATTACATTTGAACCATAATAATTTGTTTTGAAAATATATCTTTCAAGATTTAGACTATAGAATATTGTTTTAGTGTGAAAGGGAAACTATGGATATTACCCCCATTTGAGAGGTCATCTCTGGTTTCGAGGTTTAGTCCCGGAAAGTTCAATTAGACTCTTTCTCAAGTACCGTATAGAAATTTAAATTTCCGTGAACAGTTTCTTCCAGAATTTCCAGACCACGTTAGCCTTCATGATTTGTATCGTCAGACCGTTTTGCCCCCTCTAATTTCAGAGGTCCTATATGTTCACCCGTTCTGTTGCAGTTGATCACAGTGGACCTCTCACAGGGTTGAACACATGACAGTACGTGTGAACAAAAGACTCAAAACTTTAGTAATGTAGCTTAAGAATATTCCTTTTCTGAAAGAAATTCAACACAAAAACTTGCTTGCACAATTTCAAAATTATTTCTTGCGAGTTTTTAAATCCCAGCGCAATTTTTAAATAGTTGCGCAATATTAAAAATTTTAAAATCACGCAGGAAAATTTTAAATTCATGCAGATTTTAAAAATGCGCATCACAATTTTAAAATCATTCAGATTTTTAGAATGCGTGTAACACATCACAAAATTGTACATCTATAATCTGCCTCTATGATAAAAAGAAAATTGGAAATCTTTATTTTAACATAATTTGACCTGCAAAATAAAGCTGCTGAAATGTTGTGCAAAAAAAACTGTGGAAATGCCGTAACCACCACTTTGTACCGAAATGTCGCGTGCTGAAATGTAGCTTACCGAAACGTTGAGTTCTGAAATATATCAAATTAACTACTTTGAATGCATACAATTTTATGGGCATTTCTGGAGTGATTGTTATTAAACAACTGAATGTCCCAATTGGCATATCAATATTTGACCCCAAAATTTAAGTTATTTGTTTTTGTATTTTATTGTAAAATTCATAGGTAATAACATGATATGGAACTTTTGTCCCGGAGACTTTTGCCTTGAATTCAAGATTCAAGAAATTTTATTTAGAGTCGGTTGTCATGTTTTAAAACATGATAAAAATTAGCTCTAAGCCAGCTTTTCTACCAACAAATTCCTTTACCATTCAGGACAAACATAGGCCTACAGGTACATGTATAAGCTTAGCTATTTTAACCAGGGCCTGCAGCTGGAGACTTGAAGAGGGCACACAATGTACAATGTAGATCTGAGATAGGGATGTCCACTCTTAAAACTGAGTTTAAAGCTACATGTAGTCTAGTAGCTGTTAGGACATTTTAGCCTGTGACTCTTCGGCAGGGGACATTTCAGCTGTGAGATTTCTGCAGTAGCTGTGGAGTATGACATTTCGGCCGTGACATTTCAGCAATCAAATTCTATTTTAATTCATTCCTTGAAATTGAATTTCAGATAGTAAAACAGGTGGAACACACAAAAATTTCAGGTTTACAAGTGGCTACATTTATCATTCATTGATGTATGACAACATAGGAACGCATTACCCAATTAATAAAAAAATATGTTTTGAGACACTGACAAACACTATGAGGTATGCACGAAGTTGGCAGGAACTACAATTTTCATTATGCCCCCAGGGTACTTTAATTCTAACATGACAATTCATTTAATTCAATGATTATCTGACAATACATTTTACACTTTTCTTGATGTCCATTTCATTATCTTAAATTCAATTCAAGGTAGAATTAATGAATAACATTTGATTGTCGAAAAGCCGCAGGCCAAAATATCATACCCAGTACTTTGGCCCTACTGCCGTAATGTCATCTGTTGAAAAATTGTGGGTCACCGAAATTTCGTCTGCCAAAATGTTGCACGCTGAAATGTTATGGATCCAGTCATGAACAAAGGTTTTACAGAGACACCTGTTGATACTGTGATCAGTGTATGCATGTGACCAACCCAATCCGGCCAACTTATAAAATTAACAATCCGTCAATCCATAATTGTCAATATAAACATTTACGCTGTGTGGGTGAATATGATCTGATGTCACTAATTCAACACTGTGACGTTCGGTTCCTATTCCTTTCCACACCAGGATACCACACAGGTAGGGTCATATTCCTTCTAACACCCGGTAAACCCACGACAAGCTCTCTGAGGAGCTGAGGCCTATTCTTACCATGACCTGGTGTGTACACGGCGACATCCCAGAGGGCCGCACAGGGCCATTTAAGTTCATGGATTGATTATGTACAAGTTTCATTTGATAGGCTTCAAAACTGTTAGGTTTTCTGGTTGGTTGATTGGTCCGGCAGCCATATTGCATTGACCCAGCTGTATTAAATATATTCAGAAATGTCTGAATCAATGTTTCAGTTACTCCAAAGTGGTTACCAGCTTATTTGGTAATGTAAGTATGATAATGTGCCTGATTTCAAGACTCAATAACAGCATCAAATGGCGTTTTTATTTAGTAATTAATTGACCACTTCGAACTACAATTTATTAAGTTAATTCCCAAAAGATTGTTTTACTTGTTCAAAGACGAATACAAGATGTTAGTGCCTTTCATAGACATACATGTAGTCTTAGTTATATATTTAAGGACACAAGACCCGATCTCGGGTGAAAAAGTATTATTTTGATTGTCATTTTATCTTTATTCAGTCCAAAATACTTCCCTTCTTATACCTAAATAAATTCTGGGGGAAAATATCCCCTACATGAGATTTTCGTCATCAAACTTCCACTCCACTTTCGGCAACGAAAATGAACACATCTCACCTGCTTGAGCACTTGATCGCTGACGGTAATTTGAAAATATGTTTCCTAATTTGAGAACATGCTTCCTAATTTGGAAACCTGCTTCCTAGTTTGGAAACAGTAACTTGTTGCAGTTGTATTGGTACATGTATACATATGTACATGTGGTAAAATGTACATGTATTATTATCATTATATGAAGAAAGGACGTTAGTCTTTAACCTCATGAAAAAATTGCAGATATGCTGATTATCACCTACTGAACATTTGAAGCATGTACAGAGATACAAAACTTTACAACTTTCAGTTTGTAAGTAAGTAAGCTATGTTTAGTTATACATGTAGGTCCTATACCTTTGGGCAATTTACATGTAGATGACATTTGAGGATAGTATTGGTATTTGTATTTATGAATGAAAACTTGAATTTACCAAAGTTTCAGAAAAGTTGCAAATGTTGTGAATTACTGTTTATAGCTGTCCAAATTAGGAAACACCTACATGTAAAGTTTTTCTCTTGAATATTGTTTCTTCAGAAAATATGTTTGTAATGGTTCAAATTACATGTATTAAAAGTTACATATAATGTTTCCTGGATGGGAAACATTACCAATCGTGATCCAGTAAACTTCGTCTCCAATTCAGGAAACATTTGCACTTGAACAAACCAAGGTTTCAATTGTAGGAAACCATTGCATTAAGACTGAGCTATCCTAGACTAGCAACGGCTAACAAACCACACATTTATTGTCCCATAACATTTTTGTGGATTGTCATTGAGCAAAGCAGTGCAGGAACGGAGAAAATTATTCCTGATTTAGGAAGCTTTTTTAATGTCTCCAATTCAGGAAACATTCACATTACGGAAAATCAGTGTTTCCATTTTAGGAAACCTTCAGGTTCAGGCAGCGAAATATAGATACATGTATAAAACAAATGTTTAGTTGTTCAGATAATAGGAAACAGATTTTTTCCTTACATTATTTTTCAGGAAACGTATTTAATTTGTGCTCAAGTTATTATGCCATCATCGTTTGGTATGTTGATAGGGCCTCTATGGCATAGAGTAAGCTGTTTTGTATGCCGTAACATCATCTGCTGTCCATGACATACTGTCACCCGTCCAATGTTTAATATGTCGCCATTCTTCATGACATTATAGACATCCATGGGAAATGAATAATCATTTGGACAATCTGTATATTTACTAACAATTTTGATGAAATCCAACAGATCACTTGATGAAGGCTCTATCATGAAAGTCAAAATCTTGTGCATTAAATATGTTTATGTGGAGTAGCTCAGAACTGTCTATTTCTATAACGTTTGTAATTGTCCCAGTTTGAGAAAGTTAATGTTTCCATTCAGGAAACTTTTTGAATGTCTCCAATTCAGGAAACATTGGCATTTGGATGAACCAAGGTTTCCATTGTAGGAAACCATCACATTAAGGCTGGAATGTACACATGTATCTTTGACTACATGTATCTCAGACTTAAAGGTAGACCAATAAACTAGGCACTTATCATGCCATAACAATGTCATATAAGCTATCTTTGTGCAGATGCTCATTGAGCAGAGCACTGCAGGAACCCAGAATTTTTTTCTCTTTGAATGTCTCTAATTCAGGAAATATTCACATTTATGGCAATATAAATGTACATTGTATGTGAAACACATGTTTAGTTATCCAGATAACAGCAAAACCCCTAGATTTTCCTTAATACTATTTTTTTAGGAAACGTATTTGTAATGGTTTGGGAAAAGTTGCAAACGTAAAACACATGCTTTTATAAATGTATTCAGATTATAGGAAACACCGAGATTTTTTCCTGAATATTATTTTTAAAAAAACACGTTTGTAATGGTTTCAGTTTGAGAAATATTTCTACTATGTACGTTTTTGTATGTTTCCTGTCTAGGAAATATTACAAATGTTTCCAATTTTGGAAACATAACAAAAATACATTTTGAAAGTTTCCAATTCATGAGACATTTGCATTTGGACAAACCAAGGTTTCCTAAAAAAACCATCGTATTAAGACTGAAATATCTCAAACTAACGAAGGCTAACGAGCAAGACACTTATCGAGCTATAACAAGGTCATAGTACCGGTAAGGTATCTTTGTGTGGATGGTCATTGTGCCGAGCAGTGCTGGAACCGAGTAAATTTGGATAAAATTTTATTCTTTTATTATTCGCCCGATTATAATAACAAAGGCATTTTTTTAATTATCTATCGGGTAATAGCACCACACTTGCCTATTTAGATCACAACAGAGTATACAGTTTGTGTTTTTTGGCAATTTATGAATCAAAACTTAAATTTTCCTGTTCAGGAAATACGTTTCCTGATTTGGAAACAAATTGCCAGAATGGGTGATATGATACTAGGAGTTGAACCAGACTGGTAAAAAAAGAAAGGATTTTAAGGAAAGACATCAACAAAAAAGAACCTTCTCCATCTCATAAACTGTTGGGCTATACATCAATGTCTGAATTCAGCATGGGAGGTAAATCGATAAGCAAACACACGGTGGGTGCATAAGCTAGCCTTCCATCTTTAGTAGACATTCCAAACCCTCTGGAAAACCCTTCTAAATATATATTTTCTTGAAGGGAGTGCACATACCTTTATTTCAAGGTGCGAGCCATTTATAATAATGTGGAAACAGGTTTCTTTCCTCGGAATGTCCTCCATATTTTTTCAAAAATGTAGTGAAATGGCCCAAAATAATTCTGTCCACTTCATGGAAAAATCTTGCCACAGGTTGACTTTAATAGACCTTTTAACTCAAGTGGGACATGCATTGATGCAGTCTGTGGGCTACATGTACATCTTTGGCTGGAGTCTGCTTGAATTTTGGTGCCATGCAAGCTCCTGTGACCAGTCTGCTAAAATACTCTACAAAGCTATAAACTAAGCAAACTACATGTATCTGCATCAGAAATTTGGGTCATTTAAATCCAAGAATAACGTGGGGTTTCATTTCACTTAAGGCTAAGAGAATTGCCATCTTGATGTCTCATAGTTTATTTACACACTGCCCTTACACACCAATAAGCTGGGGAATTTGTGGGGTTTATGTCGGGCAAGCTGTGTAGGGATCATGTGGGGAATGTGTAGGACAGCCAATGTGGGGAATGTGTAGGAATTTGGTAAAATCCCCACATTGGACTTAGTCATGGAAAAGGAGTTTCTTAATGTTGCTTAGCTGAATTAAATCCCCGCACTATCCCAACCTCATCCCCACGTGTTCCCTACACGTGGGGATGATGCGGGGAACTATATTTAAAGCTGGTATGGGATAGACCCACAATATTCCTGCAGTAAGTCCAGCATGGTACAGAAAACCCCACAATATCCCCACGTGGGGAATCTGCGGGGCAGAAAAGCCCACAACATCCCCATGTGGGGAATCTGCGGGGCAGTAATTCCAGCATGGGAAGGAAAACCCCACAATATCCCCAAGTGGGGAATCTGCGGGGCAGAAAACCCCACAATATCCCCACGTGGGGAATCTGCAGGGCAGTAATTCCAATATGGGAGAGAAAACCCTACAATATCCCCACGTGGGGAATCTGCGGGGCAGAAAACCCCACAACATCCCCACGTGGGGAATCTGCGGGGCAGTAATTCCAGCATGGGAGAGACAACCCCACAATATCCCCACGTGGGGAATCTGCGGGGCAGAAAACCCCATAATATCCCCATGTGGGGAATCTGCGGGCAGTACTCCAGCATGGGAGAGAAAACCCCACAATATCCCGACGTGAGGAATCTGCGGGGCAGAAAACCCCACAACATCCCCACGTGGGGAATCTGCGGGGCAGTATTTCCAGCATGGGAGAGAAAACCCGACAATATCCCCAGGTGGGGAATCTGCGGAGCAGTAATTTCAATATGGGAGAGAAAACCCCACAATATCCCCATGTGGGGAATCTGCGGGGCAGAAAACCCCACAATATCTCCACGTGGGGAATCTGCGGGGCAGTAATTCCAATATGGGGCAGGAAACCTCACAAAGAGGTATGGCAACATCTCCTCAGTAACCCTAGGGGATGGCGTGGGGTTGTCGCCCCCGAATGTACCAACAATGGGTTATTTTCGGGTTAGTTATTTGTGAGTGGGGAGTGAATTGGGCAGAGCACTCTGCAGTATCCCCACAAATGGGGAAATTACGGGGCAGGGTGCACAAGACACCATCTGTACAGAATTCCTGGGGTGTGGGGGCGGGGGCATCTTCTATCTGAAAGGGCATGTCATTTGTACAGACTGTCTAGTCTGTCCCGATTCCTCCTGCAATATCATCCATCCCTTAAAATAACCACCAGCAGAAGCAAAATCCACGCGTATTTCACCTTTTATTCTTTAACAGCATAACATATATATTGTACCATGTCTTAAAACACCCGAGCACAAAATGGGAAGCACATTGAAAGTCTGTGTCAAGTAGAATGTTTTTTTTTATCCCTCAAAGGTTTAAAAAAATTTGTCTTGGTCTTTTTCCACCTGTTGTGGGATGGCCTTTAGCATTCCTTGGGGGACTGTCGTTGGCAGATGAGGGTGAATCTGAAGAAGAGTCCACCAGCTCTTCTGACATGTGGAGATCATGCTTCTTCAATGGTGTTTTCTGGCGGATTCTACCTGACCTTGCTGCATCATGGCATTTCTGAGTGATGCCTCTCCTTACTTTGGACCACAGTGTGCCCTTGAACTGGTTGCAAACATAACCCGGAAGTCAAACAATGAAAAACGATTAGTATATTCTGAATGGCCGAGCTATCGTAATAAATTAATACAGGAAACAAATATGGTTGAGCATACATATATTCCAGTTTCATGATAATGGCAGTCAAACATTGTTCCCTACAAAACTGGCTAAAACAAAACACAATAAATTCAGATCACTCTCATCGCTGATCAGACCATTTTATGTTCATATAACTAACAGCATAGGGTTCGAGATATACAGATCTATCAAAGTACAAGTAATATTTTTTTCAAATTTATATACGAAGCTGTGCATCTGAAAACCTCTCGATTCTTCGATAACTCCAAGTTATCAGGTCACAGAAACCCGATTCATAGTGAGCAGTTTGATGGTATTCGAGACATGGACTGGATAAGCATATATTGAAGGGCCATAAAGAATGTGACAATGCACATAAGTAAGGTACTAAGCATCTTCATGTATGTTTCGATCAAATAGCAGCTGAGATATCATCCACGGTACAGCAATAAAAAAGTGATTTCTGTATTCCCCTTCATGATGGGAGGGGGGGAGGTGACAGCTGCCAACCTTGGCGATTTGGAACTGATGTGTTCCATGTTCTCCTAACAGATATGAATAATTTACTTCAACTTACACTATGTCGCTCAGCTAGTTCCTGTGACACAAAGCCTGGGAGAGGTGCGTCTACATTGATCTGGGTTGGAAGAAGTTTGTTGCCATACTGTTTCTCCAGAAAATACAACCTTGTGATTTTTTCCATCATCACTATTCGTGAAGACTGCAGTACAAACAGGGACCTGTTTTACCATACATAGCCACCTTAAAATAAAATAAAACAAGAGTTCAATTGAACCCAAAATACACCCGTAAAAACATACAGTTGACAAACAACATTTTTATCTCCTGAATGTTGTTATAGACAAAGGTTAACCATACAAATGAACCTTTCTGGACTGTATGTTGTTTGTATTGTTGCAATTGTCATAATACTGTACATGTATAAGCTATCATTGTTGTGTAAGTGGTGTAGGCAGGTTTGAAAATCAGGTTGGGGGGATACATAAGGGCCTAGAGTGGTATTTGTAGGAGCAAGTTAAACTCCAGTTACTCTTACTCTGCGGTGGTGCATATTCCCTCACTCCCGGTTATGCACTTATGTATACATGTATCAGTAACTTTAAAACAAATTTTTTGTTAGCATAAGCTGCAAAAGTAAGCTCATCAGCCTGATGAATTAGGTCGAAATGACAGTAGGTGCCAAATACAAGGATTTCAGACTAAAATCAAGGGGAGTAACTGAAGAAAACGTCGAATCAGTTCAAAAATAGTTTGTGCACATCTACACATGGTACTGACCATATGTACCAAATTTCAAAAGAATCCATCGAAAAGTCTGAGACGAGTTGCGTTCACGAGGACAGTATGTGTCAAATTTAGATTTCAGACCAAAATCAAGGGGAGTAACTCAAGAAACTGTTGAATCAACTCGAAAAAAGTTTGTGCACATGTCCACTCGGCACCAATCATGTTTACCTAATTTCAAAAGAATGCAATGAAACCCCTAGGAGTTTCGTTGACGAGGACTGTAGGTGCCAAACAAAAAGTATTCCAGACTAAAATCAAGGGCGGATAACTAAAGAAAACGTTGAATTGGTTCGAAAACAATTCTTCTGAAATTTGGTACACATGATCAGTATCATGTGTACCAAATTTCAGAAGAATCCTTGAAAATTATTGGACGAGTTGCGTTGACGAAGACAGTACGTGCCAAATCCAAGGATTTCAGACCAAAATCAAGGGGAGTAACTCAAGAAAACGTTGAAGCGGGCCAAAAAACGTTTGTGCACATCTACACATGGTACCGATCATGTCTACAGAAGAATCCATTGAAAACTCTGGGACGAGTTGCGTTGATGAAGACAGTAGGTGCCAAATAGAAGAATTTCAGACCAAAATCAAGAGGAGTAACTGACGAAAACGTCGAATCGGGCCGAAAAAGGTTCATGCACATCTACACATGGCACTGATCATGTGTACCAAATTTCAGAAGAATCCATTGAAGACTCTGGGACGAGTTGCGTTGACGAAGACAGTAGGTGTTAAATACAAGGATTTCAAACCAAAATCAAGGGGAGTAACTCAAGAAAACGTTGAATCTGGACGAAAAAGGTTCATGCACATCTACACATGGCACTGATCATGTGTACCAAATTTCAGAAGAATCCATTGAAGACTCTGGGACGAGTTGCGTTGACGAAGACAGTAGATGCGAAATACAAGGATTTCAGGCCAAAATCAAGGGGACCGAAAAAAATTCATGTAGATCTACACATGGTACCGATCACGTGCACCAAATATTAAAAGAATTCATTGAAAACTCACAGGCCCCAGTGTCTGGACAGTAGAATTTAAATTCAGTATAATTTAAATAATTTAATTTTTTTTAAGTCATCCTATAATACAGAGAGGAAAAGGTATTGCATGCGCCATATTGGATTTGCCCGCCAAATACGAAAAAACAAAGTAAACTTTTCACATTAAAAACTGTTTAACTGACGTGTTACTGGTGTCCACTCAATTTTGAAACCTTTGTTATGCCATCTAACCCTACGGAAAATCTCAGATCACCGTTTTATTGGTATAAATCCATCTCTGAAAACAAAACTTACGGCTTCTGTCAGCCGCTCTCTGCCTCGTCCGGGACGTAAACTGTCTACGTCATCGCTTTCGGGACGCTAAACCCGCACTAAATTATTCGAGCCATCTCATTGGTCAATTATCGGGACTAGTGTTTGCGGTAAATACGAAATTGTTTTCAAAATGTCAAAATTGTCGAAAGACGCAGAGATATTGATATGGTAGGTTTAATAACACATCGGCTGCATTTGGACCTTTCAATTTGTAAAATTCAAAGCATCTTGTCATTATGTTTGTTATAAAACCAAGACGATCCAGTCAAAAATGTATATATATATAATGTAATTTCACAGCATAGGCAGATTTATGAATTACAAGGGTTGTTAATTCCCAACCGACCCAGCCCAACCGAGACGCACCCACTCAAACAAGAAAAATGAAAGAACAAGTCACACATATTTAATGATTCTTTATCATTCTTTCTCCCCAGCCTAATCAACATATTGTTTTTTGTAAGACAACAAACAATCAAATTCTGAAGGAATAATTTTTTTCCTATTGGCGATGAATGCTCAGCTGAATAAAGTGCATGAATTCATTTGTATGGTCATATTTGCAACTAATATGAACTGATGAATTTACAATGTAGCTTATTATGAGACGCCCAGATTTCGACACTTGTAGCTTAATGCATGACGCCGGCCATGCACCACCCTTCCCTGCAGGAAGGGGGGAGGGGGGGTGGGGGAGAGTGATTTCCATTAACAAGTGCGTTATTGTTCCACTTGGGCTATATATCCCATTGGGCTATTCTCTCTAACTTAATCCACGGAGGTAAAAACACAGCAGGTGATTTTACCTCCATCTAAGTTTAACCTACCTGATCAAATATCTTTTGGCTGATCATGCTGATTTCATCAATGACGAGGACATCTGTGGATATTATTCTGTTGAATATTTTCTGGTCTTCGTCTTCTTTCAATCGCCTCAGCAAATCAGTGTTGGTGTAGCGTCCATCTCTCAGGCCTGCCCATGAATGTAAAACACCCCCCCCCCGAACAGCTGTTTGGAGGCCACCCCAGTGCTGGCAGTCAGGGCCACTCGCTTCCCCTGTCGCTCAAGGCGTCGTCGAATTTCATTGATAAGGAAGCTTTTACCGGTTCCTGCCTGGCCTAATATTACCACATTATGTCCCTGATCCACCAACGAGCAGGCATAACGCTGTTCTCCCGTCAAAGTCGACATGATTAAGTCTTGTCCACGACGATGTTTTCCTCGGTTCGTGAAGATTTCATTCCCGCAAAAACTAGTCCCGATAATTGACCAATGAGATGGCTCGAATAATTTAGTGCTGGTTTAGCGTCCCGAAAGCGATGACGTAGACAGCAATTTACGTCCCGGACGAGGCAGAGAGCGGCTGACAGAAGCCGTAAGTTTTGTTTTCAGAGATGGATTTATACCAATAAAACGGTGATCTGAGATTTCCCGTAGGGTTAGATGGCATAACAAAGGTTTCAAAATTGAGTGGACACCAGTAACACGTCAGTTAAACAGTTTTTAATGTGAAAAGTTTACTTTGTTTTTTCGTATTTGGCGGGCAAATCCAATATGGCGCATGCAATACCTTTTCCTCTCTGTATTATAGGATGACTTAAAAAAATTAAATTATTTAAATTATACTGAATTTAAATTCTACTGTCCAGACACTGGGGCCTGTGTGAAAACTCTAGGACGAGTTGCGTTGACGAAGACAGTAGGTGCCAAATACAAGGATTTCAGACCAAAATCAAGGGGAGTAACTCAAGAAAACATCGAATCGGGCCGAAAAAACTTCATGCACATCTACACATGGTAGCGATCAGGTGCACCAAATATTAAAAGAATCCATTGAAAACTCTAGGACGAGTTGCGCTGACGAGAGAAAGTTAACGGACGGACGACGCCATACCATAATACGTCCCGTCATATTTGACGGGCGTATAAAAAGTATTATAAAACATTTCATCAGAAGGCAATATGGATCTGTTACTGGGGAACATATTTGAAACAACTTTGAAACTCTTAACCCCTAATGTAAAGTAAGTCAAGGGGCTGGCCATAACAAAAAAAATCAGGGGACATAACTTTAGATGTTTTGTTTTTTCCCCAAAATAAGCTACAAATAACTGGTTTGGCACCCCTATCCCCACAACTGGTGGAACATCCCAGCTCTTAGAAATGAACAGGATATCACAGTTTTTTCTCAGACATGCAGTGATTATAAGATTTCCTCACCTCCAGGTGTAACTTCCTTTCCTTGTAGGAGAGGATAACTGGTATTCACATGAGGTCCACAAGCCAATCTAATCCTTTATCCTGTTCCCAATTCACACACTGAGTGGGGTCCAGTATTTGCCTGTTCCTAAAGATCATTGAAATACAAACATAATTATTTATATTAGATAAAACTCAATCTGGGCAGTATACATTCTCTAGCAAATTATTGTTACCTGAAAAGAGAGGCAGAAATGCATTTTAGTATCAAATTACATTATAGGAATCTGTCATTCTGATCTGCCCGATCTTGCAGACCAGTGATGCCACTGAAGACCAGTACATGCCAGGCAAGAAACACAGATAGGACCAACAGAATACTGTTAAACGTGACAGTTTTATAGTCTAAAGTACCGGTTACAGAACAGAATTTCATATTTTAAACTGTGCTCTCAGTCTATTTCATTTGTGAACAGAAAATTCATTCGGTTGCAAATAAAAATCAATCTTCCTTTCCATTGAGAGCAAACTAATGGAGGTAAATGTAGCTGAGGTGTTCGGCCAACGACATACAAACTACCATACATGTATTTCTAATTTGATGATCATACTTCTAGTCAGCTATGCATTAAACAGAATAAAAAACAAACAAACAATTGATATTGCAATACCGGTAATGAAGTGTATCAATGACTAGTAATTAATCAATCCAGATACAGTCACTGAAGGGATATTTACTCTACCTTGGAGTCACTGTTCAAATCTTTGTACTCTTCTGATGGCGGAATGTCCATGACATGCTCTGGTTCCATGACAATATCACCCTTGAAATTATCATTTCAGTCAATAATAATAATAAAAATATTCTGGCCTGGAATAGTTTCATATACAGAACTTTTTCTCTGTTGTTTCTATATAAACATATATTCTGACCGGACAGATCACCGTATCAAATCTAAAACTAGCAGTCAGTAAAATTAACTTAGTACAGACGAGTCGCCAGTTTCGACCCACTAAAGTGAAATTTGCATCTGTTTCAGAAGGAAATGGTTTGATTGGCATATTCATTATCTTGATCGCCGTACAATTGTCCATCGCCTTTATTAACAAACTAACTTAGCTAGGGATAAACTGAACTGCAAGGAAAATAAAATTACATTTCTTAATGAGAGGTGTCAGTTCTGACCCACTGTCGCCAGTTCCAATCCAGCCTCATTTTGACACTGACCTTTGACCCAGATATAAACAAATGTAATCGTCAACATGATAACTTTCCGCCAAAATAGGGTCCTAGCTGGATATTTCATTTTGAATGTCCCGTCTGATAAGTGAACATCTGACGTTAAAGAATGCGGGTTGGGGGTGATAGTGATATGGTCGAGCTGATCATACTGGCAAGATATATTGAACACTGAAATCAGCCGTTCTTCACTTATTTTACCTCTGAATATCAGAGTAAAGAGAAGAAATGCCAATCAGCACTCGAGTTACGATTTTACGTAATGAGCGCTGCGTTTGTAAGACATTTTCAGGTCATCTGGACTCAGATTGGTCATCCATGGATGATGGTGGTTCGGGACTGGGTCCGTCAGTTGATGTCAACAATGGAGCAGGTAGCCTTTAGAGAGACACTCTGGATAAATTTATGACAGATACATAGTACCATATGATAATTATATGTGAGAAACAAAACATCAAAACTTTGATCGGAAGCCCTGGCAGACGACACGGTTTTTGACCAATGGCGAGTCATGGTGTTTGTACTTAGACCGGAAGAAATTATTAAAGTGGTGAATTCCTTAAAAAACGCATCCGCTGGACTTGACGGAATACGAATGTCGCTAGTAAAGCCTATTATAAACCATATAACCGCCCCACTGTGTTTCCTACTTAACCTATCATTTCAAACTGGAGAATTTCCCGATATATATATAAAATTGCTAAAATTACCCCAATTTTCAAGGCTGGAGACAAAAATATTGTTAATAACTACAGACCAATATCTGTGCTTTCATGCCTCAGTAAAATATTTGAAAAAGCCGTAGCTAATCGAATGATATCCTATCTTGAAGAACAAAATATCCTCTGCCCTAGTCAGTTCGGATTTCGATCAAACCACTCCACTTCTCACGCTGTATTAACACTCTATGAGAAACTTGCAATAGATAAAGAAAAGAAAGAATATAGCATAACGACGTTTCTTGATTTAAGTAAAGCCTTTGATACCGTTAATCACGACATACTTCTGCAAAAATTAAACTATTATGGATTCCGAAACATCTCGAACGACTGATTCAAAAGTTATTTATCCGACCGAACTCAACTAGTCTCCCTAGACAATACACTCTCATCCCCCTCAACCATCACATGTGGAGTTCCCCAAGGTTCGATTTTAGGACCAATCTCCTTCTTACTCTACATAAATGACATCACCGCTGCTTCGGGTTTAGATATTACTTTATTTGCCGACGATACAAGTATTACTTACTCCTCCCCTGACCCAAACTTGCTGACTCAAGTGATAAACACAGAACTCAATCAACTATATGAATGGTTCTGCTGCAATAAACTCTCGCTAAATATTAACAAAACAAAATGCATGCTTTTCAAACCATATCACTCGTCCGCCATATTTTTTCCATCAATTAAAATTAACAACGAAGAGCTAGAATTTGTTGAAAGCTTCAAGTTTCTAGGAGTGTATTTTAATACTAAACTCAACTGGCAAACCCACATCAATAAACTATGTTCTAAATTATCCAGGAACATTGGGGTTATCAATAATATTAAGGAATGTATCAATAGAAATACCCTTGCCACCCTATATTACTCATTATTTTACTCCTATGTTACATACTGTAACATAGTATGGGGAAATACTTTTCCAACCCACACTGCTCCTCTCGCTATCCTCCAAAAACGCCTTGTTCGCATTATATGTAAAACTTCGAGACTCGCACATACTGAATCTTTATTCGCACAGCTAAATATGCTAACTGTTAATAAAATCAACGACTACACAATTCTACTTTTAACTCATAAAGCCATGCACCATTCCTTCTCGTTACCACTACACCTCCAGAACTACTTTACCAGATTACAACACGTTCATAACTATCCTACCCGACAGAACTACATAAACCTCTACAGACCGTTTTTCCGTACTCAATTGTCATTTTATACTGCTAGAATTAAGGGTCCTCGAGTATGGAACAACCTAACTACTGACCTGAAATGTACAACTTCCATATCATTATTCAAGTCACGATTAAAATATATTTTAACTCATAAGAATTATTCCTATCAACTCTGAAATTTCAAGATACCGTCAAATTCTACATATTCTAAATTACTCTTCTACACTAATGTATACGCATGTAAATGTTGTGATAATACCTGCTCATGTTAATGTAATATGCCACATGTATAGTAGTTACTATAATTATTGTATACATGTAATATTATCTTTGTATATATGTTACATTAATCTTTTACAAACAATAACCTTAACTATATATAAATATTTATTTTCATATAATCGTGCAAAATTTAATATTTAATATATTTCCGGGATATAACAAGCCCCTAGGGGTTTTATTCCCGCCATCCGCAGCACTATATGTTTTATCATTGAATTGTACATTGTTTTTTATAATGCTGTTATATGGTGAATAAATCAAATCAAATCAAATCGATGTAGTCGTGTGTATGTATGGAGTGGTCGGCAAAGCTGTCTCCTAACGAAACCAGTGAATGCATAATATAATTTACCATGATTGAGAGGTTGATCAACTTGCTTAAATACACCAAATGTTTTATGATTTCGCATGATCATGATTATGACAAAAAGCAATATTTTGGGAAGTGGGTCGGAACTGACACTGGGTCGGAACTGGCGACATCACTGTACTGATATCGTGTTGGTTCGAAAACAGGTGATTTCACCCCTGTACCTAAACGACCAGCTGTCTGAATATCCATCCCGTTTCAGGGACATAAACTTTTAAATAAATCGGAAATAAACATTCATTTTTTAGGTCATAACAGTAATGCTGCGAAAAGTTTGTAGGCCACGAAAATGGGGTACACGTCAATAGGTATATACGATTTGACATGTAAATCAAAACACCTTACCGCTCGACTAATTCATGTTTTCTTCCCGATAGTTTAGCTTTCCGTTTCCTCAGTTCATCCTTTAGGTCTTTCAGCGTCCATTCTTCGTATTTATTCGCCATCTTAACGTCTTGGTGAAGAAAAATCAACCAAGTTCATAACGTATACTTTTGACAGCAGCTTCAACATGACACTCAGGAAAAGACAACTCCTACAGCGGGTCCGACAAGACACGTGGCGCCGCACAGCGGCAAAATCACTTACGGTCCCTATTGTGTGTGACAGAGGTGATCATATAATACTATAGTTGTTATAGCTGGGACGAATATAGTATACCCAGGTTATAATTAGTTTATATCCTACAAACGTTGGAAACCTAAATATACTCAGCTACAGCGCAGACAACGTGTTGTACTTTACATGACATTATTACATTGAATAAATCATTATTGGAAATAGAATTCAAATGCGGAAGACAACGGTATAGATGTGCAGTCAACCGTGTCTCCACCAAAACAACTTAATTTCGCTAACATTCAAAATTGTTCTGACGTCATTTTTCTTCATTCGTTAACATATATAATTACATAGACTTTCCAAGTCAATCTTTATCTTTCTGGTGAGGGGTAAATAAATTTTCCATTAGTAATGCAAGTGAATGAAAAAATGATCTTTTTTATACCTATTACATAATTATTACAAATTATATCAATTTACAGTATAATGAAACTGATATATTACAGAAATTTTGTAGAGGTAAATATATTTTTGGAAACCAATATTTATCTTGTCTGACCACTCATCTGTCATCATCCTAAAAGGTGATGATATTTCATCACCTTTTTAGGGTGATGACCAAGAATGGCCACTCGTCGTTCATCACCCTAAAAGGGTGATGACCAGACCCCATCACCCCAAAAAGGTGATGGCCCATCACCTTTTTTCTGACTGTGTGGGGTGGCGGATCAGTCTTTTCGACGCTACTGAATTGAAACTGGCCCAAAATCTTTACTGTTTTAAGAAAACAGAGTTCACAGTCTGCCTGCATGATCCCCACATTCATCTCACACTATATGTGCAAATAAAATATCGCCCCACTTCAACCCCACTATCGTCTTAGTCTATGCATGGAAGAATGCTTGCCCAACAAAATCCCCACGTTTATCTTAAGCTATGAAAACGGCGAGCATTTTGCCCTACATCATCCCCACGCCGGACTTAAACTTTCAGCACAGCCCGACACATTCCCTACATTGGACTTTGTCTACGAGCGCTGGAAAAAGTCCATCCCACCTAATCCCTACAAACAACTCAGTCGATTAACTCCGAAGTTCATTTTCCCTACAACAACCCCACGTTAGACTTTGAATATGTAGCAGATAAAGGTATGCCCTACATCATCCCCACGCGGACTTTGAATTCTCGCTCATTCACCCGTCATAATCCCCACATCAGCCCTACATAATCCCCATATTTATGCTAAATTTGCATAACCGCGGGCAGCTGCCCCACACAAGCCCTACGTTATCCCCACGAGGAAAGTTCCAAACCACGCTTCGCCCCACACGAACCCCACGCACCCACCAATACCCCACACTTTCCCTACGCAATCCCCACGTTTATGTTTGTAAGGGTGTCCATGCAAAAAGATTTATTGTAGTAATACCCATTGATCTACAACAGAGCTCAGCCGTATGTACCCTATTATGTTGATCACCAACACTTAATTGGGTTACTTTGATGATCCAGTTTATTCAGGACTACAAATGGTCACTGGATATCATAATAAGTGCCTATTATCATGATTTTATGTGAAGTACAATGTATATTTACTTTTGCAATTTGGTTATATGGTATAAATTATTGAACATATTGGTACAGGTACTACATACAGCATAGAGGTCCAGAACAAGAGTATCTAGGGTATACAGGAGAGGTAGAAAATGCAGTGGACTGTGTTTTCTTATTCCAATATCGATGTCTTCTTTAACGACATAAAGAAAAAGGAATTAGCGAACATGATACTGTGTTTTTATGTGGGAGTTAGAAATTTACTTCGATCCCACCCATTCTCTACCTCGACCCCTCAACCCCAAGTCTATTGTCCTAAGGGTCATGTAGGACCTGGTGTATACATGTGGCAGAGAATAACAAAAATGTATACCGATATATAAAAATTATGTGTTTCGATAAACCATATCAATTGCACCAATTATGTGTGCAGTAACTAAATGCTTAGATATGTGTACAGTAAACAGCTGAAAATTAATGATTCCAGAATGCCCTTGATCAGACTATATGTAAGTTGTTGCTGGATAATAATTGTCGAGAGAGGTGCATGTCACTTGAAATAAAATATGAAGTTGTCCTATGCATATACGGTACACATATATAACTACATTCCTTTGTTTTTCAAATAAAAAAAATTATCAATTCTTGTAATTTTATATGGTTTTAAGTGTTATTGAATGATGTGTAATATAACGGGAAATGAAAAGGCACAATATACAAGTTAATCATCTCCGCCAGGTGACTGGGCTAAGGTGTTCAGGCTCAACGTTTATCGCAACGTCCATTTATCGCAAGAAAGTCTGTATTTCTTCGATAAATCATCATCATTTGAAGTCTCTTGAGAGCCATTATAAGCAATAACTCAGGACTGTCAAAATTGGGACATGGAGCTATATTTTTTAACCTGCAATTTATTCATTCTGAAAATGCTCAGCTTCGATTGGCATACACAGCCAAATTTTCACATGTTGGTACCGTCTGGTAACTGAATGGTAACCGCAAGGAAGGGCCCGGAACAGTACACCTCAGTACAGTACCAATCAGAACTGACCTGTATCCACACAGTACCACTCAGTAACTGGTTAGTACTGATTGGATACCGTACAGTACCACAAAGAACATAACTGAACAGTACTGCATTGTAACATGAACAGTACTGTTACTGTGCAGTACTGATCAGTTACCACTTAGAATCAGGCTGTTGCTAACAACTGACATGTACTGCTCAGTTCAGTTCTGATCTGTGATTATCACACAGGAACTGTTCAGTTACAGCTCAGTACCTACATGTATGGTGGGCCTTTCCATGGAGTACCATTCAGTAGTGTACAGCTCAGGACAATTGTCGTGTACACCGGCCTGGGGGAATAACATGTCTTCTTCCACTATATAAATGCCCTGGGTTAGGAGGTGGGGGAAGGGGGTCATTTGTCTAGCTAAGTATAAAAATAAAAATATGTGGGTGGCAAAATAGTTGCGTAATTGTTGGATTTCCAGCCAAATTATATCCGATCTTGGATTTCCAGTTAAAAGTTTTATTTTATCCGTTGGATCCGTTCATGCATTTATTTGAATATTTCCAGACAAAAGAGCTTTTTTAGAACAAAAAATTCCAGAAAATATTACTTACTAGGACTTAAAATTCCAAAACAAATCTGTTATTCCAGTTGAATTCCAGTCAAAATGAGGTTTTTGAGTAGCTGGATTTCCAGCAAAATTGTATAAAATTTTGAGAAATTTTAGGAATTTCCAGCTGGAAATTCTCAAAAAAATATATTCTTCTTTGGGGGGGGGGGGGGGGTGGTACGGATTAGTTCTGGAATAGCCCATTCTCAGAAAACACCCTAGCCTTAAGGGTGCACTCCACGCTTGCCACGGTTTCGTACAAAATGGCCCCTCCCTAATTTCATAATAAGGAAGGTTGCCTGTTTTTGACAGCATGGTAATTCTTCTTCCCTCTCTATTAGCTGATATCTATACTATCATCCTGCTGGACGTAACCATTTCTTCAAACGAGGATATAACAATTGTTTGCTTATCACAGCTACGCGCCACTACAGTGTTAATCGTTTCCGGAATTGAATATCTGGCAGGCCAAAATCCTCACTTCTTCGGGGAGCGAAAATGATGATCCCTTTATGTCGATAAAATGTTACAAAAAACGAGTAGGTCGATCTCCTGTTTTTCCTCCTTTTTAAAATGCCCGTTGGACGGAGAAACTTTCACATGTCTAACAAGAAAATCATTTCGTTTGTTTTCTTTGGATGGTGGGTCGAATTTGACACATTTTCGTACATTTTTTTTTCACAAAAGTTGAAGAAGGGTTAAGGAAGATTGCACGTCTTTCCTTTTCAATTTGAATAGCTCAATTGTCTCCTGAAATAATGGCATGAGTGTGCCCATTCGGAAAATATATAGTTTTACAGGGGTTTCGTTAAATTTTTTACATATATTTAAGGCCGAAGACATGAACCCATGTTTATTTTTTAACCCCACATCATTTAGGTGTGGAATGCACCCTTGCAGTTAAAGCTTATTTAGCATGGCAGCTATATTTGATTATTTGGGTTGCCGAAAAGCAACCCTTGCCATCATCTCACTTATATCAACTCACTGTCCAAGTTTGACGTGAATCAGACAAATCGTTTTTGGGTTATTGCAGTCACAAGCTTATGTTGTATCGTTCAACAGGGGTCAAGGCCATGGCCCATAATGGATTACAAAGGTTACCAAAAAACGATCCCAGCCATCCTGTCATTCATACTAACCTACTGTCCAACGTTGAAGTCGGTCAGACAAACTTTAGTTACTGCAGTGACCAGCTTATGTAGCATGACTGAACAGATGCTAAGGTCATGGTGGCCACATTGAAAAGCCATCCCAGCTACCCTCTCATGCATCCCAAACCGCTGTCCAAGTTGTCAATCGAACAAATAGTTTTTGTCGGGTTTACCAAGGGTAAACCCTACATTAGTATCACAACAGGCCTCGCACAAGCCATGCAATTCCAGGCGCTAAGAGTAATGGAATTTCGTTGAAAGGACATGGAAAGTCAGAGGAAATATATGTACAGAGTCCGGTAAAATGAGTGGAAAAAGCTAAGTTATTCTCTGAAGTTCAGCGAAATTTATTGCGGAATAAAAATCCAAACAGCCGTGAAATGTGTTTGCTGGTGACCCTTCGTCAGATTGGAACGAGGTCAGACAGCTCATTTACATATTTTGTGTAGTCCATTGGTTGAACTAAACTCGTGACTGTTTCCCGCTGAATTAATATTCATATTCTGTGACGTGTATTGGTCGAGGTCATAATGTCGACAGCTGATTGGCTCACGCTCTTGACATCTGTACTAATTTACGTATCAGAACAGTCGCCATTTGAACTGGTCAAATTGCAGTCGCCATTGTTCGTTGGTTTGGAATTTAGCTTTGGGCTAATTTTGCCGATGCCGGGAAAATGCAAATTTAGTGAACATTGGCTGAGACTGGATGATTATAACTGTGGTTGTCCCGTCACGGTGAGAGGACAGCAACGTACACGGTGTGTCAAACAAATGTGGATCTGTCCAATATCGGCGATGGTCCTTTACGGAGCCATACAAAAATTACAGGATACACAAACTTTACACACATATTCTCGAGGTTGTTCTATAACTATATGGCACTTTATGAATTATTATTACGAATATGAATTTTAATATTTTTGAACATTTTTCAATCTTTGGTAAGCTACCTTACAACAAAAGTTATGATTCATATATAGTGCAAGATCACAAAGATGATCTTCACTTTAGATAGGGAATCGTCCTCAATGCGTTTTAGATACACACAGCTGGTGGGGCTAATTTTTGTCTAAAAAGCACCAAATTGACCATTTGAATAGATAAAGATAAAGAATAATCAAGACCTCCAGACAAACACAACCAGACTTACAGTGGTTCAAACCTGCCGTATTTTGCACTTTTCGGTGCATTTACAGTCGACATTTTCTCTCCAAAATTCTCGTTGCAAAATTATGACACCTTTAACCAAAATCATATTTAGACTTATTTGTTGGTCAAAATAGCTAAAATTGGTTTTGGTTAAAGGTGTCCTATTTTTGTAACAAGAGAAAATCCGCACCGAAAAGTGCCTAAAAATACGAAAATAAGCCAACTTACCAACTTTAGTGAGCCATAAATCCGTGTTCGTGCATCTGCAGTCCTTCATTATTTCGGGTCTTATAATTCAGCATGAAGGCTGTACAAAATGGTCCATTTCATATCCCTTTGATAAAAGTGAAAGTTTGGCCCTTCAAACCGAACAGCTTGAGGACGATTCCCTTGTCAAGCGAACACCACCATTCTTCCCAAATATGGGACTAATAAACTCCTCTGATGCAAGTAAACCCGACATCAGTACTTTAAGTACTTTGATTTGAGTTATTGCAGTCACAAGGAAAGTGCCACGGAATGACGGACGGAGCAAATCCCAAATCTGCCTTCCGATGTCCGGCGGGGGTCAAATATGTTACCTTTTCAATGGAAGTTATGAATGGTGAACCACAAGCCTCTGTGTAGCTTCAAATCGGCGAATTTAAAACAATCTTTTCATCTCTCTAATATCTAATGTAGACGGTTTATGTATAAAACATCATCATGTCTTGCTGACATCATTGTAAACTGTTGACCGCTTCTCTCTTGTAGGAAACCATCTTGTACGTTTACTGTTTATTATATGTTGCTATTTTTACTCTGAAGGAGGGGGTGTTTGATGCGTGCAATTTTTAGACTATGAATATAATATTTGATATTCATCATCCTCAAACCCCCTTGCTTGTAGTCCGTTGTTAAAATGTCTCTTTGTGTGCTATCGCTTCCGTTCCATATAAACTTAAATAAAACCGAATTGAGCTCGTGTGCAAATCATCGGGAGGGTTTGGACATCATGTGGACATCTTGAATGGCATGACCAAGCGCACCTAGCACCGGCTTAAGCGATATTGGATACACATATATAAGAGCGATGATGTAATAGCCCTATCAAGTTTTTTACATTGTAAAAATGATTTGCAGGACAATCCAACGTGTTACAGAAGTTGTAATCCCCAAAATCTTATAACACAATCCTAGAAAGAGGTACATGATAATGAGGTCACAAATCAACATTGTTTTTTTTTGTCCAAAATTATAATCAGGACCTGACTTCCGGCGAATATTTATTGGTCATTATACCTGACTGGGCGAAAAAAAAATATTTGTATCTTAGGAAACCATCTTGTACGTTTAGTGTTTATTATATGTTGTTATTTTTACTCTGAAAGAGGGGGTGTTTGATGCATGTAATTTTTAGACTATGAATATAATATTTGATATTCACCATCCTCAACCCCCCTTGCTTGTAGTCCTTTGTTAAAATGTCTCTTTGTATTCTATCGCTTCCTCCGTTCCACATAAACTTAAATAAAATCGAATTGAGCTCATGTGCAAATCATCGGGAGGGTTTGGACATCATGTAGACATCTTGAATGGCATGATCAAGCGCACCTAGCACCGGCTTAAGCGATATTAGATACACATATATAAGAGCGATGATGTAATAGCCCTATCAAGTTTTTTACATTGTAAAAATGATTTGCAGGACAATCCAACGTGTTACAGAAGTTGTAATCCCCAAAATCCACAAGGCTTATAACACAATCCTAGAAAGAGGTACATGATAATGAGGTCACAAATCAACATTGTTTTTTTTGTCCAAAATTATAATCAGGACCTTACTTCCAGCGAATATTTATTGGTCATTATACTTGGCTGGGCGAAAAAAATGGTTGGTGATATATTTTAAAATGTTTCTGTATCAAAACAACGTTTTCAAATTTTAACAGCTGTGCCAGTTTTATTGCCTGCCTTCCAAATTCGTTGTGATTGTGTCGGGCTGAAGTCCGACATGTCTTGCTTGTCGACGTATCTCGACCAGGCCACTTGACATGATGGGTATTTGTGGGCATTATACTACACATCGAACCGCAAGCTATTTCTTTCTTTTTCTTTTTAGTTGTGACCGTGAGACTGCACATGCGTAACCAGTCTTCCGAAAAGTAAATTGAAGTTGACCTACAATGGTTTAAGGGCTTGTAAACCACCTGATCAGATGTTCACGCACCGACTGGCATTTGTTGTTTCATTGTGAGAACTACGACCCTGATCGCCATATATATGTATGTATTACGTTTCAACAAGTACATCCGACACACTTCACACTTCGGGAAATGGTAGTAGACCGAGGCTAAATTTTTTAAGTTTTAAATGTTTTGAGGCAAGTTTTACAGATGACTGAAACTATAGTAAAACCGATTTGAAACCGATTTGATGGCATATCATTTCCCTTTTCTAGAAAATAGAAAACAACTAGATAACTGTATAGCCTTTTCTAGAGAATGGGTGCTCAAGGTATATGTATGTACCGACGTCAGTGAAGAGCTGTCATCAACTTCCATCCGTGTTAACTAAGCGGACGGAGAGTTTACGCTTTGACCGAATCAGTTGATGCTGAAAATTTGAGATAAGCCAAATTCTGAAATTAATGCAACCTCGGCCGCCGTAACACTCTGTCTTTCATAAACTGATTTGAAGAACATTGTAGTTATAAATATCTCTGATATTTAACTAAGCATTTCATGTAATGGCTAAACAATTATAAACAGATTCCTCTCCTGTTATTCTCAACATTTTAGTAGCGTCCTTGTGCAAAAGGGCGATATAGCATATATCTGTATTTTTATGGTGAATTGAACAAATATGACGGTCGAATAAATTGAGTAATATTATTGATTGAGTAAAACAAATCTCACAAATCTCTCAAACTCATACACCTCTCGAATCAAACAATCCAACAGGACTCGCTTCCTGCTCGTCGACTTATAATCTGTTTTTGAACAGATTATAAGTGGAAGAGCAGGAAGCAAGTCTCTCCCCCCTTTTTCCATGTGTCTTTCCCTACTTCCATGGAAGCCGCCATCTGGGGGTGTTTATCGATCAGCGGAAGTGTGTTCTACAGTGAATACGTACTATCTTTGTTATTAATCTATTCTCGACATACAACAACTTTCAATACATATGTATCTCCAAAGTACCTCCAAAACGCCGAAAAGCAAGTGATTAAGATACATTAGTCTATAAAAGTATAAACTGATTCGAAATGTGATATGAAGAAAGTAATACGATTTTTATTTATTTGTACAATTTTCACTGCAAAAGCTTCACGATTAATTAGAAAATAACTATTTGATGTAAGAAGAAACTAAATGTGGTAAGAAAAAATACCTTAACCATAACAAGGTCCCTTCGATATGTTCAGTGTGGTATTACAAGTTTTAATTATGCATTCAGTCTATCTCTCATTTTTTCTCGTGCATAGTTAGCCGTTCGTGCAGGTAATAAATATTACTGGATATATTGCGCTTGGTCTGATACACAGTATCTATCTTATACATACATATGCACATTGACTATTACTACGATCAATAAACTTATCCTCCAGATACTGCACTCGAAAATGGCTTTTGTTTAACTTGTATTCATATATGAACACCACTTAAAAAAATAATTTACGCTTGGGGGCGATACGCCATTAACTCGACAAAGGAAATGTCCTTGTACTCAATTCAACATGGCGCAGACTGTCCGACATAAAACTAAGCTGGTTGGTTTTGGATTGAGTTTGGCTTGCAGTGTGCTTGAAGGACTTACGTTTGCCTTCAATGTTTACGCGGTACCGCTGAAATATGCATTCAACTTCACACAATCAGAAGGTATGTACAGGGGTTTTCCTGAATTTTATCATTTGCTTTCGAATTTCTCTGCTCTGCTTCAGTTTATAGGAGAGCATTCGAGATTTTTTGGTAATTTTTCTCGCAAAATGCACTGTGACTAGAGGACGCATCCAGTCAACTGTGGAGGTTTCTCGATAACCGAATACCGATAAATATCTTGCATCGCTGGTTCCCGATTGATCTCTGTCGATTTCCGTCCCGGTTTTCTCTTGATGTAAAAGACCGGGGGATCCTCCATGCCCCCAATTCCCAAATGTAAATTTCCCTCTACACCACCCAAACTGATGATGTTATCAACACAGGACGAGGTTAATGATAAAAGGGAGAGAACTCATGTCAGGGCGTGTTAGTCTGACAGAACTTACAGTGGAGAGAAACAGCTGATATCTACCTCAAAATATTCTGTGAGACGGCATAAAGGGAAGGGAAATCTACCATGATCTGTTAGGTGAAGAAATGAATAGAGGAGAGAAAATCTTACCTCACGACAGCACGACAGTGCGACAGTCTCCGTTCTACCGTACTAAGGTCGAATAATGGGGAGAGAAATATATCTCAGAATGTTCTGCGAGACGGGGATAAAGGGGAGAGAAATCTCCCACGATCTGTTCGGTGAAGAGATGGATAGAGGAGAGAAAACTTACCCCACGACAGCGCGACAGTGCGACAGTCTACATTTTACCTTACTAATGATGGAATAAAGGGGGGAGAAATATGTCTCAAAATACACTGCGAGACGGGCAAAAAGTGGAGAGAAATCTATTACCATCTGTTCGGTAAAGAGATGAATAGAGGAGAGAAAAGCTTACCTCATGACAGCACGACAGTGCGACAGCCTACATTATACCTTACCAAAGATGGAATAAAGGGGAGAGAAATCTATCTTAAAATATTCTGCGAGACGGGGATAAAGGGGAGAGAAATCTACCACGATCTGTTCGGTGAAGAGATGGATGTAGGAGAGAAAATCTTACCTCACAACAGCACGCCAGTGCGACAGTCTACATAATACCTTACTAAAGATGGAATAAAGGGGAGAGAAATCTATCTCAAAATATTCTACGAGATGGGGATAAAGGGGAGAGAAATCTACCATGATCTGTTCGGTGAAGAGATGAATAGAGAGAAAACCTTACCTCACGACAGTCTACATTATGCCTTACTGAAGATGGAATAAAGGGGAAAGAAATCTATATCAAAATATTCTGCGAGGTGGGGATAAAGGGGAGAGAAATCTACCACGATCTGTTCGGCGAACAGATGGATAGAGGAGAGAAAATCTTACCTCACGACAGCACGACAGTGCGACAGTTCCCAAACCCCTGTACTGAAGATGGAATAAAGGGGAGAGAAATCTACCTCAATATTTCCTGCGAGACGGCAAAAAGGGGAGAGAAATCTACCTCAACATATTCGGCGAATGTATAGAGGAGAGAAAACCTTACCTCACGACAGGACGACAGTGCGACAGTCTCCAAGCTACCTTACTAAAGACGGAATTAAGGGGAGAGAAATCTGAATCAATATATTCTGTGAGAGGCGATAAAGGGGAGAGAATTCTACCAAGATCTATTCGGTGAAGGGATGGATAGTGGAGAGAAAAACTTACCCCACGACAGGACGACAGTGCGACAGTCTCCAAGCTCACATACTGAAGACGGAATAAAGGGGAGAGAAATCTACCTCAATATTTCCTGCGAGACGGCAAAAAGGGGAGACAAATCTACCTCAACATATTCGGCAAATGTATTGAGGAGAGAACACCTTACCTCACGACAGGACGACAGTCTCCAAGCTACCTTTAATACTAAAGATGGAATTAAGGGGGAGAGAAATCTGAATCAATATATTCTGTGAGAGGCGATAAAGGGGAGAGAATTCTACCAAGATCTATTCGGTGAAGGGATGGATAGTGGAGAGAAAGACTTACCTCACGACAGCACGACAGTGCGACAGTCTACATCATACCTTACTAAAGATGTAATAAAGGGGAGAGAAATCTATCTCAAAATATTCGGCGAGATGGAATAAAGGGAAAAGAAATCTATCTCAAAATATTCTACGAGACGGGGATAAAGGGGAGAGAAATCTACCATGATCTGTTCGGTGAAGAGATGAATAGAGGAGAGAAAACCTTACCTCACGACAGTGCGACAGTCTACATTATACCTTACTAAAGATGTAATAAAGGGGAGAGAAATCTATCTCAAAATATTTGGCGAGATGGAGGTGAAGGGGAGAGAAATCTACCACGATCTGTTCGGTGAAGAGATGGAGGAGAGAAAATCTTACCTCACGACAGTGCGACAGTCTCCAATTTACCTTCAAAAAGACGGGATAAAGGGGAGGGAAATCTATTTCAATACATTCAGTGAAGGGAGGAGAGAAAAATTTACCTAGCGACACTACGACAGTGCGACAGTATCCAATCTACATTTATCAACATGCGATAATGGGGCGAAAACTCATTGCAAGACAGTGCGAGAGTCCGACAGATTGAAGTCTTCCTAAACAAGAATAAAGGGGAGAAAAATGTACCGGTACCTCGATAATTTCTGTGAGACGGGATAAGGGGGAGATAAATCTACGTCGACATATTCAATGAAGGAATGGATAGAGGAGAGAAAAACTCTCCCTCACGACAGAGCGACAGTACAACAGTATCCAACCTACCTTACTAAAGACGGAATAAATTGGAGAGAAATCTGCTTCAATAATTCTGTGAGAGGCAATAAAGGAGAGAGAAATCTACATCGAGATGAATAGAGGAGAGAAAACCTCACCTCACGACAGCACGGCAGTGCGACAGTCTACATTATATCTTACGAAAGACGGAATAAATCTATCGCAAAATATTCGCGAGACGGGGATAAAGGGGAGAGCAATCTACCAAGATCTTTTCGGTGAAGAGATGAATAGAGGAGAGAAAACCTTACCTCGCGGCAGCACGACAGTGTGAGTCTCCAATTTACCTTGGACGGGATAAAGGGGAGGGAAATCTACTTCAATACATTCAGTGAAGGGAGGACAGAAAAATTTACCTCACGACACTACGACAGTGCGACAGAATCCAATCTACATTTATCAACATGCGATAAAGGGGAGACAACTCATTGCAAGACAGTGCGAGAGTCTGACAGATCAAAGTCTTCCTAAAGAATAAAGGGGAGAAAAATGTACCTCGATATATTCTGTGAGACGGGATAAAGGGGAGAGAAATCTACCATGATCTATACTGTGAAGAGGTAGCGGGGAGAAAAGTTTCCAATTCGACCGTACGAATTTCCCATTTTATTATATACAAGTTTACATGAACTACAAACAACCATGGGACTGGATATGGAAATTCATTGCCCATTGAGAGATGGTGTCAAGTACAAAATGTACATATCCAAGTCAACAGGAGACCTTCTCAAGTCAGAAGCAAAGCTCACCTACTTAATGCTCAAAATCTTACATCACCCAATCATTACTTTGATAGCAAAGACGTTTTGCATCACTATTAAGATACGAAGCTATGCATCTGAAAACCCCTCGGCTCTGGGATAACTCTTATAAGGCCATTAGTTCCGAGTTTCAATGAATACTCCCCAAAACAGAATCCTCACTCAGTAAATTTATGTCACTGGACAGCTACATGTACCGATATAAGTTAAGTGAATATAACATCATCCAAATTTCCTGTTAACAAACTCCACTCGCAGGGTTCGAGCTGTTTATGGTGTGTCTGGCATAAATGTAATAACATATTTTCCATGGAAAACACTGGGAATTTATATTTAATATATTCTTGAAGTTATTACTCTCCATAACTGTGATTTGGATTGACGTCGCATGTGACTCTTGACCCTCGTCTATTACAGTCAACAAATTCTTCCATTGGCTCATTGAAATATGGCAGATCACGTGACGTAATTCTACAAACACTGTTGGCACCGTGCCAGCAGTTTGATATTCGCAATGTGTAGCCTCGATCTGTTAAGGTGATATACACAGGATGTAAGCCTCCAAAGTTGAATTACAATCATGGTAGTTTCTAGCTGGACACCTGTAAATATGTATATTTGTAAATTGCTCTTGATGTTATTGAAGTTCACAGTGAATCCTCTAAACTCAACCACACGATGAAATTTACCTGTCAGCTATTTTACCTCGATCTGCCAATGTCTTGTTCTGAACACCCCCGGCCCCCCCCCCCAACAACTTTAGTATGCTGTTGAAATTCTCTCCCGGTGATAGTCATGATAGTTATTAGAAGATTTTCTGTAAATCCATCATGTCTCCATGTATTTAGTAGCATAGTTTTCTATTGTGTTGGTGACTGTTTTCACCTACTTTGTTAATACTAGATACATGTATGTACTGCCTCCGTCTCCTGCCATACTTTGTCTATATGTGCAAAGTCTTGCAATAAACTGATTGATTGATTGATATATACTAGTAGTGCAATAGTGCACCTCACACATATGTAGTTCAGTTGTATTTCTACATGTTGATGTACATTAGGTGATTTCGCCTAATGTAAAAACTTCAATCAATTGATCATTCTTGTACACCATACAGTCATTCTCTGCTCCCTATTAAAGGGCGTTGTGATTAAAATGATTCTGATTCCCCAAACCTCTGCGAATATGCCCATATTTGAGCGAAGAATTATTAGAGAACATAAATTTGGGCGCTCTATCGTCATATGGTGGGCACTATCCGACGACTCAGCGTTCTGGAGATGTTGTAGACGGTTAAGGATAGTTCTCGACCGTTGTAGACTCTCTGACATGGGAAGTAGAACTCTTCTGTTGCTGGAGGAGAAAAAATACATTCGTCTATTTCCACTCTTATACAAGTTCGTTCGTTCGTTTGCTATCATAGCTCCTACAAAAATAGTGATGCTGCGAGACTACAAATTCACAGAAAACGATACAATCTGTCGCAGGGCGAGCATATGTATATCAAGATTTCACCGTCGCAGTCGCATTCTTTCGTGTCTCGGTTGACTGGGGGGGGGCCATCATGATGGGTCCAGTTTCCGTTGGTTATACAAGATCTCACCAGATCTTTCCCACATAAAGTTATCAGTGAATATATATTTAGGTGTGCGATGGGAAGAAAATTGGATAATGTTAGAAACTTAAGCCTTGTTCAATCTTTGCTGCATGGTTTGTTCCTGGCCAACATTGGACTAATGCCATGGCACACTATTTAACTTTAAGATGGTTTTTCAGATTTTTTTCCATACCGCATTGTCCCTTTCACCGCCACGCTGCGACACTCGCTTGGAAAGTCCGCTCATATTGTAAAGAAAATTTGACCGCATCGAGAAACCATTCAGTGGTTAGCTAAGATTCATAGCGTCTCCCTTCCCTCACCGCTATGCCGACGACAAATACATTTCCCTGGTGGTAATTCGAACATCTCCATGGCGCACTTATTATTACCTTGGCGCCCTATTGGACCTTCATTAACTTGAGAAAAAGGGCCGCCATGAATAAAAATACCATAATCGATGTGATCATTGTCCCCTGTCTACACGGGGTCTATTATGATGGAAATGCCCATCTTCTTGACCCTCGATTTCAGGTGATTTTGAGGTTCCATAGAGATAATTTTAACGTCTGTAATTAATTTTTGACCGACGAATGGCCATTTAGTCTGCCATTTCTGTATTTTTATTCATGACGGCCCATTTCCTTAAGTTAATGAAGGTCCAATAGGGCGCAAAGGTAATAATAAGTGCGCCATGGAGATGTTCGAGTTACCACCAGGGAAATGTATTTGTCGTCGGCATAGCGGTGAGGGAAGGGAGACGCTATGAATCTTAGCTATGCAGTGGTGTGCTTGAAATTCCTTGTTGCCTAAGTTGAAAATGCTATTTGTACCAAACATCTCGATGTAGTTCGGTCCTTCTAAAACCTGTCCGGTGGATCCTGAGTGCAGGAAAGCATTAGGGAAGCATGAGAACTTGGGAGGTACCAAGGTACATCTACCAACATGCAACGTCCTGAGATGCGCAGGGAAGCTAGCCTGGAAAATGTTAATATTCTGAGTATTCCAGGACACTGGCACGCGAAAATTGGCAGCCTGTTTATATTTCATTGGCACAGCGTTTGTCAGAGTTTGTCTGCACATACTGAGTAGTCGGATAAGGGACGTCCCAGAAAATGTTAATATTCTGAGTATTCCAGGATCATATATGGCACATGTAAGCAAAAAAAATTCTGGCCTTTGACATTTCATGGGCAAAGTAAACTGTACCGTACCTCCACATTTACTGAGCAGTCGGATAAGGGACATGCATCCAACCACATTGATGCCAAACGACTTCAGACTTAAGTCAAGACAACAGTTGAGCTATCATTACAATTTAATATACACCTCTTATTTGATCTTACTATCTTGCAAGGAACCTGTAGTTCAGGTTGCATTAGTCTGATCTTTTGTAATTTGCAAAAAAATGATATAAATTACTATTATCACCACATTTATCAGAGTTTGGTTAAAACTGATAACTCGCCTCACACTTCAGCTGACTCCCAATACCTGGGAGGACCTCTGCTGGTGCTTATGTATTCTCAGTTTGTGGAAGAGAAAATTCCGAAATGATATTCAAATGAAACATCACGATATTCAAGACACATGCTCGCTGATGCAATGCACTCCACTGTAGTAAAACTGAACAATTAGCTAAATTACGTGCACTAAGTAGTGGCATCTCATGAGAGAAGGTATAAGATAACACTTGTATTTGGGGATTGTGTTTCATTCATCAAGACCTTTACAGTACTCTGTTCTTTAACACTGGCACTGTATATATTGTCCTCATGAAAGTAAAACCTTGCATTACTCTTCACAGAGTATATACGATGGAGTTTGATCTGTCACACTGTTTAAGATACTCTTTGGTTGGCACTCCATATTGATACACATGTACTGCATGTACATAGCCATGGTAACAGAGCTTGTCATCAGAGGCGAGTGATCACTCTTCTCGACGCCTCCATTCGCCTAAACGCACTGGAGGAGAGCTGTTACTTACTTTGATCTGTCAGTGTCAGACTCTAGTGCTGTTCTGCTGCAAGATTAATCTCATTTATTGCATATTTATAAAGGCAGATTGCAGACTGTCTTACATGTACTGTTAAAGGAATGGACAACCTTTGATAAACGTATTGCAAATGAAAGAACAATGCCAGGAGTGTCCAAAATGATTTTTATTTCACGTTTGCTATTTTCCCCAACTGAGTAAGAAGCCGTTAAGGATCAATTCTGTGGCTTGTAAGGGCGCCGCCATTACGGCAACTTTAGTGCCGTCATGGGTCCGCAGAACTGGGAGGAAACACACAGTTTGCCATGCACTGGAATAGCCGCCACATCCCTAAAGGCATGATAGGCCAGCACGCATGGCTATACAGTCTTGTACTCTGTACCCTGTAAATACCATCTTCCTACAGCAAGTCAATTTCGCCACTCACGTTCTGTAAACTGCCTTGCTTAACCAGCCCACTGTTTCTCTTCAAGATTGGTCAGGCCAATTTCTGTGACCAGCCGATCGGATTCAAGCCCTGCGATTTTCAGTTGGTGACATAGTGATAACTTCCCCGGCTTCCAAAATGTTTTCCAGAGCAGTTCGGCTTTTGTCTTTGAAGTTTTAGAGATCACGTTTTCACTCTCCTCGAGTCGAGCTGCCCTGCTGTCATAACATCCATTTGACGCATTTTGATCACTGGGGGCAAAGGCCAGACTGCTCCCTTTCGACTTCGATATTTCAGGTCATGCATATTCATCAGGCTACAGGCCGATCTTGAAGAGAAACAGTTGGGCTGGTTGAGCAAGGCAATTTACAGAACGTGAGTGGCAAAATTGACTTGCTGTAGGAAGATGGTAAATGCCAGCTGATGTTTGTACGATAATGACGATCTTATCCATGTTGTTGAGAAATCGGGTTCGATCCGTCGGCCAGTCTAGACTGTCTAAGTGTCTAAGTGATAAAATAAGCTTTCGTTATAGCCAATACTTTTCAGCTGCCGACTACGCCAACATGCATCAACATAATTCGGCAGTAAGTTACTGAGATTGTTTAATGTAACCGAGAATGGGAATAATTCGGAGTTCTGTGTTACCAATTCAAAGAATCGAGCCTCAACAAAGACCGGCATGGGAAAACGAAACTAAATCTGCCTTGACAGCTGGAGGGCCGTTTGTCCGGGAGAATTATCGGCAGATTTACTCACCGTTGAACTGTTATCGAAAGAAACTGTTCAGCATGACCTGGCCATGAAACACCCACCCAAATAGCTAGCATGCGAGAAAATTTACCTGAGAAAGTTTATGGAATAAATCCTTGTCAGCTAATGTCAGCATGTCAGTTCTCGTCCGATTGTTTCCTAACACGACATCTTACAGCAGAGCCAATTTAATAAAATCCTTGACCCCTTTATTCCGTCTTTAGTAAGGTAGCTGGGAGTCTGTCGCACTGTTGTGCTGTCGTGAGGTAAGTTTTTCTCTCCTCTATCCATTGATCCCTTCACCTAATATGTTGAGATAGATTTCTCTCCCCTTCGTTCTGTCAATAGTAAGGTATCTTGGCCCAGGAATTGTCGCACTGTCCTGCTGTCATGAGGTAAGTGTTTCTCTCCTCTATCCATCCCTTCACAGAACATGTCGAGGTAAATTTCTCTCCCCTTTATCGCCACTCACAGAATATATTGATTCAGATTTCTCTCCCCATTAATTCCGTCTTTAGTAAGGTAGCTTGGAGACTGTCACACTGTCGTGCTGTCGTCAGGTAAGGTTTTCTCTCTATACATTCACCGAATATTTTGAGGTAGATTTCTCTCCCCTTTTTGCCATCTCGCAGGAAATATTGAGGTAGATTTCTCTCCCCTTTATTCCGTCTTCAGTACGTGAGCTTGGACACTGTCGTGCTGTCGTGAGGTAAAATTTTCTCTCCACTATCTATCCCTTCACCGAATAGATCTTGGTAGAATTCTCTCACCTTTATCGCCTCTCACAGAATATATTGATTCAGTTTTCTCCCCCCTTAATTCCGTCTTTAGTAAGGTAGCTTGGAGACTGTCGCACTGTCGTCCTGTCGTGAGATAAGGTTTTCTCTCTATACATTCGCCGAATATGTTGAGGTAGATTTCTCTCTCCTTTTTGCCGTCTCGCAGGAAATATTGAGGTAGATTTCTCTCCTCTCCGTCTTCAGTACGTGAGTTTGGAGACTGTCGCACTGTCGTGCTGTCATGAGGTAAGTTTTTCTCTTCACTATCCATTCCTTCACCGAACAGATACTGCACTCGAAAATGGCTTTTGTTTAACTTGTATTCATATATGAACACCACTTAAAAAAATAATTTACGCTTGGGGGCGATACGCCATTAACTCGACAAAGGAAATGTCCTTGTACTCAATTCAACATGGCGCAGACTGTCCGACATACAGCTAAGCTGGTTGGTTTTGGATTGAGTTTGGCTTGCAGTGTGCTTGAAGGACTTACTTTTGCCTTCAATGTTTACGCGGTACCGCTGAAATATGCATTCAACTTCACACAATCAGAAGGTATGTACAGGGGTTTTCCTGAATTTTATCATTTGCTTTCGAATTTCTCTGCTCTGCTTCAGTTTATAGGAGAGCATTCGAGATTTTTTGGTAATTTTTCTCGCAAAATGCACTGTGACTAGAGGACGCATCCAGTCAACTGTGGAGGTTTCTCGATAACCGAATACCGATAAATATCTTGCATCGCTGGTTCCCGATTGATCTCTGTCGATTTCCGTCCCGGTTTTCTCTTGATGTAAAAGACCGGGCGATCCTCCATGCCCCCAGTTCCCAAATGTAAATTTCCCTCTACACCACCCAAACTGATGATGTTATCAACACAGGACGAGGTTAATGATAAAAGGGAGAGAACTCATGTCAGGGCGTGTTAGTCTGACAGAACTTACAGTGGAGAGATAGAGATGTTTTGAAACAGCTGATATCTACCTCAAAATATTCTGTGAGACGGCATAAAGGGGAGGGAAATCTACCATCTACCATAGGTGAAGAAATGAATAGAGGAGAGAAAATCTTACCTCACGACAGCACGACAGTGCGACAGTCTCCGTTCTACCTTACTAAGGTCGAATAAAGGGGAGAGAAATATATCTCAGAATGTTCTGCGAGACGGGGATAAAGGGGAGAGAAATCTACCACGATCTGTTCGGTGAAGAGATGGATAGAGGAGAGAAAACTTACCTCACGACAGCGCGACAGTGCGACAGTCTACATTTTACCTTACTAATGATGGAATAAAGGGGAGAGAAATCTGTCTCAAAATACACTGCGAGACGGGCAAAAAGTGGAGAGAAATCTATTACCATCTGTTCGGTAAAGAGATGAATAGAGGAGAGAAAAGCTTACCTCATGACAGCACGACAGTGCGACAGCCTACATTATACCTTAACAAAGATGGAATAAAGGGGAGAGAAATCTATCTTAAAATATTCTGCGAGACGGGGATAAAGGGGAGAGAAATCTACCACGATCTGTTCGGTGAAGAGATGGATGTAAGAGAGAAAATCTTACCTCACAACAGCACGACAGTGCGACAGTCTACATAATACCTTACTAAAGATGGAATAAAGGGGAGAGAAATCTATCTCAAAATATTCTACGAGACGGGGATAAAGGGGAGAGAAATCTACCATGATCTGTTCGGTGAAGAGATGAATAGAGAGAAAACCTTACCTCACGACAGTCTACATTATGCCTTACTGAAAATGGAATAAAGGGGAGAGAAATCTATATCAAAATATTCTGCGAGGTGGGGATAAAGGGGAGAGAAATCTACCACGATCTGTTCGGCGAACAGATGAATAGAGGAGAGAAAATCTTACCTCACGACAGCACGACAGTGCGACAGTTCCCAAGCCCCTGTACTGAAGATGGAATAAAGGGGAGAGAAATCTACCTCAATATTTCCTGCGAGACGGCAAAAGGGGAGAGAAATCTACCTCAACATATTCGGCGAATGTATAGAGGAGAGAAAACCTTACCTCACGACAGGACGACAGTGCGACAGTCTCCAAGCTACCTTACTAAAGACGGAATTAAGGGGGAGAGAAATCTGAATCAATATATTCTGTGAGAGGCGATAAAGGGGAGAGAATTCTACCAAGATCTATTTGGTGAAGGGATGGATAGTGGAGAGAAAAACTTACCCCACGACAGGACGACAGTGCGACAGTCTCCAAGCTCACATACTGAAGACGGAATAAAGGGGAGAGAAATCTACCTCAATATTTCCTGCGAGACGGCAAAAAGGGGAGACAAATCTACTTCAACATATTCGGCAAATGTATTGAGGAGAGAAAACCTTACCTCACGACAGGACGACAGTCTCCAAGCTACCTTTAATACTAAAGATGGAATTAAGGGGGAGAGAAATCTGAATCAATATATTCTGTGAGAGGCGATAAAGGGGAGAGAATTCTACCAAGATCTATTCGGTGAAGGGATGGATAGTGGAGAGAAAGACTTACCTCACGACAGCACGACAGTGCGACAGTCTACATCATACCTTACTAAAGATGTAATAAAGGGGAGAGAAATCTATCTCAAAATATTTGGCGAGATGGAGGTGAAGGAGAGAGAAATCTATCTCAAAATATTCTACGAGACGGGGATAAAGGGGAGAGAAATCTACCATGATCTGTTCGGTGAAGAGATGAATAGAGGAGAGAAAACCTTACCTCACGACAGTGCGACAGTCTACATTATACCTTACTAAAGATGTAATAAAGGGGAGAGAAATCTATCTCAAAATATTTGGCGAGATGGAGGTGAAGGAGAGAGAAATCTACCACGATCTGTTCGGTGAAGAGATGGAGGAGAGAAAATCTTACCTCACGACAGTGCGACAGTCTCCAATTTACCTTCAAAAAGACGGGATAAAGGGGAGGGAAATCTATTTCAATACATTCAGTGAAGGGAGGAGAGAAAAATTTACCTAGCGACACTACGACAGTGCGACAGTATCCAATCTACATTTATCAACATGCGATAATGGGGAGAAAACTCATTGCAAGACAGTGCGAGAGTCCGACAGATTGAAGTCTTCCTAAACAAGAATAAAGGGGAGAAAAATGTACCGGTACCTCGATAATTTCTGTGAGACGGGATAAGGGGGAGATAAATCTACGTCGACATATTCAATGAAGGAATGGATAGAGGAGAGAAAAACTCTCCCTCACGACAGAGCGACAGTACAACAGTATCCAACCTACCTTACTAAAGACGGAATAAATTGGAGAGAAATCTGCTTCAATAATTCTGTGAGAGGCAATAAAGGAGAGAGAAATCTACATCGAGATGAATAGAGGAGAGAAAACCTCACCTCACGACAGCACGGCAGTGCGACAGTCTACATTATATCTTACGAAAGACGGAATAAATCTATCGCAAAATATTCGCGAGACGGGGATAAAGGGGAGAGCAATCTACCAAGATCTTTTCGGTGAAGAGATGAATAGAGGAGAGAAAACCTTACCTCGCGGCAGCACGACAGTGTGAGTCTCCAATTTACCTTGGACGGGATAAAGGGGAGGGAAATCTACTTCAATACATTCAGTGAAGGGAGGACAGAAAAATTTACCTCACGACACTACGACAGTGCGACAGAATCCAATCTACATTTATCAACATGCGATAAAGGGGAGACAACTCATTGCAAGACAGTGCGAGAGTCTGACAGATCAAAGTCTTCCTAAAGAATAAAGGGGAGAAAAATGTACCTCGATATATTCTGTGAGACGGGATAAAGGGGAGAGAAATCTACCATGATCTATACTGTGAAGAGGTAGCGGGGAGAAAAGTTTCCAATTCGACCGTACGAATTTCCCATTTTATTATATACAAGTTTACATGAACTACAAACAACCATGGGACTGGATATGGAAATTCATTGCCCATTGAGAGATGGTGTCAAGTACAAAATGTACATATCCAAGTCAACAGGAGACCTTCTCAAGACAGAAGCAAAGCTCACCTACTTAATGCTCAAAATCTTACATCACCCAATCATTACTTTGATAGCAAAGACGTTTTGCATCACTATTAAGATACGAAGCTATGCATCTGAAAACCCCTCGGCTCTGGGATAACTCTTATAAGGCCATTAGTTCCGAGTTTCAATGAATACTCCCCAAAACAGAATCCTCACTCAGTAAATTTATGTCACTGGACAGCTACATGTACCGATATAAGTTAAGTGAATATAACATCATCCACATTTTCTGTTAACAAACTCCACTCGCAGGGTTCGAGCTGTTTATGGTGTGTCTGGCATAAATGTAATAACATATTTTCCATGGAAAACACTGGGAATTTATATTTAATATATTCTTGAAGTTATTACTCTCCATAACTGTGATTTGGATTGACGTCGCATGTGACTCTTGACCCTCGTCTATTACAGTCAACACATTCTTCCATTGGCTCATTGAAATATGGCAGATCACGTGACGTAATTCTACAAACACTGTTGGCACCGTGCCAGCAGTTTGATATTCGCAATGTGTAGCCTCGATCTGTTAAGGTGATATACACAGGATGTAAGCCTCCAAAGTTGAATTACAATCATGGTAGTTTCTAGCTGGACACCTGTAAATATGTATATTTGTAAATTGCTCTTGATGTTATTGAAGTTCACAGTGAATCCTCTAAACTCAACCACACGATGAAATTTACCTGTCAGCTATTTTACCTCGATCTGCCAATGTCTTGTTCTGAACACCCCCGGCCCCCCCCCCCAACAACTTTAGTATGCTGTTGAAATTCTCTCCCGGTGATAGTCATGATAGTTATTAGAAGATTTTCTGTAAATCCATCATGTCTCCATGTATTTAGTAGCATAGTTTTCTATTGTGTTGGTGACTGTTTTCACCTACTTTGTTAATACTAGATACATGTATGTACTGCCTCCGTCTCCTGCCATACTTTGTTTTTATGTGCAAAGTCTTGCAATAAACTGATTGATTGATTGATATATACTAGTAGTGCAATAGTGCACCTCACACATATGTAGTTCAGTTGTATTTCTACATGTTGATGTACATTAGGTGATTTCACCTAATGTAAAAACTTCAATCAATTGATCATTCTTGTACACCATACAGTCATTCTCTGCTCCCTATTAAAGGGCGTTGTGATTAAAATGATTCTGATTCCCCAAACCTCTGCGAATATGCCCATATTTGAGCGAAGAATTATTAGAGAACATAACTTTGGGCGCTCTATCGTCATATGGTGGGCACTATCCGACGACTCAGCGTGCTGGAGATGTCGTAGACGGTTAAGGATAGTTCTCGACCGTTGTAGACTCTCTGACATGGGAAGTAGAACTCTTCTGTTGCTGGAGGAGAAAAAATACATTCGTCTATTTCCACTCATATACAAGTTCGTTCGTTCGTTTGCTATCATAGCTCCTACAAAAATAGTGATGCTGCGAGACTACAAATTCACAGAAAACGATACAATCTGTTGCAGGGCGAGCATATGTATTTCAAGATTTCACCGTCGCAGTCGCATTCTTTCGTGTCTCGGTTGACCGGGGGGGTCATCATGATGGGTCCAGTTTCCGTTGGTTATACAAGATCTCACCAGATCTTTCCCACATAAAGTTATCAGTGAATATATATTTAGGTGTGCGATGGGAAGAAAATTGGATAATGTTAGAAACTTAAGCCTTGTTCAATCTTTGCTGCACGGTTTGTTCCTGGCCAACATTGGACTAATGCCATGGCACACTATTTAACTTTAAGATGGTTTTTCAGATTTTTTTCCATACCGCATTGTCCCTTTCACCGCCACGCTGCGACACTCACTTGAAAAGTCCGCTCATATTGTAAAGAAAATTTGACCGCATCGAGAAACCATGCAGTGGTTAGCTAAGATTCATAGCGTCTCCCTTCCCTCACCGCTATGCCGACGACAAATACATTTCCCTGGTGGTAATTCGAACATCTCCATGGCGCACTTATTATTACCTTGGCGCCCCATTGGACCTTCATTAACTTGAGAAAAAGGGCCGCCATGAATAAAAATACCATAATCGATGTTGTGATCATCGTCCCCTGTCTACACGGGGTCTATTATGATGGAAATGCCCATCTTCTTGACCCTCGATTTCAGGTGATTTTGAGGTTCCATAGAGATAATTTTAACGTCTGTAATTAATTTTTGACCGACGAATGGCCATTTAGTCTGCCATTTCTGTATTTTTATTCATGACGGCCCATTTTCTTAAGTTAATGAAGGTCCAATAGGGCGCAAAGGTAATAATAAGTGCGCCATGGAGATGTTCGAGTTACCACCAGGGAAATGTATTTGTCGTCGGCATAGCGGTGAGGGAAGGGAGACGCTATGAATCTTAGCTATGCAGTGGTGCGCTTGAAATTCCTTGTTGCCTAAGTTGAAAATGCTATTTGTACCAAACATCTCGATGTAGTTCGGTCCTTCTAAAACCTGTCCGGTGGATCCTGAGTGCAGGAAAGCATTAGGGAAGCATGAGAACTTGGGAGGTACCAAGGTACATCTACCAACATGCAACGTCCTGAGATGCACAGGGAAGCTAGCCTGGAAAATGTTAATATTCTGAGTATTCCAGGACACTGGCACGCGAAAATTGGCAGCCTGTTTATATTTCATTGGCACAGCGTTTGTCAGAGTTTGTCTGCACATACTGAGTAGTCGGATAAGGGACGTCCCAGAAAATGTTAATATTCTGAGTATTCCAGGATCATATATGGCACATGTAAACAAAAAAAATTCTGGCCTTTGACATTTCATGGGCAAAGTAAACTGTATCGTACCTCCACATTTACTGAGCAGTCGGATAAGGGACATGCATCCAACCACATTGATGCCAAACGACTTCAGACTTAAGTCATGACAACAGTTGAGCTACCATTACAATTTAATATACACCTCTTATTTGATCTTACTATCTTGCAAGGAACCTGTAGTTCAGGTTGCATTAGTCAAATCTTTTGTAATTTGCAAAAAAATGATATAAGTTACTATTATCACCACATTTATCAGAGTTTGGTTAAAATTGATAACTCGCCTCACACTTCAGCTGACTCCCAATACCTGGGAGGACCTCTGCTGGTGCTTATGTATTCTCAGTTTGTGGAAGAGAAAATTCCGAAATGATATTCAAATGAAACATCACGATATTCAAGACACATGCTCGCTGATGCAATGCACTCCACTGTAGTAAAACTGAACAATTAGCTAAATTACGTGCACTAAGTAGTGGCATCTCATGAGAGAAGGTATAAGATAACACTTGTATTTGGGGATTGTGTTTCATTCATCAAGACCTTTACAGTACTCTGTTCTTTAACACTGACACTGTATATATTGTCCTCATGAAAGTAAAACCTTGCATTACTCTTCACAGAGTATATACGATGGAGTTTGATCTGTCACACTGTTTAAGATACTCTTTGGTTGGCACTCCATATTGATACACATGTACTGCATGTACATAGCCATGGTAACAGAGCTTGTCATCAGAGGCGAGTGATCACTCTTCTCGACGCCTCCACTCGCCTAAACGCACTGGAGGAGAGCTGTTACTTACTTTGATCTGTCAGTGTCAGACTCTAGTGCTGTTCTGCTGCAAGATTAATCTCATTTATTGCATATTTATAAAGGCAGATTGCAGACTGTCTTACATGTACTGTTAAAGGAATGGACAACCTTTGATAAACGTATTGCAAATGAAAGAACAATGCCAGGAGTGTCCAAAATGATTTTTATTTCACGTTTGCTATTTTCCCCAACTGAGTAAGAAGCCGTTAAGGATCAATTCTGTGGCTTGTAAGGGCGCCGCCATTACGGCAACTTTAGTGCCGTCATGGGTCCGCAGAACTGGGAGGAAACACACAGTTTGCCATGCACTGGAATAGCCGCCACATCCCTAAAGGCATGATAGGCCAGCACGCATGGCTATACAGTCTTGTACTCTGTACCCTGTAAATACCATCTTCCTACAGCAAGTCAATTTCGCCACTCACGTTCTGTAAACTGCCTTGCTTAACCAGCCCACTGTTTCTCTTCAAGATTGATCAGGCCAATTTCTGTGACCAGCCGATCGGATTCAAGCCCTGCGATTTTCAGTTGGTGACATAGTGATAACTTCCCCGGCATCCAAAATGTTTTTCAGAGCAGTTCGGCTTTTGTCTTTGAAGTTTTAGAGATCACGTTTTCACTCTCCTCGAGTCGAGCTGCCCTGCTGTCATAACATCCATTTGACGCATTTTGATCACTGGGGTCAAAGGCCAGACTGCTCCCTTTCGACTTCGATATTTCAGGTCATGCATATTCATCAGGCTACAGGCCGATCTTGAAGAGAAACAGTTGGGCTGGTTGAGCAAGGCAATTTACAGAACGTGAGTGGCAAAATTGACTTGCTGTAGGAAGATGGTAAATGCCAGCTGATGTTTGTACGATAATGACGATCTTATCCATGTTGTTGAGAAATCGGGTTCGATCTGTCGGCCAGTCTAGACTGTCTAAGTGTCTAAGTGATAAAATAAGCTTTCGTTATAGGCCAATACTTTTCAGCTGCCGACTACGCCAACATGCATCAACATAATTCGGCAGTAAGTTACTGAGATTGTTTAATGTAACCGAGAATGGGAATAATTCGGAGTTCTGTGTTACCAATTCAAAGAATCGAACCTCAACAAAGACCGGCATGGGAAAAGGAAACTAAATCTGCCTGTTACCGAAAGAAACTGTTCAGCATGACCTGGCCATGAAACACCCACCCAAATAGCTAGCATGCGAGAAAATTTACCTGAGAAAGTTTATGGAATAAATCCTTGTCAGCTAATATCAGCATCTCAGTTCTCGTCCGATTGTTTCCTAACACGACATCTTACAGCAGAGCCAATTTAATAAAATCCTTGGCCCCTTTATTCCGTCTTTAGTAAGGTAGCTGGGAGTGTTGTGCTGTCGTGAGGTAAGTTTTTCTCTCCTCTATCCATTGATCCCTTCACCGAATATGTTGAGATAGATTTCTCTCCCCTTCGTTCTGTCAATAGTAAGGTATCTTGGCCCAGGAATTGTCGCACTGTCCTGCTGTCATGAGGTAAGTGTTTCTCTCCTCTATCCATCCCTTCACAGAACATGTCGAGGTAAATTTCTCTCCCCTTTATCGCCACTCACAGAATATATTGATTCAGATTTCTCTCCCCATTAATTCCGTCTTTAGTAAGGTAGCTTGGAGACTGTTGCACTGCCATCCTGTCGTGATGTATGGTTTTCTCTCCTCTATACATTCGCCGAATATGTTGAGGTAGATTTCTCTCCCCTTTTAGCCGTCTCGCATGAAATATTGAGGTAGATTTCTCTCCCCTTTATTCCGTCTTCAGTACAGGGGCTTGGAGACTGTCGCACTGTCGTGCTGTCGTGAGGTAAGTCTTTCTCTCCACTATCCATCCCTTCACCGAATAGATCTTGGTAGAATTCTATCCCCTTTATCGCCTCTCACAGAATTTATTGATTCAGATTTCTCTCCCCCTTAATTCCGTCTTTAGTGAGGTAGCTTGGAAAATGTCGCACTGTCGTCCCGTCGTGAGGTAAGGTTTTCTCTCCTCTATACATTTGCCGAATATGTTGAAGTAGATTCATCTTCCCTTTTTGCCATCTCGCAGGAAATATTGAGGTAGATTTCTCTCCCCTTTATTCCGTCTTCAGTACGTGAGCTTGGAGACTGTTGCACTGTCTTCCTGTCGTGAGGTAAGTTTTTCTCTCCACTATCCATCCCTTCACCGAATAGATCTTGGTAGAATTCTCTCCCCTTTATCGCCTCGCACAGAATATATTGATTCAGATTTCTCTACCCCTGAATTCCCTCTTTAGTAAGGTAGCTTGGAGACTGTCGCACTGTCGTCCTGTCGTGAGGTAATGTTTCTCTCCTCTATACATTCGCCGAATATGTTGAGGTAGATTTCTCTCCCCTTTATTCCGTCTTCAGTAAAGGGGCTTGGAAACTGTCACACTGGCATGCTGTCGTGAGGTAAGTCTTTCTCTCCACTATCCATCCCTTCACCGAATATATCTTGGTAGAATTCTCTCCCCTTTATCGCCTCTCACAGAATATATTGATTCAGATTTCTCTCCCCCCTTAATTCCGTCTTTAGTTAAAGGTAGCTTGGAGACTGTCGCACTGTCGTCCTGTCGTGAGGTAAAGTTTTTCTCTCCTCTATACATTCGCCGAATATGTTGAGGTAGATTTCTCTCTCCTTTTTGCCGTCTCGCAGGAAATATTGAGGTAGATTTCCCTCCCGGCCTTTATTCCGTCTTCAGTAGGTGAGCTCTCCACTATCCATCCCTTCACCGAATAAATCTTGGTAGAATTCTCTCCCCTTTATCGCCTCTCACAGAATATATTGATTCAAATTTCTCTCCCCCTTAATTCCCTCTTTAGTAAGGTACCTTGGAGACTGTCGCACTGTCGTCCTGTCGTGAGGTAATGTTTCTCTCCTCTATACATTCGCCGAATATGTTGAGGTAGATTTCTCTCCCCTTTATTCCGTTTTCAGTACAGGAGCTTGGAAACTGTCGCACTGTCATGCTGTCGTGAGGTAAGTTTTTTTCTCCACTATCCATCCCTTCACCGAATAGATCTTGGTAGAATTCTCTCCCCTTTATCGCCTCTCGCAGAATATATTGATTCAGATTTCTCTCCCCCTTAATTCCGTCTTTACTAAAGTTAGCTTGGGGACTGTCGCACTGTCGTCCTGTCGTGAGGTAAGGTTTTCTCTCCACTATCCATCCCTTCACCGAATAGGTCTTGGTAGAATTCTCACCCCTTTATCGCCTCTCACAGAATATATTGATTCAGATTTCTCTCCCCCTTAATTCCGTCTTTAGTAAGGTAGCTTGGAGACTGTTGCACTGTCGTCCTGTCGTGAGGTAAGGTTTTCTCTCATTCGCCGAATATGTTGAGGTAGATTTCTCTCCCCTTTTTGCCATCTCGCAGGAAATATTGAGGTAGATTTCTCTCCCATTTATTCCGTCTTCAGTACAGGGGCTTGGAAACTGTCGCACTGTCATGCTGTCGTGTGGTAAGTCTTTCTATCCTCTATCCATCCCTTCACAGAAGGTATTGATGTAGATTCCTCTCCTCTTTATCGCCTCTCACAGAATATATTGATTAAGATTTCTCTCCCCCTTAATTCCATCTTCAGTAAGGTAGCTCGGAGACTGTCGCAATGTCGTCCTGTCGTGAGGTAAGGTTTTCTCTCCTCTATACAATCGTAGAATATTTTGATGCAGATTTCTCTCCCCTTTTTGCCGTCTCGCAGGAAATATTGAGGTAGATTTGTCTCCCCTTTATTCCGTCTTAGTTACAGCTACATGTATATAGCTACATGTCCATTTAAATAGAGTTCAACATGTACTTGGGGATGGTTGATTCCAGATCTATATGCCCCCAGTTCCCAAAATTTTCCCCATTAATACACTGGCACAATACTGGAAATGAATGTAATGCATTGCTTCGTTCAATGCTCTCTCGCTATTTTGAGAGCTCCAGATTTTTGGGAACATGGGGCATGGAGGGTTCACCAAAAGACCAGCTTCAGCCCTCACAAAGTCACTCGACTTGCAGCGAGATCGAATCGTGATGCCTACACGTGAAGCTAAGGATCATTCGGATTTGTAGGCCTTTCAATTCGCGGAAGATTTGTGAATGGATCGGTGCAATAATAATAATAACGAGTAAAACCGATGAATATCTGGTCTCGAAGGGTCGCGGCTTATCTCTATTGATTGTGTCCCGGTTTTCTCTCGAACCAACAAGACCATCTCGATCTCCCTCAAAATAACTTGGCTTGCTTCAAGAATGGAATCGAGATGCCTTCACATGAATGGATGAACCATTCGGAATGCGTGTGCTTCGTTGTATATATAATTCTCTGTGGCAGATTGATATCGGCGTTCATTATTAATAATATATATTACTATATGCTTCGAAACACGGGTAAAAATTAAATTCAACATGAAACATTTTGTTATTCAGCCTAGAGATATGTAGTCGCATACTTGCCCTTGCCGAGCAATTTCTCCACAAGTTATGCGTGGAAAGGAAGAAACATCACAAATTGAAATTTTATAAGCTGGCTCATCATTTTTCAGTGTAACTTATTTCAAACCTGGTTTTAGAAATTGAATAACTGGATGGGATACGCCCGGGAACTGCGCATTGAAATAAATTCTGTAAGTCTAGAATAAATTTTCATATATGTTCTGCTGAAAGTATATCAGAACGAGATACATACCAGAACGAGATATTAGTTGAACTAATTATTTGATACCATATTGACTTGACAATTATGGTACCACGTTTCGCCAGAGATTTCCACGGAATACAGAAATACAGACTGAGGCTTTGAAGACCACAGGAGGAACTGGTAATTCAATAGAAATCGGAGAATATAAATGTTAACGCTCGATCGAAGTGTTTATTTATTCTAAAATATAGCGCCTGTAAAAATATCTTGAATGAACTAAGATATGTACAATGAAATTTATATAAAACATTAAGTTGATGGGCCGCGAAATCCATATGGAAAGCGGCCCTTAAATTACAATTTCAATCAATCAAGTGTTTGAGCATTCCCTATCAGTCTTTGGCATAGACAGAATCGGTATGGCCGTTGGATATATGTGATCTAAAGAGTGATTGTACTTTGAATTGGACGGTAATTACTCTCATTATCTGGTAAATTACTAGACACATGAAATCAGCAATAAATAATAGATCGTGAGTATATTATCAAGCCACGCCGAAATTTTTGTTTCAGTTTTTTTTTTCAAGCAGACGGTTTTTTAAAGACCGGCTGTGGTGTGAATGATCAACACCTCTAGTTCTGTTTGTCAGTATTTCCGCTAACCCCTTCCAGGCAAGCTGATATCAGAAATAAACTTTGTTGATATAATCTCCTTATTTTAACTATATCACAAGACAGTAATTCTTAGAATCTCTGCAATGAATAATACCAAATTATAACACAAATTACAGACAGAGGTTAATACACCGGCCAAACACTTAACACAGCTTTCAATTACGATAAAAAATACTTTTGTAAAACATTTATGAACGCAAGTTTCCATATCATCATTATTTATATCATATCCAGTTGATGTCTTATTTATTACGTGTGAGATACTAGTGAGATATACATAGAGGATATCAACTGTTTCTTGACGAATACCATAAATATTTCATCGAGTGGGGTGAGAAAATTGGTATTTTCACGAGTGGCGAAAAGCCACTCGTGAAAATACCAATTTTCTCATCCCACGAGATGAAATATTTATGGTATTCGTCAAGAAAAAGTTGATTTTCTTTTTATTATATACTTCTGTTGTGCTACTTTATTCTGGATGTTTGAAAACATTAAAATAATTCAGATTTTGTAGAGCTTTTCGACTGAAGATACACTGAAACATTGATTATTTTCGCTCTGACGTCACTCGCGGACTACTTTGCTGTCAACAAATCGCACGTGCTACGGTACACCTGCAAGCGAATTTCTTTCAGTCGGATATCGTGCACTTTAGTATCGATGACATCCAGCAGATCCCATGAAATCTATTAACTTTTTCCTCCGAATAAAAGATTTTCATGCCGACCCGTCAGCCAACTATCCTCCCTCTCCCTTCAGCAGAAAAGCACTGTCGATCCTGTGTCGAGTCTGGCTTGTTTCGCTTTCTACACTCAGGCAGGACTGACGCACTGGTTTCTCGTTGACCTCCCTGGTTCAACACGGTGTTTGTTTTTGCGCAGAATACTCTCATTTAAAAAAATCTGCATTCGCCCTTGATTTCATTCATCTCCTCCCAAATAGCACAATTTTGATATAGCAAAATCGAATGGCTACGATGAGTTATAGCCAGATTTAGATTTACCAGTCGTGCGTGGTTGTTGTTGTGCGGAGCTTCGACGGTGTTGTAGGCCTATGGAGTTATCATTGTGACTTTGTCCGATTCTGAATGAATACTCAATGACAAGAGTTCATTGTCGTTGAATTAAGTTGTTGTTCATGTTTTCCCATCAACTTTGGTGCGACATTTTCATGATATGACTCCAATTTCGGCCTTCAACTGAGGAATAAGTTTTATTTTCCGCGCTAGTTCGTGTTGCACTCTGCACTGTCACTGTCGCTGTACACGGGCCCGGGCTTGCGTAGGTGCGTACCAGCGGTCCTATTGTCGCTTTCCGGGTATTTCTTATTCATTTCGTGCCTATTTGTGTTTTATTTCCTGTCATAATCTGGTCATCATAACGCATATAACATACAAAAATCCTTTCAAAATATTTAGCTTGTTTTTCTTTGGCGCATAAACCGTGTGGAGGTTCGGTCAGTTGCCTTATCACTGTGACCACGGTGACATGTATTTGTGCACTGTGGCGTCATTTGCCATATCATCACAGTGATGATATATTTGATATCATCACTCATCGAAAATATCGCTTTTATTCGATTGATAAATTTCACTGTCTCATCGACAAGTATATAATAAAACCAATTATCGATGTGATTATACGTTGAAACGATCCGTGTTTGCTTCAATAACATGGAAAAACCCTTTCAAAAACGAAAAACTTTCACGCGATTCTATTTTGCGCCGCAATAAGCGTGAACGACGTGCTCCCCCAAAATGTGGTCAACACTCTGATCACATGATAAGCGAAGAAACGGTCGAATTAACGGCAACAAAACACGGACATATAGAAACCGGGACCCCTTCGAGATTACCGATCAATTTAGTAATATCCATCTCGAAAACAGAGACGTTTTGATCGCGATAGAACCGGGATCAAACCGGGAGACGTCACCAGGGGTCCCAGTACTGTCCTCCCGGTTTCAACCGTGAAATTTCCCGATCCATCTCGAAGGCATCGAGATAATGCTCCTAAGCGAAGAGCATTTAATATTCCAAGTGTAAACGCCATATATATTATAGCTTTAAGCAAAATTCTTCCCGTCAATTTCCAGTGCTGCTGGGGGTTTCCTTTCCGTTCTTGATTCCGTTGCCATTTAGATCGTTTAGATGGTACCCTCAATGGAAATTTTAAATGGATAAAACTGTTTGCAACACATACTTTAAGAGGTACTGAGTAAAGTATTACTTTTTATTATTATTTTTTTTATTTTTTAAATTGTCTGAAAGAGGCGAGCATGCATTTATCCAAGGAAAACGCTATTTTCCAAACAGAGGCGAATCGTGACGTTACGCCTGTGACGTCATCGCGGAAATCTGTCCATTTGTCCACAGAATATATTCCAAGAGGAGAGGCTTGAACTATTCGATCAGTTCGGAACATCTTTTCTTACTTTTTTCTTCAAAATTTGGCTATGCATACCATAGAGGTGCTGCCAAATAATAGCTCAGCTAAATTAATAATTTTGAAGCTAACCTGGCAACGAAGAAAGCATTGCAAGAAAGTATATAGTTACAGTACTGACAGCAGACAAACTATCAGACATTTTTAATGGTTACTGATACGATCAGAAAAAATCGAAAATTATTTAATATATTGAGACAACCGTGGGTCTGTTCTATTGACTACGGTTTTGAAGTATTTAAATTACCATATTGACCGCAAACATGTCAGAAAATAACCAATGTTTGATCGAGTTTCGCTCATAAAAATTCACGCAAGTCGAACACAAAAGAATCAATCAAATTTCACGTTTTAGAAGAAATGCATCAGTCCAAAGAAAGTGATAACATTTTAAGCTATTTCAGGTCACATACTATTCATCACCAGAGCAGTAATATTGTCTTGGGAACAGTATAAATCTCAGGTTTCTCTTCACATACAGGTAAAAGAGTTCGCGATGAAAATGTCAGAGGAGAGAGTTATGCGTTATGCGGTCAAGGAATTGTGTCAAATGCACGCGCACTCTTTCGTTTTCGAACATGACAAGACACGTTTTTACACTCTCTCTCTACATCCTCACGTGACAGAGGTAACGGGTTTTGATGTAAATTTGCAAAATTAAAACCTGTTACAGCAAATATCAGATGAACTAAACATCAAATAAACTATGCATTTTTAATCTGAGCCCTTCTCGTTTTGACAAAATTTTAGAATTGATGGTTTCTTTGCTACCATCCGGCTTGGGATCATATAAGATCGATTGCGACTATACATGCAATTTTTATCACGAGATCATATGGCCAATGAGAACGGACCCTGTGATTCTGAAAATTTTGTCACTGTCGCATTAGATTGATTGGGTACACATTTGACAAAATTATGTCATTCAAGTTTAACAAAGAGGCATTTACAATACAAGTGGATGGCTGTTTCTTTTTCATCTTCTCGCTGAAAGTGCAATTTGCACTTTGTAATTGACAAAATGGCCAAGGCAGCCCTAGATAATGAGGTTTTTCCTGCTGGAATCCCATATAGCAATTTCAGACCCTCTATCTGTACTTATGTGAGAAACCTGTTTCAATCTTATTGGATGCTGTGAATAATAACAAACTTCACGAGTTCAAAAATACTGTAGGCTATACTCATCTGAACAGCGAGAAACGTTTCGATCAAGCCTTGATCAGGCGATGTAGAATCGGCCATACACGATTAGCTCACGAACATTTATTTAAAAAAAGAAGAGCCAGTCCCAAGGTGTATTCCATGCCACGAAGATCTCACAGTGAAACATATTCTTATCGGCTGTATAGATTTTGAGATTTTAAGAGAGTCTTTTTATCGAGCAGCTTCTTTAGAAGACCTTTTTGGTCGGGTGAAAGTAGACTGTCTTAGGTTATTTGAGAGAAATCTGTTTGTTGCATAAGTTTTAATGTGTGTATGTTTTAATGTGTTAGATTACTAAGTTATTAACTTGAATACTCCAAAAGTTAAACGAGGCTTACCTGTAAGCTGATGTTTGACTGGGATTCTATGTAGTCATACAGCACTGAGAGATAACATGAGATTGCATTGCGCCTGCGCGAGTCAGTTGTTTACAGCTCATGGGTTGAGTGAGCGATATCACTAGGACCATGCCCTTGTATATCTGATGTACAAATACATGTTCTTCTGGAATAGTCCAGGGAGGGTTAATAAAGGGTGAGCATGTTATCCCTCAGTGCTATATGACTACATATAATCCCAGTCAAACATCAGCTTACAGGTAAGCCTCGTTTAACGTTTGGATTCTATTACATCATACCACTGAGGGATCCCATGAGACTTTAAAGCAATAGCGAATGAAACCCATATAAATATAGGCAAAAAAATAAACACGCAAGACCAAAATATCCAAATCAAACGTGTCACTTTATATACTGAAATTAATTACTGTTTGTTAATCTCATTCTCATTGCATATCGAATTACACTCGCAATACACCCTCTGCATATACAGAGTCATTTCTGATAGGTTAACTGTAATATTTTGCGAACGTGGACTTAGACGTCCAACCTGCCGTACTCAGTAATTTCTCTACTGGAACAGAGTTCATCTTAGCCTTAGAAACAGATGCTGCACGTACACTATGTGGTTTGTATTTTCCAACGTCCAGCCCAGCACTCGACATGACTAATTTTACCCATCGACTGATAGTATCTTTAGTGACGTTGGCATGAGGCTTTACATAGCTAATAAACAATTTTGTTTCTGATTTACGAACAATCTTTGTTCTCTGTAAGTACTCTGATAATACTGTGTAAACACACAGTCTTCTGTCCACAGGATAAGCTTTCAGTCTCATCTCGGGGGTGTTGTACCCTGGCCTGCTCTGTTTCAAATCAGCATTACCAAACATAAATGTCATGGTAGATTTATCTGTATGCATTCCACAAATGTCCATCAAATGAAGCGACTGACTTCTTGCAGCCGTAACTGATGCAACCAACATGACCGCTTTCAATGTTAAGTCCTTCAGGGACAGAAACTTAACAGGTGATAATGAATGGAGATAAATCAACACGCGGCTGACATCTCAAGTATCCACATACCGTGCCCTAGGTGGTCTTAAATTGAAAATATCTTTCATAAATTCCAACACCAAAGGATGATTACCTACTGTAAGATCTCTACAAATAGGCATTATTTGAGAAAGGGCACTTCTTGCTGTGTTAATCGAACTGTAACTTAAGCCAGCATCATACAACTGAGTTAAGAAATCCAACACTAAAGATATATCTGCTGAAACTGTATCAGCTTGTTTCGAACGACAAAAGTCAATCCATCTCGACACAAATGAACTATACTGTTTGTGTGTCCCAAATTTCCACGCATATATGGTGATGTCTGTAGCCCGTTCTGAAATGTTCTGACTTCGGCACGACTCCCGGACAATTGACATGCTAGCAGTCGGAGTTGACCTCTCAGAGGATGGAGGTCTCCGTTGTGAGGTAGAGTCAGTAGATCTGACAGTCAAGGTAGAAGCAGAGGGATCTGACAGGTCATTTTCAGAAGCTGAGAAAACCATGCCTGCGTTGGCCACATCGGTACCACCAGAATTCCCCTTGCCTCGTCTTGTTGGATTTTCTGGAGACACCTTGGTATCAAACTGAAAGGAGGAAAGGCGTAGAAAAACTGGTTAGCCCAAGATATAGATAATGCATCAGTATGTATAGCATTGGGATCTGGCTGCCATGAAATGTATTTGCTAACTTTAGCATTTAATCGGCAGGCAAATAAATCTATATTAGGGGTACCTAATTCTTCTACTATCTTATTGTAAACCCCCATGTGCAGTGACCATTCAACTTGGTCCCCAAAGTGTCTGCTCTCAAAATCTGCCTCGATATTGGACTCTCCTGGTATATGGGATGCAGATACCCAAATATCTCTGGCTAAACACCAGTCCCAAATTTCTCGAGCCAATGTCTTACATTGCGGAGATTTAGTGCCACCCATGTTATTGATATAGGCGACTGCTGTGGTATTGTCAAGCAGCAGGTGAATATTAATATTTCTGTCATTTACCGCAAAAGTTTGCAATGCCAACAAACTGGCCAGTAATTCTAGGTAGTTAATGTGGTTCATAGCTTCCTGTTCTGACCACCTACCCCCTGTTCATTCACCCCGACAGCCTGCTCCTCATCCAGCATTTGAGGCATCACTACTTATTGTTGTGGACGCAGCTGTCCTAAACAATGACCGTTTCTGTGTATTCAGTTCAGTGACCCACAATTTCAGCTCCACCTGCATGGGTGCCGTTATTTCTATGTTGGCCTCATAATTTCCTCATAGTTTTCTTTTAGGGCCCTGATTTTTTCTTTTTCTAATTCTCTATAATGAAGAGCTGAACATTCTACATCGGAGGCACAGGATACCATAGTACCTATTGCAGAGGCTACTCACCTAATTGTTGTTTGCTTTGTTTTCATTAATTTTCTGCATTGTTCTTTGAGAGCATCTGCTTTCTCTTTGATCATAGTAACCTCCATTTTGTTTGTATCAATGTGAAAACCCAAATGATAAATTTGTTGAGTTGGTTTTAAAACAGATTTTTCGTAATTGATCACAAACCCCAGTGATTCTAATAAAGCTATTGTGTCTTCAACAGCCTGGATGACTTCTTCTTTTGTCTCAGCCCAAATCAATGTATCATCTATGTAACCAGATAAAGAATGGCCTTGCTTCCGTAGGGTAGCATACACCGGCTTCATTAATTTCGTGTACTTTCTTGGGGCCGATGCTAATCCATTCGGAAGACAAACAAATTGATACAATTTTTCTTTCCATTCAAACCTTAGTACCTTTCTGTACTCTTGCCCTACTGGTACACAGTAGTAAGCATCTTTAATGTCAATGGAGGCCATAAAGCTACCCGGGGGTATGAGTTTTACTGTTGTTTCAAATGTTTTCATCTTAAAATGGTGATATTGAACATACTGATTTAACTCTTTCAAATTTAGAATCAAACGGAATGTTCCATTTTTCTTAGGCCGTAGGAATATGTTAGAAATATATTCCCCTTCTGAGTGATCAGTTTCTTCTATAACATGTTTGCTCAAAAGATTATTAATTGCTTCTGATAATATTTGTTCTTCTTTTTTATTGACATGTGTTTTACGAGGTTTCTGCTCTTGGGAAGGAAAGTCACCATTTTCAAACTCTATTGTACAACCAGCTACCGTTTCCAAAATGGTTGCATCAGATGTTATGCTTTTCCAATTGTCAATAAAGTTATTTATTTGACCTGCTCTAAATGGTGTTTGTTGTACTTTACTCACCTCTAGTCCTTGTTGGACTTGGTGTTCCGAGATTTGTTCCCTCTCTGGGAGCCGGCATGCAGGTTTTGTCGACCCCCCGACCAGTTTAAATTCCTGCCTCGTTGATTGTAAGGCGGACGCCCGTAACCAGAGGTGTACGACCCGTAATGCTGGCCACTGTTTTACATGTACCGGCCTCCTCGGCCGCGCAAGAAGCCTCGCTGAAAGCCGCCTCTCCCACGAGATCGGCCTCCTCGAAGGCGCAATGCTACTCGGTTGACGTGCTGAATATTTTCCACTTTTTTTTCTCCACTTCGTCACCGAACAACATATCAGTGTAAGGGACCGAAGCTGAACAGAGATGCAAGTATTCTGATCTTAGTTCGGGTTTGCCCCAACAAAGCAATCGCGTTCATCCCTGCCTCCATACAGTTTTTAACGTCCGGATACGTTCCGTCAACCTGTGCTCCATCAAGTTGATTACACATCTGTGTAACACAAATTCCAGCTTTTGCCAAGCATGTTTGGACAACCTGCAGCTTTGGGTCTTGTGTCTGCGTAGGCTGTCGCACGATGTCCCAAATAAGTTGGTATAGGTGGACATTATGAAGAGATTCACAATTTGCGGGACGGAGTATAGATTTCACAAATTGTTTGTAAGTGACCTCCTCTATGCCATTATTAAACAATTCATCCACAACTTAGCGAGCGTGGGATCAATTTCTGGCCCACAATTTTCCTTCGATTTTGTGAGCCGTTTCAACTCCTGTGAAAAACAAGATGTCGCCCGTGTACCGGCAGCCACGTGCTGGTCACCTGCGTCACCCCCCCCCCCCCACCCCCCCCCCCCTCCCGAGGCGTAGCCTGGGGTTGAGCACTCGCCCCCTCCCCCTCCCCCTCCTCGATTAATTTTCTCGATTTTGGAGGCGAAGGTCCGTCATCTTCCAGGTCTAAATGTTATCCGGATCTTCATATTCATATCGATCATATTCCGCCCACATCGTGGACACTTTGGTTTGCATAGCGACCTGGTTTGACAAAATTTCGCCCAGCAATTTCTTTATATCCGAGTCATTTCCCCACGTCTTATTTGACTTGTCTGGGGTTTTACTGCTATCCTTCTTAGATTTCTCTGCCGATTTGGCGCTGGATTTAGCGTGACTGCTGGAAGCGTCATTTTTTCCGCCATGTTGGCTTGTCGAAGATGTCCCACCTCGTGGGTCCGCAGGAAAACTTTCCAAATTCTCGTTCTCCATTTCCACTTCCGTAATGTCAAGGGCAGCATCACTATCCTTAGTATCTTTAGATTTTTTAGATCTCGATGAATCGCCGACCATCGTCGGCATTCCTTGTGAAATTCCCGAAACTCGGGAGCATTAAAAACATTTGTCGTGACTCGACAAAATGGTCAATCAGCACTGACTCGCGCAGGCGCAATGCAATCTCATGGGATCCCTCAGTGGTATGACGTAATAGAATTAGAATTTTATTTGATAGTCGGTATGTAAATGAAATATTGCTCAACGCGCTTATAAACCCTGATTTTTTCTCTCTCTCTCCCGTCATGATCGACGAGGACGTTCAACAATACATTTCTTGTCCTAACTCTCGCAGTGGAAGTTTGAAGAAAAACATTCGTCTTGGTCGTCAATGACAGTCGACAACAAATTTTTCGACATCACTCTCTCATTGTTTTAGCTGGAAGGAAATCCTTGGTCCTGGTCGGCATTGACGGTCGACAATAAATTTCTTGTCTCTACGCTCGCAATATTTTAGTCAGAAGGAAAACATTGTTGACGGTCAATAATAAATTCTCCGCCACTACTCCCAAAGTAACCAGTTGATCTGACCATGAACACCTGAGTACATACAAATCTTGTTGCAAGGCGGGTGATTATAGAAAAAAGAATAACTCGCGTGAAACAATAGAACGAGTGCGTAAAACAATATCTCAGATAATTCGACGCAGTGTAGGGTTGATCCTCCATGTCCTCAGTTCCCAAAACTGGAAGGTAGGTTTCACCTAATAAACTACTGTACCAAATCTGAAATTTTATTTCCTCCGAGTTTTTGTGCGAAAAAAACATGTTGGTGATCGACATTAATTTCTTGCACCTTCGTACTCTAGCAGGTTTTTTTTAGTTTGAGGGAAAACATTGGTCAAGGTCGACAAGGACAGTAAACAATACATTCCTTGCCCTTACTATCGCAGGGAAAGTTGAAAGGAAACATTCTTCTTGGTCGCCAATGACAGTCGACAATAATTTGTTTGGTATCAATCTCGCAGTGTTTAGTTGGTCGACAATACATTTTTTTGCCCTCACTCTCCCAGTTTTCTATTCCGAAGATACAATTTTCTCCTAGTCGACAATGACGGTTTACAATAAATCCACCCAGGCTCTTGCTGTGTGTGAGTGAGTGAATATGGTTTAGTTTCGTTTTTAACACTTTTCCAGCTATATCATGACGGGCAAGAGAGGGGAAGGCAGAGGTACCTTCTTGTAACAGATGACAGATACGAAAGTTATTCATATCTGTATCTTTTGTAAGCTCAGACAATATGTATTTCAAAAGTAGTGTGAAAAACCTGTAATTTATCAAATTTCTCGACTACGTTCTGCGCCGGATGAAGACCGAACAGTATACGGTGAAGTATCGGATATCGCTCCGCAACAATGGCGACACACGATTCGCAAGCCATCTTATGGATGGCGAAGTGTACCCAAATGGGAAAATCTGGTCACTTCCAGGGTCACTGTCGGTTACGTCAGCTACAGGGTGAAGTCCAAACTAGGCACGGTCTCGCGCAAAGTGGCCTCTCTCTATTAAATTTCATAACAAGGAAGGTCTCCTGTTTTTGGCAGCATGATAATTCCTCTTCCTGTGTACTAACTGATTTCTATAATACCATCCTGTTGGACGTAACCATTCCAATATAATAATTGCTTGCTGATCGCCCCTACGCACCACTACAGACTTAGTCGTGTCGACAGAGTTAATTTGGCAGGCCAATATCCGCACTTTTTCTGGGCGCGAAAATGATGATTGCTTTATGTTGGCAAAATTTTAAGAAAAACGAGTAGGGGGGAGGATATTGTCGACTGTCACTGTCAACCAGGACCAACGCGAAGTATTTGAACAGACATGCACGGACGTACACGGACATCCATAGAAGATTGGAACAAGAGGCAGTGGCGCCACCTTCAGGCGGATCTTGCTGAAACGCAATACCTACCGACGTCTTGCCGCAAAGAATGCAGATGCCAAATTTCGAAGGAATCCGACAAAGCATTTGGAAGTTATCGCTTGCGAAGTATTTGAACAGACATCCACGGACATACACGGACGTACACGGACATGCACAGAAGATTGGAACAAGAGGCAGTGGCGCCACCTTCAGGTAGATCTTGCTGAAAGGCAATACCAACCGACGTCTTGTCGCAAAGAATGCATATATCAAATTTCGAAGGAATCCGACAAATCATTTGGAAGTTATCGCTTGCGAAGTATTTGAACAGACATCCATGGACATACACGGACACAAAGAAGCAAGAACCATTTAAAATCCCCGGCCGCGTTGCGGCGGGGGACAATTATACGAACCAGTAGCTGATCCTCAAGCGTCCGAGCACGCACAGACAGGCGCAGATTTGAGATTTTATAGCTATGTAGAAGAGGCCAGAGCTAGGTGTTCATACTTAGCAAGTTTATGAATCAACGGAAACCCATTCTCCCATTTTCAGAGTTTCTAGCCTCCTAAAATTCGGTGTAACACCCTCCGGCTGCGCACAGCGGGAAAACGCGCGCACATGCTCATTCGGTATGTAACGATTTTGAACGATGATGGAAGCCTGATTCAGCATACGCGAGAAATGCGTCCAGTATATCTTGTAAAAGAATTAACAAGATTTACGCTAAATTATTACACAAGAACACATGGGAAAACACGTCTTGTTTAGGTGAGTCATGCTGAACCCGCTCCGCCGCGAATTCAAACCCAGTGCACCCACAGAGTACCTCCACTGAGGGAGGAACGCACTCTGATGGCATCAGAATACGGAAACCCGACATCTATCAGTACTTTCATTTCGGATGTAAGGACGCGTTGAGTGTACGTTTGCTGTAAGTTATCCTGTCCAACGGCATCGATCGCCACAGCAAGAGTATTAATAGCCGCGTCCAAAATACTATTGCAAGAGTTTTTCCTTATTCAGGCGTCCCTGGGACGTAGCCTGATTATCAGTGGTCAAGCTCCCCGCAGCAGTGGATAGACTCTCAGCCGTCTCTGCATCGGTATCTCCCTCAGTCGATTCTAGCGCATCGGCCTCAGTGTGCAAAGTTTTCCATCTTACCGTAATGTCTGGTGAACGTGCATCCACACGCGAAGCAGTTATAATTAACCATGTTGACGAGTGATCGTAGACTGATCTCGTATTTCGGCTAGAGTTGTTTTATAGACGGCCGTCAATGCGAGCCTGGACGCCATTAGTGCGGATGTTGAAGAACATTAACGCCATATCGCTCTTCAGATGCTTTGGGTTCATTTCGCTACAGTTGTATCAGTTGGAAGAAGAGACGCTAAGGTGCAATTTCTCGTCTCCAGCTGCGTCTCCATAAAAGCCTGGAATGCTTCATGCAGGTTCAACCTCATACAGGATCATGGGGGTCAGCAGATTCTGATCATGCTTGAGGTATTTCATACGTGTAGAGAGAAACAGCTGCAGGCGGGAAATTACATCTTGGTCTCTCTTCTTCTAACTAAGGCAGCTGTTCACAAAGTGGACTCCCCATAGCATCTGTTGGACGCTATGGTAATCACTCGTCATAAATCGGTGAAATATGCAAGAGGTGGGAAATGTTGACATCTGTCGACTAAAATGCAACCTCATGATTCCGCAGGAAAGCTACCCTCGGCACTTCACTTTCGGACTAGAATACGGAGGATTATAAGACGAGACCTTGGGGTGACCAAGAAGTAACCACACGGCAGCTATCATCGGCTTACGCGAATTAGATACGCTTGGTCGGGAGCTGTGATGACAGATCAATTCAAATCAGTAAATCATCTTATGTTAATGGATGAGCATCGAGGGCGTCTGATGGAGTAAACGCCACAACATGGGGTAAACATGATTAGTGCAAAATACCCCCAAAAAACTATCCTTTGAGTCAAGACGTCGTGCGGTAAGTTTCCCACCAACACAACAGAACTATATATATTTGTCAAATAATTTGTACAATGGATGAGCCTCGGGGATTAACAACCCACCAGTAGAATCGTGCGGCATACATATAATTAATTGATCAGATTTGTAAATAGTGAGAAAACTTGAAATTTGGCAGTTCACTTCCAGACTAGAATACGGAGGCTTCTGTGCAGAACTGTAGATTTCTTACCGCTTCTCTATGTGTTCCCTTTGAGATCTGCAGGAAGAGAAAACAGTGCTATACATACATGGGGAACAGCAAAAGTTTTTTTTATATTGATGATAATACACCTCAAACGAAATGTAGACAAAACATCTACACTAGTTGATAAGGTATGCGGATGTAGCGCTGAAAAACATTGACTTTCCAGGGACCCATTAGCTTAATATTCCTTCCATGACAACGCGTCGTGTATCCTATTCGGAAACATGCTGTTAACGGGGTGAGGTTACTATCCAGTTGAATGTTCGAAAATAATAGGGGTTGGCAATGTTCAGTTATCAGCCAGAAACCACAAAACAGGTCAGTGTATATGCATCGCAATAAAACAATAAATCACATCCACAGATTCCAGAGAATACTGACATACTCCACAACAAAAGTGGAGGGAGCGATAGGTACTCTGTTATGAGAGTCGATCTGGACCTCATGGTTAGAGCGCCTCTCCTGTATGGCCAGGTGGCTGGAGTCCAAGACGATGTGGACTCGATTACCATCATAGCCAAACTTAGCCATATAGTTACTTATTGTCTGTATTTGTCTCGATTCCGCTGGTGGCCTTTTAACACGGGTCCGAGCTTTTTTTTATATTGTTTGTATAACAATGTATATGTAATATTGTGTTTTTGTGTACTATGGATCTGGATCTTCATCATGAAGACGTACAGATCATAGACTGTCCTAGGTGATAACACAGCCATGCGGCTGGTGCCATAGACGATCTGGTCATGGTGATTGTAGCGCCTGTCCAAAGGCGTTAGAGAGCCGGGCGACTGGTGTCATAGACGAGGTATTCATGTTGGTTTTAGCACCAGTCGTCGGTGGTTAAGGCGTCAAGCAGCTGGTGTCATAGACGATGTGGGTTCGATTCACATTGGAGTCAATGACTAAATCACCTGGATATGGATCCGTGGCACGTTTGCCATTATTGAAATTCTCACAAACATTCGCTTAGTTAGTTACTCTCCCTTGAAGAATTATGCCAACAAAACATTGCTTTGAATAGATTGGTGACCATAGACTATCTAAAGGGTATTCGGATTTCAATCCAAATAGTTCGTCGCAAACCCTATACGCCTTCCCGGGTGCACATGGTAAAATATCAGCGCAATTTAATAGGCTGTTATCCACTGCTCAACATTCGGCAATAACCAATCAATTCGCTCTATATACCATCAACATTAATAAGAGGCTTTGGTTGTGGTTAGCCGGCCCAGAGGTAGCGTCCTGAGCCATAGGCACACTGTCTTGTTTCCTGACAATTCTCTTGAACGACCTACTGTTTGGTTTGTCTCTTGAATCCTCTATTCCCCCCACCAGACTGGAAGTAGGAATTGTTGTAGGGATTGCGGCAGTGTATTCCTCCTACCTGTCGTCCTCGTCGTATTCATGGTTGAATATTTTGCCATGCTCTATTTCCATTATTTAAATTCACACTATAAAGCTGATTCGACTTGCTCTTCTCCTGCGACACCTCGGTCATACTCTCGGACTGATAGCCGTTACTACGGTGATATAGAGCGCTCCAGCGAGCAGGAGAGAGAGAGGGCAGGATGGGGCAAGTTGCCATCTGTAACTTCACTCAGCATGATCTTATGTTATGTTGCCAACACTGTCATATATCATAGTATTGTACATTTAGTTCCAATGATATGACAATTGATCCATGTTTACACTTGCACCACTTGACGTACATGAATATGTGTACTAGTAGCATATCGCTCTCTTTGCACAAATAGGTGAGAGCTTTTCAGATGAAATTGCAGTTCGTTCACGTGTTGAAAGATGAGAGATTGCACGAAGACGTGCGGTCTCTGTTATTTTCATTTCATAAACATGTGTACCTGTTTTAACGCATTAGTTTACTGAGCTGTTGAACTGAATACTTAGAATTTTGTTTGATCGTCGCTATATAGCTGAAATATTGCTGAATGCGACGTTAAACCTTAATTCTCTCTCTCTCTCATAAACATTCTCAGACGCTTGGAAGAGAGGACGAGAGCTGGTCTCAACATAACAAATATACAAATTTGTTTATTCTATTTCAGTGGAGTTCGTGGCTTCAGGAAACACTGGTGCTGCAGTTCTGGCTGTTGTCGGTCCATTGCTTTTGACTGGGTTAGGCTACAAGATCATGTATGCTCTGATCTTCATCTTAGTTATACCGGGAAACGTTCTACTATGGTTGTCAGTTGTTAAAGCCCACTTTTTTAAGGACTGGCCAAGTTTGGTGTGTTTGTTTCAGTTCCTCGCCAGTAAGTGCATTTGCATTATGCATGTTATCATGGAGATGACATGCTATATGATCTAATAAATGTTGTTACAACTCTGAGCAATGATAAGAATTTCATGGTTGAGTCTACATTTTGTTTTGTTTTTTTGCGAGGCGTGTCATTCTTCGGAATTGTAACATTACTAAGTTATGATCATGAATGGAAATGACAATGATCTTGTTACCAAACAATAATATAGATTTATCATATTCATACATGCATCTGGGCAAATTGTTTAACCCTATCTGGCCTGGGTGATTTGAGGTGTGCCGCAGCCTGGGCGGGGGGGGGGGAGGCGGAAAGTGCCCCCTATATATTTTCGCTATCGCTAAGGCTAGAGAGCTGAAACTTGCCACACTATATCTTTGGGTCAAGCTCTACAAGAAAATGTAACAAATCCAAGATGGCCGCCATGATGACGTCACTGTGACGTCATTTTCAAAAGAGCATTTTGGGGCGATTTTTCGGTCAAAATCTTCGACTTTTTTATTTTTGATTTTCTTCGCAGAAACTGCATGATAAATTAGTAAATAATAATCTGATATGAAATAAAATATGTCTTACCCACTTTTCCGTACAGAAAAGCAAAAGTTTTGAAGAAATATGACGAAAACATCACTTTTTCTGGTGCCCCACATGACCGCTATTTTAAATTTACCCATGATCCTCTGCTCGTGAGGTTATGCAAATAGGCTCAAAAGACCACAATATGATAATCTATAGCCCCACGAGTTTTCAGTTATCCATTTTTTTTGACGTTTTGGAGATATCACAGAAAGTTTGGTGGGGGGGGGGCATTTTGGCCATCCCTCCTGCAGGCCTGGTAGGGTTAATGGGGGAAGGCAGCTAGGGTGAATAAATCAGGGGGTGTTTTTTGGTAATGCTAAGGCATATGGTTTCAGTAAAATGCATAGAATCGCGTTGAATCAACATGCTGAATTTTTGCGTAATTTTTGAAGAAATTTGGCGAAAATATGACTTTTTCTGGTACCCCACATGAACGCCATTTTGAATTTGCCCATGATCCCCTGCTCGTGATGTCATGCAAATGACCTCAATATGATAATCGAAAAAGTCACGAAGTTTCAGCTCTCATTTTTCGTCGTTCCGGAGATACGAGCAAAAAACCAACAAGGGTGGGGGGAGGCAGAAAGTGCCCTCCCCCCTCCCCAGGCCAGGTAGGGTTAACTCTATTTGGGATGAGGACAACGACTCTGTCGCAATGTGAAACACTTTGAGGACATTTTTAGTGGAAACTTAAGTCATGGTGATGTAATGCAAACTGGCCATTTGTAATAAATATTATAATATTACAAACTATGGGCTTCTCCGCGTAAAAGTAATTTAATGCACGAACATTTGACACTCTTGCCGGGGCCTTTATCAAGAGGACATAAAATAATTTGTAATATACAAATGTCGAATATGTCGAAAGCTCGACGTGCATTAAATTGCGCTTACGTGGATAAGTGTTTGTAGTTTCATTGAAGATCCCGGGTATGAGTATAAAACAGTATCTGAATAATTTATTAGATTTCTCTTTGCTACCCTATTCCCATCCCGTTATATTTTGTCAGTAAATAAGCAATCAATGTAGGCTTTCGTCCTTCGACTGCCAAGATGATGGATAACAACACCGTAGGTTTGCAGAAGGACTGCCCCGACGTCTCATTTGAAGTCTTATTACTGACTTCGATAGACTCATTTAAAAGAGCTTGAAGACGTTTCAACGGAGTTATTCCATTCTTTCTGGCATAAGGTGCTCTGAAATTCCAGGACGCAACTTGTGTTCAAAGTTCAAAGTTCACTGAACTACAAGTTTCGACGCTGTTGTAGAACATATGACGTAATCGAGTTTTAGTTAATAAAACACATGGCGTGGGACGAAACATGGCCTTCTCAGAGGTGATGGTCTGGACACGGACTAACAAAATCAGAAAAGGAAGTTGAACTTTGGATCGAAATCTAGTCAAATATATGAGCACCCAAAAATTCATAAATGAGAGGAAATCATAGATACCGATAATCCTATCATTATTAATCCTGAATTTTACTATATCCCTCACTTATGATCTGAATGTTGTTATAACTGTTTTATCGCCTTTTACACATGCGCTTGCGAAGAATTTGCAAACAAACATTATTGTTAAAAACCGTCAATTTGACCATAATCTGAACAGATTTTATTTTATCGTTTTAAGATTGTTTTACGGTTGATACGCATGCGCTTGAGGATGAGAAGAATATACAAACAAACGCTGTAAACGCAAGTTATACAGATTGTTCATTGAAGCTTTGAAAAAGCATCAATACGTGGTAAAACTAGTTAGCTACAATCAGACAGCGGAGTTCGTCATTTATTCTTTGCTTTTCATTTCTTTGTCATAAACAAAGAAACTTTATGCTATATATATTTCTGGTATATGAAATGCGCATCCGAGCTATGTGATTGTCTTCACCTATATATTTCAAGGTCCAAATTCAAATGAACTAAAAAGTGATATCAACAATTTCACCAGAAAACTCCAGCTGCAGTGCAGGAACATTTTTGTGATGTTGATACGTCTGATCCATCATTGATTAGAAACAATGGTAAAGAACTTAGATCTAACTTGGATAAAAAAGAAAAGCTGTCTCTCAAGAATCTGCGCAATAACTAAACTATTGCGATAAAAGCGACCGATGAGGGATCGGCAATTATGGATACCTCCTAAGCGACAGCCGCAGTTACGAAATTTTATCACGAAATACAGAGTAAAAATAGACAAACTAGTGAAAAATGCCGGTGGACGACTTACCAAGGCCGAGAAGTCATTCCTGGACACATTTGAATCTAAAACCAATCAATTATATGGATTACGTAAAGTGCATAAATGTCAACTGATTATTAACGCTATCAAACAACAGAAATCTGAATACATCAGCATCGTGGAATCAACAGATTTAACATTTACACCTATCATTGTGAGCCCAGTCTGTTCTACAAGCAAGCATACAGTTAAAACCATACTTTAAATTTGTAGCGTTATACTTTAGAGATGACATCGATTTTCTCAATCATATACCACCTAACATTCACGTAACACATTTATATCGCAGCCTTTCACATGAACTGGGTCTGACAGCAATTACATATTGGCTAGAAAACTACCTTGATCAAAACGAAGAAAAGTTTCCAAAGGGATTTATCTTGTCTCCGATAGACATAATATTGAAAAATAATACATTTGAATTCGGCGAAATAAATTATCGACAGGTTTTGGATACAGACATGGGTACAAAATTTGTTCCCTCATATGCTACTCTAGCAAAAGAATATAGTTACGGTGATAAAAAGTTTGGCAACAGTGTGAGGGAAAAATTGGAAAACAGCGTTTAAGAGATATTTTTATTATAGAATACCAAGGATGGAGAACTGAATGACTTTCGAAAACTTATAAATAACTCAAATTCAGTTTACCGAAGAAACCGGCCGAGCTGAAATGTACTTTTTAGACATCCTACTGGAAAGTGAAAAAAAAATTGAAATCGTTACAGATATTTTCTACCAACGAATTCATAATTATATTGTACAAATAAAATTCCCTTCATTCTAGCTAGACGGATATGCCATGTTGTCACAAAAGGGAATATTCGAATTAGCCGATTAAATGAACTAACGCAATACCTCATTACCAAAAATTACCCGGAAGTCGTAAAAGCGAAAGGATTTGAAAAGGCACTTTCCATAGAGAGATATATATATATATATATATATATATATATAAATGTGAGAAGAGAAAAGCCAAAGGAAAATATTCTGACCTTCATAAACACCTATAATTCTTCCTAGGCATTGCCAATACCATGGAAATATTACATTCAAGTGAACGAAATTGGAAGGATTTTGGAGATGTAAAGTTAATTACCGGAGAACATCAAGCACCAACTCCTAAAAAATGCTAACCAAAGCACAGTTCAAACAGCTCAATCCAGTTTTCTTGTACAACATCTAACTGTGGAGATACACGATGAAAAGTCTGTGAAAATATTATGAATTATAAATCCTTCTATTTTCACACAACCAACAAGCACCTTGAACAACGAACCAACATGGACTGTAACTCCCAAAATCTTCTCTATATTCTTACATGTGCTGGGTGCTCAAAAATCTATATAGGATAAACGGATACGCTTTGTAACCGCCCCAGTGAACATCGACAACAAATACACCAGCACTCGGATATCTCTATGTCAGTAATCGATGAATGTTCCAATCGCCTCAATGTAAAGTTCCAATTTTTTTCTTCATTTTACAATCTAAAAACTGAAGATTACTCTAGGAGACGGCTGATGGAGCAATCGTTTATCCAGATATTTTGCCTTAACCCTATCTGCCCTGGGCTTTTTGTGACCTGTTGTGGCCTGGGGGGGGAGGCATTTCGACTCCCCCCCCCAATTATGTTTCTTACACATTGAGCTACGGGGCTGAAACTTACCACACTATACCCTTTGGTCAAGCTCCACCAGAAAATGTAAAAAAATCCAAGATGGCCCCTTTGATGACGTCACAGTGACGTCATTTTCAAAAACGGCTTTTTTTGATCGATTTTTCAGTCAGATTTTCCGATTTTTTTATTTATGCAATTTCTCCGCAAAAGCTGCATGCTAAATTAGTAAATATAAATGTGATGTGAAATAAAAAAGTTTTTGCCCACTTTTCATCGCGGAAAAGCATAAATTTTGAAGAAATATGACAAAAGCATCACTTTTCTGGGACCCACGTGGCCGCCATCTTGAATTTTTCCATGATCCTCTGCTCGGGGGGTTATGCAGATAGGCTCAAAATGACCCCAATATGATAAACTAGTGTCAGCTCTCCATTTTTCGTCGTTCCGGAGATAGTGCAGAAAGTTTGGTAGGGGGCCATTTCGCGCCGCCCCCCCCCTCCTCCCAGGAAAGGTAGGGTTAATTAATATATAGGTTATATCATGAGACATAGGTGCATTTATTTTATGTGAATTTCGATAGCATTAGTTACATGTAAAGTTACTTTGACGGACAAAGTCGATTCTAAATTGAATCCCGATTCAAGTCTCTAATGAAACAGTAAATAATTTCATTGCCAAATAATTAAAACTTTCACTTTAATAATTAATATTTAACCATTAATATGCAACTCGGTAAAACACCAGTTTCACAACAGATCAATTAGTCTATAGCTGAAAAAGTGTGCTACCGGGATTTGATCGTGCTGTACTTAGCTTAATTGTTCGCATAATTATCCTTTAAAATCTAACCACTTATTATGAATAGTGTTAATATAAGACATTAGTTGAAGGACCTTGTTTCATAGTTGCGGACCTGAAGTCTTATGGCTTTACAGGTATATGTCCTAAGTCCATTACTGTTATTATTTTTATCTAATTATTTGAAGAGGACACTTTCTTTGCAACAAATACTTGTGCTAGATGGAACAGTTCCGTGCGAAAATCGAACCCGCACCCTCACCAAAGGCACCACATCACCTGCAGTAAGTGCAAATGTGTAAAGCACTCGGCTAGCTCATTTTCCACGAATGGAAGATCGGAGATCGGAACCTAGATTGCGTACAGTTACTACCTCTATGATAGACGACACACGAGTCTGGACAATCCAGCACAAGTATTTGTGATTTACCAAGAAAGTGTCATCCTAAAAATAATTGGATATACATGTTACCTACTTTCTAAAATGGCATCAGTTTATATTGCTATTATTGTTTCCCTTTTAGGCTCTGGAAACGATATTGCCTTTTTCACGTTTGTGGCTGTTGGTGTTGGAAATTTCGACAAGAACAACGCTGGCAAAGTCACTGGGCTCTACCTGGCAGTTGGTGGAGTTGGAAAAGCCTTTTTTGCCGCCCTGTATCAATGTTTCTTCCAAGAAACACAAAACTTGGGTTCATTTTTCTTTACAATAGCGAGTTTAAATATCGTTATGCTTCCCATGTGCTTCATATTTCATAAGCCATATTCAACAACAGACCCAGAGGAGGAAGCTGCACTGAATGATTCCAGTTCAGTAAGTGATAATGGGCACGCGATCGAAGAATCTGGGGATGCAGGAAGTGATAATGGACTTAGGACCGAAAAATCTGGAAACGCAAGGTGTGATGATGGACTCACGATCAAAGAACCTGGCGTTGAATCGGGTTCTAACATGTCTAACACTAGGACATTCTTTAGAAGAATGTTCCAATCTTTATATTTTCACTTGTTATTTTGGCCAAGTATATCTTTCTATGCCATGGAAATGACATTTATGAACAACATAACCATTCTAGCCAAAACAGTTAATTTAAATGAACCACTAAACTTGGTTTATATGTTAACAGTAGTAGTGGTTTTTGCTAGGTGTTCGACTGGCGTCATATACGATATGTTTCGGTCGACAAATACGGGTTTTTGCCTTCTTTTTGTTTGTTTTGGGACTTTTGGGACTGCAGTTATATTAGCCATTACGAGTGGGGACAACGTTCCAGTATATTTCATAACCATACTCTCTGGGTTCGGAATGGGTGCGGGATACTTGATACCATCATTACTACTCTCAACTGAATTCGGTGTCCAGTATCTAGGCATTATATCGGGGCTGTTTTACTCATCACAGGCAGTACTAAATATAATACTCCAAACCATAGTTGGATTTATGTATGACCAGGCTAAATTCAAGCAAAATTCGCCGGGTTTATTTTGTTACGGAAATATCTGTTTTCTCTGGATTTGGGTAATGTTTCTATCTATATCCACGGCTGTTGCTATTTGCGAAGTTGTCAACTTCTTGTATATCAAATATTTAAAGCACACATGTCAAAGATATGATTAACCAGTGTGAAAACGCCAAATCATGTATGGTGTAAAAGGAAAGGTAGTTCGCAAGGGACTTTAGTCCGCGTTTAAACCCCTAGCCGTTCCCGGGGAGTGGGGCGGGGATGTTCTCTCCATGCGAAGCTTTCCACATTTCCCCAGATTCGACACTCTGTGACTTCCATAACCTATCATATTTGGTTGAACTTGAGCCTATTTGACACTCTGTGACTTCCATAACCTATCATATTTGGTTGAACTTGAGCCTATTTGCTCTTCCCTATTGATCATGCCTGTGTGAATGAAAAGTTGGATTTTCCTCGTTATCCTTCATTTTTGGTCTTTTCAGTTTTGGCCTTTTTTGTTTTGGCCTTTTTGTCTCAAATTATTTTATCTCACATCAGATGAGAGAGAGAGAGAATTAAGGTTTAATGTCGCAGTCAGCAATATTTCAGCTATATAGCGACGACCAAACAAAATTCTAAGTAATCAATTCAAAAACTCGGTAAACTAATGCGTTAAAACAGGTACAAACATTAAAATTTGTACAACAAACCAATCTCTCTCAAATAATTTAAAATACAATCCGCTTTCACTCTGTTAAAAAGATCTTCCAGCGTAGCTGCTCGATAAAAAGTATCTCTTACAATCTTAAAATATATGCAGTCTATGAGAATATGTTTCACCGTGAGATCTTCATGGCAAGGTATACACCTTGGAATCGGCTCCTGATTCAGTAAATATTCATGAGTTAATCGTGTGTGACCGATCCTACATCGTCTGATCATGGCCTGGTCGAAACGCTTATGACTGTTCAGATGAGTATAACCAACCGTTTTTTTGAACTCGTGAAGTTTGTTATTTTCCATAGTATCCCATAAAGATTGAAACAGCTTTCTGACATAAGCGCAAATAGATGGTCTGAAATCGCTGTATGGGATTCCGACGGGATCAACTTCTTCATCTAGAGCTGCCTTAGCCAATCTATCAGCTTCAGTGTTGCCTTTGATGTCAACGTGACTAGGCACCCAACAAAACACAATATCTATCTGTTGATCAAATCTGGTGTCATATAATTGCAGAATTTTCAAGATGGTGGGATGAGTTGAATTTCCACTTTTAATTGCTTTAAGGCATGATAGTGAATCTGAGACATATGTTTTCCTTCTAGTGGATCCAATACCTTCTAAAGCTGATAATAGAGCTTTTGCTTCTGCAGTAAAAATGGAACTTTTACCTGGCAGACGATATGTTTTAGTTTTGGAACTAAAGTAGTAGCACATGCTACTCTCTCACCATCTTTAGAACCATCTGTATATATAGCCTGATGTGATTTGTATTTCTCTCTCAGTAGACCAAATTCTTGTGTATACACGAGCTGGCTCGTGTCTGCTTTTTTATATTTAGTCAGTGAAATATCTACTTCTGGCGTGGCTAACTGCCATGGTGGAGTTGGCAAGAGCTCGTTAGGTAAAATTTGACTAACTTTAATACCAGCTGCTACAAGGTGTGGTTTCATACGGATTCCAATAGGTGGAATAATCGAGGGTTTTGTGAATATAAATCTGCGTACTGAGGGTTGAAAACAGTTATATGCAGGATTTGGGTGGTTCGAATGCAGTTTTGTGATATATTGCAGCGATAATTTAATTCTCCGAAGTTCTAAAGTAAATGCATCCGCTTCGACATACAAGCTTTCTTTGGGTGATGTTCTGAACGCACCGAGGCAAAGCCTTAGTCCTTGACGGAGAATAGGATCTAGCTTTGCCAAATTTGACTTGCTTGCACCATTGTAAACAATAGAACCATAATCGAGTTTGGAACGAACAAGTGATCGATATAAATGAAGGCTCACATCAGATGATCAGTTCTTAATTTATAATATAGTTTTGTTGAAGAAACTTGTACACAGGTCACGTCTGAATGGATATACTGGTAAAATATAAAACAAAGGGATTCAGTGTGTGATATTATCAAGAAAAACTGTTCAGACTTTGTTCCTACTGTAACCGTTTTTGGAGTCCTCCGGATAATATTGATTTTGCTTTCGTCGTTTCTGAACTTGAAGGTGTTTTTTTGAAAGGTCACAAATGTTCAACTGGCCGCATAATACGTTTAGTAATTTTTCATCTCGATCGGAAATATGCAGCTTCGGCAAAAAGGGAAAAGAAACCATTAATCACCAGCCTTGGGACTGTATATTCGCGAGAGAACTACGGGTTGACATACAGGCCTGGGTATTAAAACGGAGACGAATAATGTAATACATTTATCACAACTGTTGTATTTTACGGCGACAAAGCAAAATCTCTACTGCTGAACAATCTCCTTGTATTGGTTAAATTGTATGGCAATACGCCGTAGTTTTAAGCGAAACAAAGACATACTATATAATGCTAGATACTGTGAAAATAATGCAAAAAAATAATATCGTCACAGCTTTTTATCGAATTAAGGTCCCCTGATAAACCCAGTAGACTATTGGCATTGAGTAAACACCAATATACTGGATATGCAACGTATATTGATTTGAAAGAATAAACATGGGAATCATACATATCAATATACATAGTCATTATACATATCATGGTATAGTAACTCGCCCCACTGGAGATATATTTCTTCAGCTTCAGCACAAACGTCACATTATGGTGACTTACCCATCACGGAGGATATTTTTGGTACAGGTTAATTATAAACGTCACATTGTGGTGACTTACCCATCACGAAGGTTATTTTGGTACAGGTTAATTATAAACGTCACATTATGGTGACTTACCCATCACGAGGGATATTTTTGGTATAGGTTAATTATAAATGGCACATTATGGTGACTTACCCATCACGGAGGATATTTTTGGTACAGGTTAATTATAAACGTCACATTATGGTGACTTGCCCATCACGAAGGATATTTTGGTACAGGTTAATTATAAACGGCACATTATGGTGACTTACCCATCACGAGGGATATTTTTGGTATAGGTTAATTATAAATGGCACATTATGGTAACTCACCTATCACGAAGGTTATTTTTTGTTTCAAGTAATTATACATGTCGCTTTATGGTAACTTATCCGTCTCTGAATTCATTTTTCTTCAGATTCATTATAAATATCGTGTTATCATTACTTGCCGGACTCCGGATTTATGTTATTCAGAGTCATTATACATGTCACATTATGGCAAATTATGCTAGCTTGCCCGTCTCTGGAGTATTTTTTAGATTCAGCATAATTTTCACACTATTTTAACTATAAATGTCACATATCCGTTTCTAAAGTTACGTCATTATAAATGTCACGTTACGATTATTGTCCAGCCTCTGAAGTCATTTTTGCTTAGAGTTACTATAAATATTATTGTGAATACCATTTTAAGGTAAATTACCGGTCTCTGTATTTTTCCTTTGTTGTTGTTGACTACGTCAGCTATTACAAATGTCTGGTACGGCATTCATTATTTAGCCATCGTCCATTAAAGAATATCCGCGTCCATGATCCAAAGACCTATTTTATGTTTCATATAACAGCATTAGCACCAAATTAAAAAAACAATCCTAGCATACATACACGCTGGCTAATTTCCTGCTAGAGAGAAGCGGTAAACACTTTTCAATGATGCTGGCAAGATGTTCTAAAAATTTCAAATCGCGGATCAGTATTCTTAATCCTTATGATATTTGTAGTAAATTCGTCATCTAGAGCAGGATGTCACGCTTTGATTGTGTCTGTCATATGAACACCATGAGAATCGTGAAGTACGCGGATTCATACGGCCCCTAGCCCCGAGTTAAGCGGAATTAGAAACAAGTTGCGAAACGTAACGCTATAGATCTTGCACGATACGCTCGTATTTTGCTATCAGTATAGCTGGCGAAGTCAAATGTAATGCACAGTCTTCTTCTCTTTCTCCTCCCGACTGTCTCCCCCGTTATTTAGTTTCTCGCCTTGACCAAACTGACTCCTCACAAATTTCATTAGGTAACCATGGTGCCACGCAAATATTTTCTACAAATAATTGAAGTCAGTAGGTTAAGGTCACCTGCTGCTAAAAAACAATTCAAAGATCAATATCAGTTCAACCCAAATCAGGGAATCATCGTGAATCAAATTATACAACAGGGAGAGCATCCACCTAACCGGAACACATAATTGCTTCATCCACCAGTCATATTTTCGGACGGCATTCCAGCCCGAGCGGCAGATTCCCAGAAGTGATATAAAATATTAAAATCGCTATTCGTCGAACGTTTAGATCATTTTTCAGTTCTATGTTTTTCATTCGCCCTCCAACCTGGATACGATTGAGCATATCAAAAGTAGTTCGCTCATGTTCAAAATTGAGGGGACGATGCGGTTGGATTCAAACACAACCTCGTGTGCGGGTGTAGTCGAATACGCCACGTCCATGTCGGAAAAGGGAATTGCAGGGATATAGTGGATTGAGAATATGAAACGCATCTTACCGAGCTAAAGGAGTTTCCCATTTCGTTACCTAATTAACCTTTAGCTCACTGACTTCATTCATCGTGTATTTTCCCAAGCATTAATTACAACACGTATAAGGGAAGTGGAAAGAGGTGCCGACATACTGACAGAGTCACATGGCTTCACAGTACAGTCTTCTGGTTAACCTATTCTAAAGCACATACGAAGAATCTAACGATTCGTGATATGTGTTGTATCTCAGGCACGCTTTAATTGTACCTGTTCATGTCTGCTCCATTTGAACGATCCAATGAAATGATCTGTATTTAAATATTTTGACCTGGGATTAAGCATGCCAGAATGATAGTCCCGACTTGATGTTCGATGGACCAATCAGCTTTTTATCATTTCGGTCACACCCTAATGCACACATCTAGCACTGGTTACCGCATGGCTATACGTACAGGTGTGATTGCGTGTGTTCATGCCATGCGTTCGGTTGGTGATGAAGCGGAGCAAGGCAGGTTCTGAAATCACGGTGACCTCCCAAACAGGAAAATATTGAAAACATTGTCTGTTCTATTACTCCGGTCCAAGGGTGAGGGCATAGTTGGTCACCCCTCGTTAATGTGTAGGATTCTCTAGATACCACTGATATATATTATTTTTATATATCTGTCTCCAAGATATGTTAGGTTTATGGCACGTTTTATTAGAGACAGCAGCTGACGGTACTGACCATGGAGGACACTGGTATCACAGGAAATGTATGTTAGGTTTAGCTGCCAGAACATTCGACTATGGTCCTACTCGATTAATCATGCTGGAAAACTTTTATAATGTTTATTTTGTTTATTAGATTTTATGCTTTTTTACATAGTTATCATTTTGTCATTATTGAATCCTATATCTACTGTCACCATGGTTTGCTTTAAAGACTGTGCAAAGATCATGGCTTGCTTTAGAGACTCGTAAGCGGTAGGTACTGGGTTCAATCCCTAACCGGTTCATACCAAAGACTTGAAAACTGGAACTTGTTCCTTCCTCACTTACACTCAGCATTACGAGGATAGAACAAGAACTGGTTCGCTCGATGTCAGTATAATGTGACTGAGTGGAGTGTCATGTCTGCCTACGGCATGATATTTCAGTGGAACAACACTATAAAATGGCAGCATTAGATCTGCTCTGTTACAAGTAGGTACCCCGCCCCTCTCCCTCCCTTCCCTTACCCGTCGTGATGTAGCTGGAAAAAATGATGAAGGCGACGTTAAAGCCTATTCACTCACTCACTCATTCTTCAGAGTTATCGTCCCGTGGGCTCGTAGATTTCGTTATAATGACGTAGTCCATAGCACCAATTTTGTTCTGTTTTTGCTCGGTGTGATTTATAAATATCGTGCAATTACGACTTTTAGTGATTTCTACACTCGCATTTCTAATAAAACGTGGCTTTAAAAAAAACAGCGATGTACTTCTTCAACGAGTCGTAGATGGACGATTACATGGACAAGCCGCTCTTTCGCTACATCTATAAGCAGGAAATGAAAAAAAATGGGTCTGGTGGGACTCAAACCTACTTAGTCCAGACGGTAAAACATTATTCAAAATTGACTAGGATAGGATGAATAAATAAGGCATTTTTAAGACGACTAGACGTGAAATATGACTTTAGATTTGAAAGATTGTCATAGTATGAAATAAAACTGTAGCTTTTGTACTTGACATTGTCCGAATTTACCCAAATTGAAAATAACTGTATCATGGTCCGCATGTAGTTTGTCGCGAGCTACCACGTGCTTGTACGTTTATCTCCCATCAGATATTGACAAGTTTGATAAGCCATAACAGAATAATTTGTACATACTGTTTATACGTCCATGATTTGACCGTCCGATAATAACTGCTATGTGAAGATCTGAAACGATAATTACTCCCTATCATTGAGGGGTTAGGATAGATGGTTAAGATCGTGAACCAACGTACACCATAGGTTTCTATATATGGCCAATGCAGTTAATACGGTGTAGCTAATATGAGAAAGGTGCGAGGCGACGATGGTTGTCGGGGGGGGGGGCAACTGGTCCAACCAACAAACATTTGTTAACAGGGATGATCCACGGATATGAAACACAAGCTTCTACATTCAATACTCAGACGTGGTCCATTAACCCTATCTGGCCTGGGTGATTTAGGGTGTACCGCAGCCTGGGGGGGGGGGGGCGGAAAGTGCCTCCCCTAAATATTTTCGCTATCGCTAAGGCTAGAGGGCTGAAACTTACCACACTATATCTTTGGGTCAAGCTCTACAAGAAAATGTAAAATAAATCAAGATGACCGCCATGATGACGTCACTGTGACGTCATTTTCAAAAATACCATTTTTTGACGATTTTTGGTCAAAATCTTCGAATTTTTCTATTTTTGTTTTTTCTTCGCAAAAACTGCATGATAAATTAGTAAATAATAATCTGATATGAAATAAAATAAGTTTTACCCACTTTTCTATACAGAAAAGCAAAAATTTTGAAGAAATATGACGAAAACATCATTTTTTCTGGTACCCCACATGGCCGCCATTTTGAATTTACCCATGATCATCTGCTCGTGTGGTTATGCAAATAGGCTCAAAATCACCCCAATATGATAGCCTATAACTTCAAAAAGTTTCAGCTCTCCATTTTTTGGTGTTCCGAAGATATCGCAGAAAGTTTGGTAGGGGGCATTTTGGTCCCCCCTCCCCCAGGATTGGTAGGGTGAATGGGGGAAGGGAGGGAGGGGAGAATCAGGGAGTGTTTTTTGGTGATGCTAAGACATATGGTTTCAGTAAAATGCATAGAATCGCGTTGAATCAACATGCTGAATTTTTGTGTAATTTTTGAAGAAATATGGCGAAAACATCACTTTTCTGGTACCCCCTCATGGCCGCCATTTTGAATTTACCCATGATCCTCTGCTCGGGGGTTCATGCAAATAGGCTCAAAATGACCCCAATATAATAATCGGAAAAGTCACGAAGTTTCAGCTCTCATTTTTTTGTCGTTCCGGAGCAACAAACCAACAAGGGAGGGGGGGGGGGGCGGAAAGTGCCCCCTCCCAGGCCAATTACGGTTAAAGAAACCTAAGCCCGTTACAAATCTGTCTCTAAAGACTAAGGAAATTATGAATATTGGAATCTGCTGATATTTCCAGGATAATGTGTTAGGTACATACAAAATACTGTCGGAGTTATAATATATTGGATTTTCTCGTCTGACAGGAAATGCAACATAGACATGAGGTAGCGTCTAAAAAGTGCATTGACCCCTCAACCATAAATAACCCTTGAACATTAGGGATTAGTGTACCAAGTAATATTCAAACATTCTGACATAAGCTTACTGCCCGGGCAGGTATGTACGACAGCATGTACTAAGGTGAAGAAAAAGGGTAATACAGAAGAGTTTGAACATTAATGCTCATCCACAAAGTACTAAGCATGAAACCAGTAAGTTTCAACTTTATTCAAGTAGTACCAACTCATACCAGACTGCAATTCATGTTGGCGAACTTGGGGGTGGTTCACTTTATGTGGCACAAATGCTGAACACGAGGTACAGAACTGTACCCTGCACATCCGCGGGATACAAAGCATGTTCCTTCTCAGTTTCAAAGTTGTTCATCCAATAGTAACAGGGATATGGATCGAAGAAGAAATATACGTTGTAAACCGACAAGGTACCAAGGATCTTCCATGTAAGGCTCGAAGTTGTCTGTCAAGTAGTAAGCCAGTTATGGTCCAGACAAGAAAATGTCGAGGAGCAGGATAACGGGCCATAACACTGTCTCCCAAGTTTCGAAGTTTGGCATCAAATAGTAACCAAGATATGGACAGAACAACAAATTGTGGACTTACAGGATAAAATGTCTTAACTCATCATAATGATAGACAGTGCACATCTGCAGGTATAAAGGACCATAACTCTTTAGAAAATCATTGAAACGCGTAAAGAGCCTGACAGTGTACATCTGCAAGGTTTTATATTCCATCTTCCATGCAATTTTCAATATTGTCCATTACGATATGGTGAGGACAAGATATTATTGACTGACGGCATAAAGGGCCATAACTCCGAGAAAAATCATTGAAACGCGTATAATAATGCACATCTGCAAGGTACTAGGCATCTTCCATGTAAGGCACGAGTTCGTCCATCAAGTATTAAGGTGCGACTGACGCGATAAAGGGCCCTAACTCTGTGGAAAATAATTATAATTCATAACAAAAATACGACAGTGCACATTTGCAAGGTACTAGGCATCTTCCATTTAAGTTTTGAAGTTGTCCATCGAGTAGAAACCGAGATATTGTTCGGACAATACAATTATTGATTGGCGGAATAAAGAGGCTTAACTATGTGGAAAATCATCGAAACCCGTCAAAAAACCTGACTGTGCACATCGTCAAGGTACCAAGTTACTAGTACTCGTACTAGTTTCGGAGTTACCGAGATATAGACCAGCAAAGAAATTGTTGACGGACGAACGACCGTACTAGGTTAGACACCACTAAAACATCGCCTTGCAGTATATTGGCTGAGCAAATCCTGAGAGAACTATAATATTCCCTAATATCCGTCGCCACAAATGACCCGCCACACCAGGTAGCCTGGCATTTCCGTTCAAACATATGAAAAATTCAGCATACATTCCCCTCCATTTTTTTAGATAAGACCGCCAGAGATAATGTCATCCCGCCCGACCCCATTACGGCAAACTGATGGAGAATTTTGGGGTTTGATATATTTGAGAGTCAAATATTATATGCATTACAGACCATTTCTGGTCCACCATAGATACGGTCATTCCGCCTGATCCTATTATGGCAAATTTCGGAGTTGGTCAATAAAACTGACCCACATTTTTGTTTTCGATTAGAATGCCCAAAAGGTGGTTTTGATATTATAGAAACAGTTTAAAATACATCGCATATCATTGTTGGTCCAGTCAGGTATAAGTCAAGTCCTGATAATAAACATATACCCAGAAACTTCAATGGTGGTTCGATCGTCCTGACGTACATACCGATTATAAAACCTAACAACCCGATGGACTGAGGAGTAAAACAATTTCATTTATAATCCACAAATACTATAACATATATGGTACATTTAACTTAATTTGAACATTGTTTTCACCAAGTTGATGTGTGATATGTACAAGCGTCCACATTCATATTTACATCAGGGCACAGTAGTTGATATAAATCCATACATTACCACACCAATGTGACACAATACTCAGCATACAAAACAGCAATGCAATACAAAAGTTACCGGGAAATCGGTGAGTTGAAAGAGTCAATGTGATCTGATACCATTTAGTATGAAAATAAATATCGCAATAAATCAGATCGGCTAGAAATTATATAATCCAGCGACATCGTGCCCATAACGAGAATTTGTATGGTATCTACACCGGCGCCGCTGTGCGGTATGTTCCATTTGCTTGATTTAGAGATGTCGAGGCATGCTTCGATGAGTTTCATAATGAAATTCAGCAGGCCTTTATCGTAGCTCCTGCTGAAGATCGTTCCCCTTTCATCGCATCGGTACTAGATTTTCAAACGAAACTGTCCAATCGGAAAGTTGAGAAGATTACACCGAGAGACTCCGACCCGAACGTCACAGAACTACAACTGAAATGGTATACCTAGTCTATTTGATATTGCTGATAGACAGGCGCATCAGTGAGCTGATGCCATTAGTTATTAGTATCAACACTGGAAATTATTATGGTATGAGACCGTTCATAGACGGTTCATAGACGGTTCCTAGTTGATAAATATGTTCATATACATCACCATCAGATTATCTCCAACACGGTATATCAATGAAATAAAAACGTCCTATTTTCTAAAAAGCGCTCATGCCATTTCGTTTTGCTTGGCAGTTAATTCCCTGTAGTCCGCATACGATATTTGCTCCGTCGCATTGTTTTCAATGTCAGCCAGTATCTCGGGTGTACATATTACTCCAGCTGTCAAGTCGGAAACTGTTTTGGGCTGCTGATCCAAATCAAGATATCCACATAACTGTGTCAGTGTTTCTTCTATAGTCTGGGCAATCTTGGAAAAGCATGGACGATCTTTGGGGTTTTCCAGCCAGCAATCCATAATTAGATGATATCTAAGCAAATATAAAAAAAAAATTCAACGGTTTGGTGATATTCGAAATAAAACTGTAAATGAGGAACTTCATATGTCTGAATTAATAGACTCTGAAAACATGAACTCTTCTTAACCATACCAGGCCTAGGTGACATTATGTCAACCTTAACTCTACTTAACCATACCAGGCCTGGGTGACATTATGTCAACCTTAACTCTACTTAACCATACCAGGCCTGGGTGACATTATGTCAACCATAACTCTACTTAACCATACCAGGCCTGGGTGACATTATGTCCCCCCCCCAAGACCAAACTTTCTACTCTATCTGCATGTTAGGGTCATTTTGAACCTATTTGCATAACCCACGAGCAGAAGATACATAGGTACATTCAAAATGGCGACCATGGGGGTACAAGAAAAGTGATATCTTGTCATATCCTTCATATCCTTTCTGCTACTATGCGAGGAAAAGTGTGTAAAAACTATGTTTTCTCACATCATATCAATATTTACTAATTCATCGTGCAGTTTTTACGAAAAAACATAAATAAATTCGTAAAATCTGACCGAAATATCGACAAGTAAATGACTTTATGAAAATCGCGTTACTCTGGCGTCATCAAAGCTGCCATGTTGGATTCTTTTTTATATTTCTTTGGGTAAAGCATAACCGAGAGATATAGAGTGGTGAGTTTCAGCCGTCTAGCTCCAGAGGTAAGAATAATATTTAAGGGGGAGGGCTGTCATGCTCCCCCAAGGCCTGAATAGGTCCCAAAAAGCGCAGGCCAGATAGAGTAAACAACCTTATAAATAATTAGTTATTCATATATGGGTCCCTTAAATGGGTAAACTTGTACCCTTCATCAAATTCGCTAATCTACTCACAGATTGTCGGGGCAGGTGTCCGGTTTGTTAAGTCTCATTCCAGCCTCCAGTTCAGGTAAAACTTGTCCGTTTTCCAGATTTGGATAAGGTACCTTGCCAAGAGTGAAGATCTCCCAGGCGGTAACTCCGTACGCCCACTTTAACAAAATTCAAAGTTTTTGTAGGTTACGATAAAATTAAATAGGACCCAAGTTACCTAGATACAGTCTATTGCATACGATCGAGGAGGCATCCCTTTTGCATGTTAAGTCGAGGAAACATTCATTATTTGTGAAGAGAGCAATAGCGTAAGCTTAGGAAAAACAATTTGAACATGTTTCTCAGGTTGTGCCAGCAATGGACGAATGGGCACAAAAACATTCCCAAACGATAACTTGCGGGGAGGTACCCACATTCCAAATTTGGAAAGAATCTGTTCGGGTTTTCAAAAGATAGTGTTCGGAAACGCAATTTTATCCTGGCCCACAGGTGGCGCCACCTATAGAAAAACAATCCCAATCGAGATCCTGAGGCAAGATCCCCCAACATTAGAAATATAATTGAATCTGTTCAGTTTTATCAAAGTTAACTTGACCCACAGATTGCGCCCACTAAAAGCAGATCGGCATGAAAAACAATGCCAAGCGATATATTGTGGTGAGCTACCCACATACCAAATTTGAAAAGAATCGGTCCAGGTTTTCAAAAGATGTTGTCTGGATGCACTATTTAAACTTAGCCCACAGGTGGCGTCACCTATATATGAATCAGCAAGAAAAATAATCTCAAGCCAGATCTTATAAAAGGCAAGGTCCTCACACACCAAATTTGGAAAGAATCCTTAAGGTTTTCAAATGTTATCTGGCAATGCAAGTTTAACGTGGTCCCGAGGTGGCGCCACCTAGAGTCGGATCGGCAGGAAAAAAATCCCACGCAGGATCTTGAGGAAAGGGACCCAATTACCAAATAAATAAAAAATTGTTTGGTTTTCTGGGAATTATTTTCAGAAAGTAAAATTATAACTTTGCCCCCAGGCGACGCCACCTATAGGTGAATCGGCACAAAAACAATCACATGATCTTGATACCTGTAACTTCTGGAGAGGGCGCTGAGATATTCTTGAATTAATGAATCTATGCCAGTGGTTTTAAAATCTTCAAGGCCACTGTCTCTGTGAAATTCATGTGTGGGTGTTGCAGGTCCTAAACTCACCATACTGTATGGCTGAGTGGTATGGCTGTAAACCAGGCACCGTACTTTAGATGGAAATGACTTCAAAGGTCATACATTGAGCCAATGGCCAGCCACAATATCGAACCCTAACAGTGACCTTTCTGAGTAATGGCTGTGAACCAATCATTGATGTGATATCTATGCAAATCAGAATATGGAAAGTGGTACCCAAATAGAGACAGCCATTTTACCATAGGTCCAGATGGAAAATTTGCATATAAGAGAAATTGTAGGAAAAAGTATCCAGCTTAGGACAGAGCTGAAAAACAATAGGTGTCATTCTCTAGACAGGAGCAATATGCACAACAAATTTGACGCTGATTGACCAAGGCATTCGGAATTTGTCTGGTGGAAAATAAAGAACCAATGGAAAATTTGCATATAAGGGAAATTGCAGATAAAAAGCCAGTACCCAGTTTCGGACAGAGCTGAAAAACAACCGGTGTCTTCCTCGCATGTCAATAATCGCATGACTATTCGCAGCATAGTTCACAGAGGTGAAGACAAGCTAGTACACGCAAGGGAAAAATATGTTCGACATGGTACTCTAGAAGTCAGAAGATCTTGAAAATAACTCATAGCGTATATCGACATACAGTACACACCACATCAGTGTAAGAGGTGAAGACTCGGTCCTGAAGACTTTCTAGGGCCATCCACTTTATCGGGAGCAGCTTATTCTGGTCCTGTCTATAATAGCTGTTAGTGTAGATATCCCTGCTCAGTCCAAAGTCCGCCACCTTCACCATCATGCGACTGTCTAACCTGTTTATTACAGAAAAAACGCCTTTATTGTACAAGATTTCTGTATTCGAATTTGCCGTACATACTTATATTTTTGATGGACGGACTCAAGTTAATTTTTGAGAGGCAGTCTGCGTCTCTTTTAACGCTTCAGTAATCCGTAATATTCGAAATATTGCTACATGAATCCGTAAACGTCAAATACTGATTAACACAAACCAGGCAAATTAATCGACATAAAATTTGGGAGTTTCCTGATTTTCCACACAACTATTCCACATGAGGGCATCATCGACTTCATATTGTAAATACATCTGAGTGAATAGCATCGGTGAAACTGGATCAAAATGTTATCATTTTTTTCTTTTTCCCATTTCTTCTTTTTCTTTTTTTTATAACTACCACTATACGGAATATGTTACCCGAAACCCAATAGCGACATTACCTCGTTGATTATCGTTTATGTTATAGCCGATCCCCAATCAAATGCTACGAGGCGTGATCATGTGCCAAATGCATGTCCATTTGGGATATTACTATCCAGCAGGGGTAGATAACTATGCTAGAATGAGTATTAAATTACATGCGTCAGATCCTACATTTAACAGTTAGCATCAGTTCCAAACATGCATGAAATGAACCTTAAAAGAACAAGATGGCTTTCTATAAGACGGAAACGGTCACGAGTTTCAATGATGACAGAATAACATCATGATGCTTTATGCATAAAATCCTAATCATTGGCCAGTATTCATTATACAGCTGAATTTACAAATCATTTTCTAAAATATGATGTATTTCAATCACGCTTTGATTGTGACTTCATTTGAACATCATTGACATGTAAAACACATGATGTTCAAACGGCCGCTAGTCTCGGGTTAAGCGGCAATTAGATACAAGTTACGTAGCGTCAGGGATCTTGAACGACCATATCCATACGTTGGTAGCTTACATGCAGTTTCTGGCAGCCAAGTCCCGGTGTACAACCTTCATGTTAGCGAGATAGTCCATCCCTCTGGCGACTTGCAGAGAGAAAGACAGCAACTGTTGTAGATCTGGAGTCTACAAAAATAGATTTGATTAAACATAACATGTTCTCTATATGTTCAATAGATGACGGATAATACATACTATCATATGTCGAATGGCGAGAAAGATTTTCTTGTCAGATGTGCAGTGGTGATGTATATGTAATTGTTGAGTTCGATATCTTTGTGAATGCGGGACAGTGTCTTGTAACATAAATAATCTTCCATGGGCAATAGTGAGGTTTGTATATTTATAGTGCTATCGTATGCTCTCAGACGAGTTTCATTTCAATATACACACCAGTACGTAGGTGAGTGTTTCCGTGAATCGTTTTTGTGTCAGTCGGGAATTCTGTCTACATGTAATTCTCTTAAATGAATAACGATTGAAGCGATGACGAGAATTTTTGAGCGTCCATCCCATATTACCAATACAATTCATAAAATAATCGAGGGATGTTAATAGCGTCGTGATCTGACCCAGCTCATATCGATCGTGTTTGAATCGTTTCTCAGTGGTTTGAATCGTCTTATCAAATGGAAAAAAAATGATTCATTCCTGACATTGTTATGGAACGATCGCAAACAGAAGAAAACTGACATTGTTATGGAACGATCGCAAACAGAAGAAAACTGACATTGTTATGGAACGATCGCAAACAGAAGAAAACTAGTGGCCATGGATAGACTTGAGCCTATCGGCCTAGTGTGAATTGTCTATCCGGTTTACATCATCAATATGTATTGCTGGTAATCAAACCTGATATCGGTCTCTCAAATTGAGATATATCCGATTCACACATGGAATGAATTGTTTTTGATGGTCTGAAAAGGAGATATTAATACATTGTGTCTAGATGGTTACTTTTGATACGTGAAGGCGGAATATGTCGAAGCGAAAAGGTAAGAACGAAGCTAATGTGGAAAAAGACAATGTAGCTGTCGGAAAAGGTAAAGGTCCGTTAACATCAACATTGCCGCACTGATATAAAATGATATATTTATTTAATAAGGAGAGACGCTTCTATTGCCGCTTCACCCCTATGCCTTCATTGCCACTTTTTGCAATAATGTGAATATAGGTTACTAAATTATATTATTTGCCTTCATACATGATGATAGTCCAAGAAATGGAGGGAATGTAACAAATGTGTGTATACGTGCATGTAGACGAACCACAATCCAAATCGACATATTGCGGCAAGCTTCCAGCATAACAAATTTGAGTAGAATTTGTGATGACGCTCTGATTTTATAGTACAAATTTTGGGACGGACAAGGTCCCCGAGTGGCGAAACCTATGGACGCATATGGATAAAAAAAAACTCCGGTGGCATTCAGATATGCACATGCCACATTTTAAAGAATCTGTTGAGCCATTCTGATTCCATTGTCGAGAAACGAATTTTCAAGGTGGCGCCGCCATGGGCGCATATGGAGGATGTGGTTTCTATCGAGTTAACGTCATAATACGGACATTTCCATAATATTACCATGGAAACCACAAAAATCATTGTAATTTACTCAATTTGTGTTGGCTTGTACGTTATCACCGAGCAATGCTGTATACAAAATATGTAGTCTGTACCATTTGACTTCTATTAGTGTGTTAATTAATATCCTTATATTGACATTTTCCGTTATGTTTCCGTCATGGTAACCACAAAAATCCTAATGTACCCAATTTCGACCGTCGAATGTTTGTACCATCCAACAGTGTTGTATTCCAAATTCGAAGACTCTAGCTGCAACGTCTTGGCTTCCAGTGTGCTAAGTCGGTATACGGATATTTTCCGTTGCGTTGACATGACAACCACAAATGTTACTGAAATATACCCAATTTCACTATGCTTGTGCTTTACCACCCATCAATACATCAATGTTGTACACATTTGAAGTCTCTAGCTCCAGCGGTTTGATGTCTAGATCGCCATGTTCGTTATATGGGTATTTTCCGTTATGTTCTCATGAAAACCACACAAACTATCAAAATGTACCCAACATCGATATGCTTGTGCCTTTCCATCCAACAATGCTGTATTCCAAGTTTTAAGTCTCTAACTGCAACGTTCAAGAAACCACAAAAGTCATCAAAATGTACCAAATTCAACGGGTTTTCGCTTTGCCACAGAGCAATACTGTATACCGGATTTGATGTCTCTATTTACAGCAGTTTGGCTTGTATATCGTCAATGTCTTTATACGGTTATTTCATCGAAATGTACCTAATTTAAATCACAAAAATCATCGAAATGTACCTCATTTCAATAGGATTGTGGTTTCCCACCCAGCAATGCTGTGTATTAAATTTGAAGTATCAAGATGTAGCGGTTTGGCTTCTATATTGTTAACGTCGTTATTCCCGATATGTTCCATTATGTTGCCATGAAAACCACAAAAATCATCGAAATGTGCCACCCAACAATGCTGTATACCAAATTTGAAGCCTATACTCTGGCTAGAACGGTTCGGCAACTACTGCGTTAACAACGTGATCCATCAAGCCAGTCAGCTGGTCGGACGGACAGCATGAAGACATGATCACATACCCAATGGAATAAAAACATTTGGACAGAGCGATCGCGAATCAATGGATTGTTTAATTGTGTAAAAAATATTGTCTTCCACCTCCGAAAGCCGCGACTTCCTGAAAAATTCACAAACTTGTTATTGGATTCGGAAAGATACAAGAAACGCTTCGTATGATGAAATAAGAGCCGACTGACCTCAATATACGCGTGTGCCACTGACAAATGTAACATGTAGCTGTATGGATATTTTCGTGTACAAAATTAATCAACTTCAACGAATATGACTAAGGATGCAAACTTGCCATACACAATTATCCTATTTGGGACTTCAGTGGCCCTCGACCGATGACATTCAAAGTAATAGAGCTTAACTTTTCTTCTCGGTTAAAGTACAAGATTAAGCCATATCAATCAGATCGCAGTCCACATCATATAACTGAAGATATCTCTGACCGACTTACCGACTTACATATAGACATGCCCCCAAAATCAAAAGGCTTCTTGTGTGCAATGGGTTCGCGTTATGACTGAACTTTGGTCACAATCTGAATTCCTCTATTATATATAAAATAAGAAATAAGCAAAATAATTTTCGTTGTGTCAGAATTTCGGCCTGAGTGTCCTAGACATTCAACTGCAAAATAAATAAGGTTCTTCCATGGGCAAGGTATTCTCATCGGTTTGAACCAATTCATAGCATGGAGCATGAGATTTTTCCTATTTTGAAGGTATTCTGGCCTATATGAACTTTACCTTTTTGACTTTTTAAATTATAATTCTTTTCCAGGTATTGCTAAAGATTGGTACCAATCCATAACATGGAACTATGGACTTTTTAGCGGTTTTTCTTCCGTGAACAAGGTATACACAAAGTGTGGTAGCATGACAGAGAAATGCAGATATTGCGCGGACAAAACAAGTGAAAGGGCAAACAGACGGACGGAAATCGTGACCGCAATATACGTCCTCGGCTATCGATGAGCGCATTAAAACTAGAAACAAACCTTGTCTTTCTTGTCGTCGTCGTAGCGGAATTGACGTAAATATTTCTGTAGATCGCCGTGTTGCATAAACGGTAGGACAATACTGGGTACATCTGTTTCCGGTTGGACACAAACTCCCACAATGCAAAGCACATTCGTGTGACTGAACTGCGCCATTACAATGGCTTCCTCCATGAAAGCGCTGATTTCTGGATACACACAGTTGTCTATAAAGAAAGATGCCTCAAATGCTGACAATGAACCTCAAAATACAAGCTTCTAGTCCGTCATACAATATTCAGCCGAAGTCGAAGCCCATTACAGAATTACCGCGTCAACAATGCAAATACCTAATTCATATAACAGCATTATTCCCACATTAAAAAGAAAATCATAGAATACAAACACGTAGACTGGTTTCCTGCAAGACAGAAGCGGTCCACTGATTTCAATAACGCCGGCAAGACATCATGATGTTCCAAAAATATCAAAGCCCTATCGCTTACCAGCATACTAATCCATATGATTTTCGTTGTAGGGCCGTTATCTAGAGAATGATTTATTTCAGTCACGCTTTGATTGTGCCTGTTCATATGAATACCAAGAGGATCTGGAAATACATGGTTTCATAAGGCCTCTAGTGGACACATGTTAAGCAATGTAACGCCAAAGATCTTTCACACAACGCTGGAATTTTGCTATTAACATGTATTATATATCGTCAAATTTGAGAAACTTTGAGATAAAACAGTTGGTGGTATAGCCCTATTTTTTCAAATTTCTGCAATAATGATTTGTACCATAACAAACACAGAAAATCTGCATCCAGTGCTACTCCTTGTACACGCCCTCTAGATCTCCCGTCAACCCTGCATTCACCAGCTGTTTCACATATTACAGTTTCACAGTATCTATATAACCTGTCACTCATATGTACAGCAGAGTACCCACAGAGAGAGAGAGACAATTTAGGTTTAACGTCGCGTTCAGCAATATTTCAGCTATATAGCGACGATCAAAATAAATCTAAGTTTTCCAACAAAAACAAGTTAACAGCCCTGAAACCCAGCAGTAATCAACACAACACATTAAAAATAGGTACATACATTAAAATTTATGCAACAAATTGATTTATCTCAAATAACCAAAAATGCAGTCTTATTTTACCCGAATAAAAAGATCCTCTAAAGCAGTGGCTCGATAAAAAGAATCTCTTACAATCTAAAAATCTATACAGTCAATCAGAATCTGTTTCACTGTGAAATCTTCGTGGCATGGAATACACCTTGGGGCTGTTCCTTTTTTAGTAGATATTCGTGATTTAATCGTGTATGGCCGATTCTATATCGCCTGATTATGGTTTGATCGAAACGTTCCCGGCTGCTGAGATGATTATAGCCTACAGTTTTTTTGGAACTCATGAAGTTTGATATTATTCACAGCATCCCATGAGGATTGAAACAGCTTTTTCTTACATAAGCACAGATAGAGGGTCCGAAATCGCTATATGGGAGAACTGAAATTGTACCCTTCTTATAGCATTCTTCAACTCACTTTTAAGAGTTTTGATTGCAACTTCCTGTGCATGCAGAGGATTGTCGTCGGGCCGGTATCTTCCTAGAAAGACTGTCCCGAAAGCACCTGTATAAAATGAATTTGTGACGCTGTATATTGTGATGCTGGTGACACGATATACGCATGTGGTCGCTTCTCTCTCATCTTCGCGAAACTAACTTGTGTTCATAAGCATGTTACATTTTGACGTATAATAATTGTCTTGCCAACATTGTCGTAAAAACACATGTGTAACTATTTACTTGTATATTCATAGTGGACACCAGCTACCTATAGACTGTCAAAAGATTCGCAACACAAACAAAAATGTGAGTATCAATTTACCTTTGCCAACTTTCTCCATCATTTCCAGATTATCGGAGTGAAGGAGAAGTCCATATATGGTCATCTGAGACTCGGCATCAAGAATCATCTTCAACAATGACCCAATCTCAAGCGGACTTTTCTCTGAAGAAAATAATAGCATTTGTATGGTGCTTTAAGTTGTTCTCGTATGAATGATACGGATCTGCTGAATGAGCTTATTTATTATTACGTTGTGAGATACATGGGCACCAGTCATATCAATCGTTTTGAAACATAATATAGTTTTTTCTCAATTCCAGTAACAGCAAAACGGATGATGTGGAAACGTTTAAAAAATAGTTTGTCGCTCTAGCCTATATACGTGTACATGTACCCTACATGTGCTAGGTGCTAATTGTGTTATTTAACTAGGTATTTGTGTATGTTTGTATACTATTATTGTCGTTTTGAATTTGGCGCTAATGCTATTTTATGGAATATGGAATAGGTCTTTAATGGACGACAGCTGAGTTATGAAGGACGGATCAGACGCTTGTAATTTGTACTATGGACGCGGAAATTTCCTTGAGGACGGCGGCTGAATGACGGAAGAGGCTTGTACTGTCAGAACGCATGCCTCTTTGAGCGAACTTCTTCATCGACCGTTTGTATGACTGTACATGATTAGACTGATTTGGCCAATGTCCGTCACCACAGTGATTCAGATTACACTGGTTAGATATAGTTCTACATCACTGGTTGTTTAAAGCTGCTGGCGACTCAGTTTAACATTTCTGGCGGTGGTATACCATCAACCTGCGATAGTCCGTGTTTCAAACTTGCGGGACGTAGTCTGCCTCCATTCCCAGGATCATTCCGTTTTACTTGATAAAACTGTCCTGAGGTCATTTTGACCCTTTTTGCATAACTCCCTGAGCAGAAGAACATGGATAAATTCAAAATGACGGATAAGTGGAGTACCTGAAAAGTGGTGTTTTCGTCATTTATCTTCATTAAACGTTTCTGCTTTTCTGCGAGGAAAAGTGAGCAAAAACTATTTTATTTTACATCAGATTATTAATTACTAATTTATCATCCAGTTCTTGCGAAGAAATCACTTGAATAATAAAATCGAAAATTCTGACCGAAAAATAGACCAAAAATGCCTTTTTTGAAAATAACATCACTATGACGTCATCATAGCGGCCATCTTGGATTTGTTTGAACTTTCTGGTACAGCTTGACCCATGGATAGTTTCAGCCTTCTAGCTCAAGGGATAAGAAAAATATTTCGGCGTGGGGGGAGGCGATATCTTGAGTTCTAAACCGTCCAAGAGGAGAAAAAACTGCAAAAGCCATATCTCTTACTTATTTCCTGTGGATGGATCCCCAAAGACAAGGTAGTGCTTCCTGTCGCAAAAGGTCGATTGCTTCCTCGTCCTCCTCTACGGCGGCGATATCTGGCTATGATAAAAACCAGCAGTCCAACCGACAGGATGGGTACTATTTAGAAAGAAAAAAACCCGGTAGTCATGTTAGATTAGCGATACACACGGACAATGTATGATACTTACGAATACTAATCCTATTGAATAAAGTGTGTTAACAAACTAATCATACTAATAACTTTATGTTTAATGTTGGCTTCAGTTAAGTTACAACATTCAAGGATAGCTATCCCGTTGGAGGGTCAAAATTGGTCATTTTTTATTTATTCATTCAAATATTCACTATTTCGTCTAACGTTTGGTGAAGAATGAAATCGAAATTCTAATTCGAAGTGCTTCAATATTAGGATTAAAAATTTAGTTTCTGAGGCACTGGAAAAATTAAACAGATTTCCTTATAGGTGATCTGATATCCAGCTGAGAAGAGATTAACCTTTCACGCGACTGTATAATGTAAATCGTTAATAGCTGCATGAGTGTGTATTGTATTGTTAATTGACTCGCAGGAAGCGAGCATATAGTCTGTCGTAAAAATAGAACAGCTGTTATTTTTGTCTGTTAAATTTCCATTTCCAAAACTCATTTCCGCAGTATTTTGGTAAGCTAATTATTTAGAAGTCCTACTATAATATATACATATGAAAGTGTACTCAACGGAGTGACACTTCGCTCAGACACCCGCCGTAAAGTGATCAGCACAAGTGTGAACATTTTTCAGCTGAAGTTTTTAAAGTTTAAATTGGAAACTTTCCTTATATGTGTTGTAATTTAAACCGCCTTGCTGAATAAGCTTAGTGTGATATTTATCCAGAATAATCAGGAATTCGAGTAGGTCCCATAAGACAGATTAAAAATGTATTTGACAATAGAATTCAAGCAAAAAGTTAGGATTAATTCATCAGATATATAGCTGGACACATTTTGCCGATTTGTAGCCTTTCATTTTTTTTACAAAATCCAACATTTGAACGTTTATTTCACGAAAATTGTACATGCTACGCTTTTGTAATTTGGCATGTTTGTTACTTATAAGGTGATCTAGTAAACTTCATCTTTTTGTATGTTCGGCTTAGTTTTTAATTATTCAGCTTTTAAGATAAACGACCGTAAAATAGTACATTTTTTAAATTTTATTTTAGTAAAATAGCTGTAAAAACAAATCCGGGTAAAAAAAAAATGAGATAAAGTTTACTAGTTCAAGTTGTCTCCTATCGAGGTAAACCATCAAAGTTGAAACACGATGAACAGTTTTCATGAAATTTCAATTGAGAAATGGACGCTATTGTTTTCATTTGAATTTTTTTTTAAATTGGAATATTTTCTACACAGTAGCAGCGTCGGTTGTAAAAATCATATAGTTGAAATCCCTACGATGTACGCTTTCATAAAATATATAGTTTATTATGGTTATCATGTATATTTATTGATACAAAAGACAAATCGTCACTGGGGTGCAAAAACTATCTCTAACGGGATAGCTATCCTTAATTAACGCAATGTCAAGAGGCAAATATTAGCATTAGCGTTTTTCATACACTAGGAACGTTAGGCGGTTCTATGCAGTCCGTATAACTCTGATATACTTCACCCGAAAGGAATCTCTACACAGTTAATCATATTGACCTGGGTAATATGGGGTGTATCGCAGATATATGTCACATTATATCTGGGGTTCTAACTCTACCAGAAAATGTAAACATGTCCAAGTTTACCGATATAATGAACTGAAGCCACCGTGAGGTCTATCTAAAATTTAATTTGTATTTATGTTATTATCTCTGGAAATACAACATAGTAAACTAGAAGATAATCATCTGTCGAATAATAACCAAACTTTTGAAGAAAACCTCATGGGTTTATCTTTAATTTACCCTTGACCCTACGGTAATGCCATCACCTCACTGGTGGTAGGGTTAAGGAAACGGATTTTCCGATATAACAAATTTTTCTTCAAAAATAAGAACATACCGATTATGGCACCGAGGAACCCCAAGCTATCGTCACCTACAGCTGAAGCTGGTTGTTCTGGAAGAAAGGTATAATACTCTAATATAAAATGCTGAGTGACATGAAATATCACAGAGAAGTGAATAGTCATACATTGAAAGATGAACAGTATGTCTGTCCGAATGGCTGTCTGGTACCAGACTAAAGCCGGGATTGACCCACACTGGGACAATATTATTTATGGGCCTGCATAGTTATGCTGATAACAGCAACACCAGAGAGGGGAGGGGAAGGGAGGGGGAGGTACTTCCAAATTTTCATTTCTATATATGTAAATTCCCTTTAACCCTACCTGGCCTGGGGCGGAACTATGCCCCTTACCAAACATTCTCCCCTATCCCGCAACGATAAACAAAATGAACACTGATCCTCCGCGACTTTTGAGTTTATCATAATGGGGTCATTTTGTGCCTATTTGCATAATCATCCGAGTGGAGCACCATGGGTCAATTCAAGATGTCGACTGTGTGGGGTGCCAGAAAAGTGATGTTCACTAAGTTATCAAGCAGTTTTTGCAAAGAAAACACTTGAATAAAAAGTTCGAAAAATCTGACCCCAAAATCGATCAAAAAATATCTGTTTTGAACTTGACGTCACTAGGACGTAATCAAAGCGGTCATCTTCGATTGCTTCATATTTGCTGGTAGATCTTGAACCAAGGATGTAGTGTGGTAAGTTTCAGTTCCCTAGTTCAGGGGTAAGAACAATATGGGGGGGGGGGTGCGAAATGGCCCGTCCCCAGGCCTAGACAGTTCCCCAAAAGCCTAGGCCAGATTGGGTTCATATAGCAGTATTTATCTATGATAAGGAGTTGAATACGAATATCATCTTATCTTACTGAAAACTGTTCATCATTCCTCCCTTCAATAAACTAGACGTGTTTACATTTTTTATATACACTTTTTTTTTCAAATCCGACATTCATGCAAGCGTCCAGTATAACTTTACGTGTAGCAATGAACTTAAGCTATAAATTTGAATGACAATCTGCTACTACAGCCAAATCATCATGGCAATATATCTTCCCGTATATTCCTAAATGGCCATAACACCCAACGATCTATCACAGGTAAAATGATAAACACACCAAAATTACACGCGAAAAGTGGATGGACATAGATAAAAATCGGTTTGAGAAATTGACGCTAATGAGTAAAGCATTTGCATTAAGATAACAACCCAACATTAATACTTTTTTGGGTTGTTCGCTTTTCGTTAATTTTATACTTGGATGGGTTTTGGAAGCTCCTGCTTCAGGACTAAAATATTTGCGATTATGGATCCAGAATTCTTCATGGACGATACATCAGATAAATCATCAGGCAACCACTGTCCGTGAAGGCAATCACTGTCCACGAAGACATTTACACCAAAGTCAAAGCAGGTAGGAAGAACAATTCCAAGTGAGCATCAATTCCAAGTAAGCAAAAGCTGGAAGCAAATATTTACATCATGATGTTCATAACATGGGTGACATCATGACATCGTCGCCGTCCGCAAGTGCTCGATAAGATATTGGCATGTGAAACTAATGATATGTCTAGATCTTGTGTGTGCCGCCATTCCGATATCACTTGACAATGGACTGCCACCGGACAATTTCTTGAAAGCCACATCTGATACGAAAGACTTTTCTTTGGTACCATTACTCTAAAAAATGACCTACTGTGTGTATATAAATTTAATGCATGCTGCAATTCATAATTTATAATATTTTATAACATGAATTCGCCCCCCACCCTAAATATTGTTCTTATTTTTTTGAGCCTCGAGCTGAAACTTATCACACAATACTCTCGGGCCAAATTCTATCAGAAAATGTAAAACATATCCAAGATGGCCGCTTTGATAACGTCACAGCGACGTCATCTTCCAAACAGGTATTTTTTATTCGATTTTCCGGCCCGATTTTTTTATTTGTGTTTTCTTTGCAAAAATTGTATGCTAAATTAGTAAATAATAATCTTACGTGAAATAAAATATATTTTTCCCAATTTTCTTCGAAGAAAACCAGAAATTTTGAAAAAAAATGTCGAAAACTGAACTTTTCTGGAACGCCATATGGCGGCCATCTTGAATTTTCCAATGATCCCGTGAGGTTATGGGAATAGGCTCAAAATGATCCCAATATGATCAAGTAAAAAGTTGCGGAGGGTCAGTTTCATTTTATTTTGTCGTTTCGGAGATAGGGGAGAAAGTTTGAAAGGAGGTCCATAATGCCCATACCCCCCATCCCAGACCAGATAGGGTTAAACATAATCGAATTTGAAATTGTTCACTATCTACCCTAATCCGTGAAAGAACAGATGCTTGGCTGTATGTTCAAACTTTTAATTGGAACTGTGTGATTACGATTTTGATGTACAGTGCATGAGACTTCATATGCTTATTATCCCCGTTTGGGACGTTTTTCTACCTAACGGTCGCATAGTTTATCACTTTCCATCAGATGACTTGGTGCGGCTATTACATCATTACTCTGGAATATTTGTATCAAGTACCTCTCCACTCGGTGATATGAGTCGTATGGGCATGTCATCTTCTAGCTGTGGATAATCGCTATATAAATGACGCAGTGAAGGATATATATCCACCTTCACTGGATTTGAAGGAAACTACAGATAGCCTTACAGGTACATCATATTTAGATCTATATCTCTACAAAAATGATGCGGGCATTCTCTCTCGTCGACTTTATGACAAAAGAGATCATTACAATTTCGACATCGTAAACTATCCCTTTCTGGACAGTAATTTTCCAGTGGGACCTGCATATGGCGTATACATATCTCGCCTAGCAGCATTTGCTAGAACCTGTGTTAATTGTGACGATTTCAATCAACGTCACAAACATTGTTGCAGCAACTTATAAAACAGGGCTATTCCTCCAAGCGCCTCCACTCAAAGTTTCTCAAATTTTGCGATACATATCGCATGCTGATAGCAAAATACGAACGTAGCGTGCAAGATCTATGGCGTTACGTTTCGTAACTTGTGGCTAATTCCGCTTAACCCGGGGCTAGGGGCCGTATGAACCCATGTACTTCAAGATCCTCATGGTGCTCATATGAACAGTCACAATCAAAGCGTGACTGAGATACACTATTCTCTAGATAACGACTTTAGAACGATTATTATGGATTAAGAATACTGATCAGCGATACGGATTTTATATTTTTGGAACATCATGATGTCTTGTCGGCATCATTGAAAACTGTTGACCGCTTCTCTCTTGCAGGAAACTAGCCTATGTTTATGTATACTATGATTGCCTATTTTGAATTTGGTGCTAATACTGTTATATGGATATGGAATAGGTCTTTGGATTATGGACGCGGATATTGTTTAATTACAAGCGTCTAGTCCGTCATTCATAATCCAGCCGTCGTCCATTAGAGAATATCCGCGTCCATAATCCAAAGACCTATTCCATATTCCATATAACAGTATTAGTACCAAATTCAAAAAGACAATCATAGTATACATAAACATAGGCTTGTTTCCTGCAAGAGAGAAGCGGTCAACAGTTTTCAGTGATGCCAGCAAGACATTATGATGTTCCAAAAATATCAAATCCGTATCACTGATAAGTATTGTGCCTGTTCATATGAGTACTATGAGGATCTTGAAGTACATGGGTTCATACGGCCCCTAGCCCCGGATTAAGCGGAATTAGACACAGGTTACGAAACGTAGCGCCATAGATCCTGCACGCTACGTTCGTATTTTGCTATCAGCATGCGATATGTATCGCCAAATTTGAGAAACTTTGAGTGGAGGCGCTTAGTGGAATAGCCCTGTTTTATAAGTTTCTGCAACAAAGTTTTGTGACGTTGATTAAAATCAATGGACGACGGCTGAATTATGGATGACGGACTAGACGCTTGTATCCAAGACGTCTACATGAACACCAACAATAAAAGCGTGGCTGCGATACAAATCACCGGGGATCAGTTTTGGTTCTTGTGAAGTGTTGAGATATGCAGTCAAGGTATTTGACCTGTGAATCATATGACTTCTTGTCAGTACACCGGTATCATTTTCCACCACCTGTGTATCTTGCTTTTAATACTATTGCTTCACTTGTATTTAGCGATCAAATTGTATGGTATGGCAACCTTTATATACTTCTCTTTGCAAGACCAGTGACGAGCGTTGGCATTTGCACCCGGTATGGCTGGCATTCGTCGATCTTCCTTTGCACGCTCGATATTATGTATAATATCAGTGATACCCCGACTCAAAAGAATTTCATGGTGACTTGATATTTCGACCAGTATATTTGGGTCATCAGAAGGATTATCAGAAAACTTTACTTGGCATTTATTTTGTTTTAGTCTCGCCAGCAGAAATACAAACCGTTTTCATAATAGCACAACTGAAGGGTAAATTCACCGGAGCTCTCTTCTATAAGGTTAGCAGTACTGATGGAAGTCAAGTTGCTGTCTGCTTTGAAATACAATTCCTCCAATTCCACAGTCATGCCTTTCACCTGAATGAGAAAGCTAAATACAGCATTACAACAGAAACAGGGCACGTCAATCAGAGTGTTATATTGTATTGCTATATTCAGTGTAAATTTTTAAAAGTGAACCAATCAACTGTGACTGATGTTGGTTTGAATTTCACTGAATGAATGTAATTCAAATGTAACTGAGTGGTTATAACTGAACTGTAATACTAGATCATGTCTGGACCGTGGCTAGTTCTAGCTCAGCACAATGTCGCAGACAGAAAATACTATTTGTAGGAAAAGAAATACAGAACACCCATTAGGCTGATTTGACGAGTGAAAACTCAGATGCTAACAAGTCCATGGACATATCTTTGAATGAATTGAAACCTATATATAGCAAATGTTTTCCTTTTGTAGCCAAACCATCTACAAGACCTCAAACTAATAAATCATGGATAAACTCTGGTATGCTACAACCAATCATAGAATCAATAGCGTGAGAGAGAGAGAATTAACATCAAGCTTAAACGTCGCGTTCAGCTATATTTCGGCTATCTAGCGACAATCAAACAAAATTCTAAGTATTTCAACAAAACTGTTGACCGCTTCTCTCTTGCAGGAAACAAGCCTATGTTTATGTATACTATGATTGTCTTTTTGAATTTGGAGCTAATACTGTTATATGGAATATGGAATAGATCTTTGGATTATGGACGCGGATATTCTCTAATGGATGACGGCTGAATTATGGATGACGGACTAGACGCTTATAATTTCAACAAAAACAAGTCAACAACCCAGCAATCCAGAAAACATCAACACAACACACGAAAAACATTCAACTTAGGCAACAAACAAATTTCTCTCAAATAACCAAATACTTTTACCCGACTAAAAGATCTTCTAAAGTAGCTGCTTGATAAAAAGTATCTCGTATAATCTTAAAATCTATACATGCAATCAGTGAGATCATCGTGGCATGGATTACAATACTTCTTAAGTAAATGTTCGCGCGTTAATCAGGTATGACCGATTCTACATCGCCTGATCATGGCTTGCTTGAAACGTTTTTGGTTACTCAGCCGAATATGTCTTGCAGTTTTATTTTAACTCATGAAGTGTATTATTATGTAGAGCATCCCATACAGATTGAAACAGCTTTCTCACATAAGCACACATTGAGGGTCTGAAATCGTTATATGGAATTCAATCTCGCTATCTAGGGCTGCTTTAGCCATTTAATCAGTTTCAGTTTTTCCTTTGATGATAACGTGGCTAGGCAACCAACAAAACACAACACCAATCTGTTGATGAAATCTACCGTCATGTAATTGTAGAATGCTCAAAATGGTGGGGTGAGTTGAAATTCCACTCTCAATCACTTTAAGGCATTACAGTGAATCTGAGATCGAATACTTTCTAAGGCTAGCAATAGAGCGTTGGCTTCGGCAGTAAAAAAATCGAAATTTTACCGGGAAGTCGATAGGTTTTAGTTTCGGAACTAAAGATAGTAGCGCACGCTACTCTATCACCATCTTTAGAATCATCTGTATGAAAAGCTTGATGCGATCTGTATTTTCTCTCAAAAGACCAAATTCTTGTACATACACGAGATGACTCATGTCTGCTTTTTTCATCATTGTAATATCTACTTCTGGTCTGGCTAACTGCCATGGTGAAAGTGGTAAGAGCTTGTTAGGTAAAATTTGACTAAGCTTTATACATGCTTCTCCAGTGTGTGGTTTCATACGAATTCCAAGAGATGGAACAATGAAGGGATTCTTTAATTACAAATCAACGTATTAAGAATTGAAATTTATATTTTTTATTTTCTATACAGTTATATTTGTCAACTCTCAATACGTAGATTTGTTTTTAAAGAAACCCTACACGTAGTGATGCAACCCGTGAATACAAGCAATACCGAAATAAATTAAACCATACCGTGAGAACCGCCTAGAAGTAATATTATGAACAGAAATTCAATGATTAAATTCATCATTTAGAGGATTTGGAAAATTCTTAACGAGATGCGAGACAGTAATGCCACGACATTACCCATGACATTTAATATTAATGGTGACGATATTGACGATCCTAACATCATCTTCGATGATTACCAGCGAAGTGTGCTCGATCCAATTTGGTTTTCGAGCTAATCACTTTTCTATTCCTGTGAGATCAGTTAGTACAAGGGAAGCAAAAAGGTATTACATTACCATTTATCTTGACCTGTCAAAACTGATTGATAAGCATTACCACTTCTCTTGACCTGTCAAAACTGATTGATACTGCGAATCACGATGTTTTGCCAATAATGATTGGTTCTGTAGCAACTTATTATCTCGATCCCCCTACGTGTCATACAATAACACATTATCATCCTTTAAATCGCTTGGCTCTACTTTAGGATCGATACTCTTTTATGTATATAAATGACATGAATAATGTCACAGGACTCCGCAAGATTATTCTTTTCGCTGATGACACAAATGGTACTGTGTCCGATGCTGGACCAAAAATGCTAGCTGACACCATCCTGTGTGAGTTGGAAAAGTTATACAACTATTTTTTCGTGTAATAAAATGTCCTTAAATATAATCAAGACCAAATTTAATTTTTTCAAATCTTCTAAGAGATACAATTATTCTACGATACTTGAATTTGTGTTTTCATTACAAGCGTCTGGTCCGTCATTCATAATTCAGCCGTCGTCCATTAAAGAACGACTGGCTCAATTCGATGACGCACATCTATGAAATACGCAAACAAAAACTTTCAAGAAATAATAGCCTAATTATTCACATCAAATCTTGTCTCAATAAAAAGACAATTGCATATTTAAGAAATAATGTTTTCATGGGTGTTCTTTTACGCACGGTTAGTATGGAAAAGTTTGTATTTTAGGGCAAGGGCGAAGCTTGGCTTGATTAAGCGTACATGTGGAAGCAATGTTGACAAGTTTGTAAAGCGCTCCTTATACTGTTCTATGATCCGACGTGTTCTGGACTACTGCTCTCCGGTATGGTCGCCACACAGCAAGCAACTACATGTAGTCACACTTTTAGAAGGGGTCCAACGCAGAGCAACAAAATATATCACGAACGAGTATACTACCACATCAGACTATATGCGTGTAAGTTGATGTCTTTATCTTTCAGACGGGAAGTTTCGGATCTTGTTCTTTTCTTTAAATGTCTTCAGGAGGAAAATCTTTACATTCCCGAGTCTATATTTTAACAATAATGTGAAAAAGTTGAGGTCGAATCGTCAGAATTCTCTTAGCATAGTGCTTTGTAAAACTGAATCGTTCAAGTCGTCATTTTACATAAGTATTACTTTATGGAACCTTTTACCAAGTGACATCCAAGATGTGTCCTTGACTGTAGATTGTTTTAGACGCCGGGTAAAGAAATTGTATGCCCAGAAAACAATATCCGATTTTAATGTTAACACCACTTGTACCTGGACTTCCTTTTGTCGATGCTCGTCATGTACACTCGACTTATTCCCACCTGTGATATTTTTCCACGTGACACTTCCCTGTGCTATCTTAGTATTTTAGTTTTCTTGTTTTAAATCGTTATATGTTATTTGTATCTCATGTGTACATGTTTTTATCTGCATGCCACAGTACCACATGCTAAGGTTTCTCATTTTTATCTTTCTGTCTTAAATACTAATCATCTAGCCGTTGTATGTTTATTTCAATTTTATTACGTTTGCGCTTCATGTACATATTGTTTTTATCGGGAGCCCAACTAGTATAGGTGTTCGTCACCTGTTCGGGCTACCCTTGCATGTAATGTATTCATCATGCTAAAGTACAATAAATAAATAAATTTATAAACTTTCCCACACTAACCGTGCCTAAGATAACCGTTGAGCATACTGATATTGGCACGATTCTCCCGTCTGGTTTGGCATCGAGCCAATGTCAGTGGACGAGTTTATGTGGTCCCTCAAATGGGAAGTTATTCTGTCAGCTGAGCCAGGCTCTGTGGAAATACTTGGATTTAGGTCTATTTGGGTAGCTTTGTTAATCAGTTTCAGGATGAAAACAGCAGTTGAAGTTGAGAAACAAATTCCATCTTGTAATTTATTTGTGTGTTCATTCGATTGTATGAAGCACACGACCCCTTCCTCTCCCGCCTCGTAAAATAGAATCTCACAATGAATACTTGCACTCGACACATGTACATTTCACACAACCGTGATAAAACACTCAACAATTGCACGGTTAGCAAGTTTTTATAGACACAAGTGTTTTAGAATTTCTACTATTCACCCATATATCCATATTTGTCCAACTGCAACGTTGTCTAGGGTAATGCTGATCCATCGTGAGCCACTGAAACGTCTCCAAAAAATAATCATTCGCATAATCGCATTCATTGATAGACTTGCGCAAACCGATCCACTTTTTATCGAATTAAATATATTGCCTATTACTAACCCAAATGTCACTACAGTGTAGTGTTCAACCATAAATTCCTTTCCCATTCAATGTTGTTACCTGCATCATTTCGAGAAGACGTTTTAGAAAATCTGATATTCACTCCTATGCGACGCGCCATTCAAGAACGAATCTCAAAACCCCCTTTCCTTTATCTGACCAACCATTCTATGAATGGACTTTAGAACACGTTACCCACTGGTTTAAAACCATTTCATCCATTTCTAAGTTGAAATCATTGTCAGAATAAACAGCATTTACTTTACAGTGGATAGACTCGCTAATATCCTTATATCGATGATAATTATATGTTAATTTATATATACGGGGACTGTCGGGGAAATACTTATATTTTTTTATATAGTGTTCTCGTCGCTTATAATTTTATTATTATTCTTCAGCCTTCATAAAACTAAGATTATATATAATTTCTATCATAGGGATCTAGGAAGCCCTGTGGAGTTTTATTCTCGCCGTTTGATTTACTCTTTTCTGTACACTAATTTATACTGGCGAATAAAAGAAAACGAAAAAAAAACCAGTGAATTTAAAATTATTGAAATTAATTTTTTTATTTTTTCCTCTGTAATACCATTTGTATGAGGACATTCTGCATGGATTGATAAACTTCGGATTAGACGAAAGTTTTCGGAATGGGTGTCATCAACCTAACGCCAAAGAGCTCACCCGAAATGAACTGAGAAATTATCAATAAATCTGAGCGATATGCAAGAGGATTGGATTCTAGAGGACTGGACTGGAGAGTTATGCAAAGACTGGATTCCAGAGATGGCGATATTACCTGTGGACACTGACGTTGGTAAGGTAGGAGATAGAATGGATGCCCTGTAGGTAATGCTAGTGGTTGACCGATAGAATCATTTCGACAGCAATAGTTGAGGTCAACGGGCAGTTTAAGCGTGTCAATTGATTGGATCGTGTCAGTTTCTGGAAAGGAAAAATCTATGTAAAATCGTACTGTTGGCTCAGACAAAGTAACGCAAATCCGGGAACAGGCTAAACTTACCGCCCAATGCACTCATATATGGTGACAAACAGACACAGCCTAATCTCTGTAGGAATTGGATGTGATTGGGTTTCTTGTTTGGGAAGAAGAACACAGAGTTTTGCTCAGAGGGCTAAAGACAAGTCTTGGACAAGCCCAGTCTTTTATTAGGATATTTTTGTGAGCTTCAACTCACAGATTGGCTCTTCAAAATTTAGGTAAATAATAACCCAAGTGGATAAGATTATTACCTCATTGGGCGATTTTCTGATCGAGTGAAAATGTTTTCGTCTGGGTAAAGGTGTGACGGTGAACACCCCTCTAGCGCTTTCGCTTGAACTTTATATTTCAGTGTACAATGATATATGTGAATTTCATTTGTGACTATTGCACTTGTACGGTTAATATCAATATATTGGTATGCTCCTGGTGTACGGCCCTTTAGAAAATAAAAAAAAACTCGAGGTTTCGCCAAGATATATAGCATTTGTATAACTTTGTATAACTATAACTATAGTTTCATTGTATGATTGAATCGCATTCAATCGGCATGTCTTGGAAGACATGTAGTTTTACTGACCTTTGGTAAAATCTTGCGGACATTCCAGGGATCCATTTCGATGAAAAACACAGTACGCTCCCTTTGGCCAGGCAATTTCAGGCTCACTGGGACGCCTCCAGCACATCGCAATCTCTCGGTTTGCTCCTACTTTATCTATATGACTAACCACCCCTTCTGAAAAATCTGGCACTCTCATTTTCTGAAACTCGAACATACCTGGGGAAAAGTTGTAAGGACTATTTGTTTAACAGATGGTATTGAATATATGCTGCAAACATTATTTTAGTTGTTATGCAATATTCCGTGAGTGAGTTTTGGAAATATCGGAGATAGAAATACAAAGTTTGCAAGAGTGAAAGTATTGGCGCCTGTTAAATTGCAATTGTACTAGCGTCGTTTTCCCTGCCTTATTCTACGATTCCTAGATACAACGATCAGATTTACAGAACGGAATGGATATGAAACTTCGCTTTCAGGGCCGAATCTGCTGAAGTTTAACTGTGATATATCGTAATATCATGGTATACATAGAGCCATGTGCTGTTCAATCTATTAGATGATTGTAGATTATTGGATAATAAATGTGATTAATTAGAAAATAGAACTTATGCGTTGACCAAATTGGTTTAGGAATTACAGATTACTTAAGATCCATGAACACGATAAACTTCTTTCAGTTAATTATGACCACTAACTGAACAAGTCTATGTAGAAAATGAAATAATTTGAATGGAAATGAGTAAAAACATTTTTTTCTGTTAAAGATGAAACTGTGTCATACCCGTGCTTGGACAACCAAGTGGTACCGGTTTCGGATATCCGTAGTATCCGGAGGGCCAAGCTGAAGATAAAACAGAAGTCTGTTAAAAGAAAATTTTCATTATACTGATTGACCAATTTTGAATTTAATAATTATAAATTCTGATTGACTATACACGATAAGTTTCCAATACACGATAAGTTTCCAACAACGTAAGAAGTGTCCAGAAATTGTTTCTCAATCCGCATGATTACCACATAACAGCTTCAGGATGTAGCATTATTGTAGATTAAATGATTAAAATTGACTGCCGTAATTCAGTATACCTAACTGAGATATCATGCTATGATGGTGGGAAAATTGTCGGCGTACTGACACAAAGTCACAGGACCCCCACATGGCGATATTCTATGGCTTTATGACATACGCCAGCAACAATATTGGAACAATTGTTTTCTTCATTAATACACAAATAATAAAGAATCTGTAAACAAATTAGCATTAACTAAGAACAATTTCCAACATTGTGGCACCTGCATACACGGGAGTTTGTGCGCTCGGATTTCTACTTTGGAATTCGTCGCCCCAGAGAGAATGAATTCTTCACAATATACTAGACAGGGATATGACTAAATACCAATGTGATCGGTGACTCATCTACAACAATGACATACAGGTACTTTTGATACATATTTCCCAACATAAATTTGTGTGAACTGTCGGTGGGCCGATTATCGGAATGAGTGATACAGACACTGGCCGGTGTCAAAATGGGTGAGAGCTCAGACGAAGATCTACGATCGATACAGAAATCTGTGAATTTTTATTTTCTTTGCTGGATTCTGGATTCTATTCTCAAGTCCGTCTGCGCCATATAGATCATCTTTTATGGTACTCATATTTGTTTCCAATCCCTCAAATCCCAAACAAATATGAGTACCATAAAAGATGATCTATATGGCGCAGACGGACTTGAGAATAGAATCCAGAATCCAGCAAAGAAAATAAAAATTTGAAAGAGGAACTTGCACTTGTGAAAGCATTATTGACCAAACTTGATAGGAAAGTAGACATACAAAGTGCCCAAATTGTAGATTTGAAATCGAAGGGAATGAGAAATAACAATAACAATAATTCAAAACATCCCTGAAAACCAAGGAGAAGATTTAATTCAAGCTTGTATGAGAATATTTAAAAACGACCTTAAACTTAGTAACCTCGACTTGAAAAAATTGCAGGTGAACGAGCACAACGAAAACACCCACGACAAGTTGTAATTAATTTTGGGTCATTCAAACAAAGGAAAACGTACTGCACAAAGCCCAGGATAAGAAAAACAAATTTCAGCGCGCAGCAAAATTGTATTCACAATTCTCTGAAGAAATACGCCAGAAACGCCGCCGCATGTTTGAAGTCCCTATGACTACACGGAGAAAGTCGTTACAAAGGTCGCTTTTGATAAGCTAACTGTCAACAATGGGACTGTGTACCGAGAACGATTGAAGATCCCGCGCGCCGAAGATCTTTTATAAGAACGCGAGCAGACGGTAGACGACATGAACATCGAAATAGGTGATCGCGTTGAAGAGAGCCGGACAACGTACTTGTCAACAACCATTAGTGTGATATCAGTTAACGAGGTGCGGAGATTTACCCGGTAGGTTATGAAAGACCCACAGCATGCGAAATCAGCGTACAACACCGTGGTCTATGGATGCTGGACAAAGATGATAAAGTTCATGAAGGATATGACGCCGGAGGAAATACAGGGACGGGGAAACAGAGTGATGAAATGGTTGAAGGAGAACGAAATTAGTGGTATGGCCATACTAGTTACGGTGATGGGTCCTGTAGAATATCTCGGTTGGAAGCGATACCAGTTAGCCTTACATCAGCGAGGAGTGCCATTTCTAAATTACACTTTCAAACGGGGACCGGTAATGTATATCTTGACTTTTTCGCTAATCTACAAGGCGACGACAAATAAACGGAGTCGATTCAACATGTCACTCTGATTATACCAGGAACACAATATCAGTATATAGAGATAATCGTTTGATGAGACCAGCACTTGTCACCCGATTGTGTTTATGCACGAAAATACACATAACAGAGGCGATTCATCAGGGCCTACATATTCTGTATGGGATATGGAACATACTCTGTAAAAATCTTAAGTATCGAATATAGCGTCAGGAGATTAGTATCATACTGACTTATATAGGAAATAAATTAATTTACATAAAACCAAAACAATGATCATAGATTCAATTGATTAGTATGCACAATATAATATTTTAGCGATTAGCAATATCGAACGCATGCTGTTAAAGAATATATTGGTTATCAGATGGGTACAATTACATACACTACGTACTGACAAGTCACACATTAATAGTATATTTTAAGTATTTGGATTTGGCCTATACCAGCCTATAGTGAGAATACGTTGTCAATTTTGAATACGATATTCGATGTATATTATTGAAAATTTGGCATAAAAAAATAACTTAGATCTCTGGGGACGAACATCCCAATAATGGCAGGCCAGGGAGCGGGCCACTGGGATTTTTTAAAATTCTTTTTCCATTCTTTGTACATGTATTTTGATTGTTACTCGTCTTCTCACAACTGTTTTTTGTTTATATGCATGCACTTACATCCATCTAATGCAGTCACGAACAAGATATTAGGCATCATATCTTCCTGATGTTTTCTTTTGTAGAACTAGTTATGTGTTAATCTATAAACATTGGTATGTACATTCATTATGCCATTCTAACTATATGATACCATGCTGCCTTAAAATAAGCATTAATACGTTCATTGATGTCATTGAGCCATCTCTGTGGTCTTATTACGGATTGCGATTTCCACCATTTGCTGTTAAATACTTGAAATGTGTCAAGTCTTTCCTGTTTTTTAGTCCATATATGGTGGAAAGTGTTAATATTGCATCAATGCACTGTCAAGGATTAGCGGACATCAAAAAAGGTGCGATGGTTTTCACTACTTCAAAAAGAAGAAATACTCTATACTATGTCTGCAGGACACTCACACGGATACAAACTCTTAAAATCTAATTAAGAATGACTGGGGAATGGATGCCTGGGCGATTCCCTTCCCGTCTAACGCGTGAGGAGTTATAATCTTATTCAACAAATTTTTTACAAAAATAGAAATAGATCCTGACGGTAACTATTTTATCATCAGCCTTAATATTTATGGCACACCTGTCACCCTAGTAAATATTTATGCACCCAACACAGATAAACCTAGTTTTTTAATAAAATGAATTCAATTATAAGAGAGATAGGAAATCCGTCTACTATTATCTGTGGTGACTGGAATTTAGTGCTTAATTCCGACCTGGATACTGAAAATTACAAGAATGTAAATCGTCCAAGCTCGAAAAGTGATCCTCCAACAAATTAATGACAATGTATATATAGATGCATGAAGATTAATGCATGAAAGACGATAAACATGAAGAAGAAAAAACCCTCGTAAGCAAGCTAGATTAGTTTTTCTCACATCAACTGCCATTTTTAATATCACTAATGAAGCAGATATTAAACTTGGATACAAAACTGACCATTCCATAATTATCTTGAATTGCAAGTTTACAAATAGCGAGAGAGGCAAATCCTACTGGAAATCTTAACTGTTGATTACTTAAATATATAAACTACATAAATTTGATAACATCAGAGATTACAAACACCATTGATGAATATGCTTCACCAGTTTACAACCAGAACGCCCTGTCAAATATCGACCGAGCAAAGATACAATTCACAATTGACGGCACCCATTTATTAGAAACACTTTTAATGAAAATTGGAGGAGAGTCTATCAAATATGCATCACAAAAGAAGAAAGAGAAGGTGAAAGAGGAAAAGGACATAGAAAAACAAATTGAATCATTAGAACGAGAGATAGAACAAGATTTTTCTAGCATGAATATTGAAAAGATGAATGATCCAGGAAATGCAAAAGCAAATTTGGACAATGTTCGAAATGGAAATATAAAGGGGATTATTATTAGAACAAAAGTCCAATGGGCAGATATGGGTGAAGTATTTCAAGGGCTTGGGAAAACCAACTATACAAATAATGTTATTGCGAGGAAATATTTAACAACCGGAAAATTCTAAATGAAATTATATACTTGTAGAGAGCAGTTAAACACAGCAGACATACAGAATAATTTAGAAAAATTAGACATACCAACATTTAGTGCAGACGAATCAACTGACTACACAAATTGATAAAAGTCCAGGTATTGACGGTTTTCCACCTGATTTTTTAAAATGTTTTGGAGAGAAATAGGCCAGTTTGTTCTACGATCAATAAACTCGGTTTACTTAAAAGGAGAATTATCTATAACACAAAAACAAGGCGTGAAAACCTGTCTACCTAAACTTGGAAACCCACGAGAGTATTTGACAAATTGGAGGCCGATTACTCTTTTGAATGTAGCTTATAAGCTATCCTCAACATGTATTGCAAACCGATTAAAATAAGTATTGAATAAGCTTATTCGCGAGGACCAGATGGGATTTGTCCCAGGCAGGTATATGGGAGAAAATGTAAGTTTAGTTTATGATCTTATGTTCTCTACAAAAAATGAAGACATCCCAGGGTTACTGTTACTAAATGACTTTGAAAAATCGTTTGATTCTGTGTCATGAACATTTATTGACGAAGTTTGGAAAAAAATACAAATTTGGCACATCCATTAGACATTGGATTAAAACTTTTTCCACTGATATCCGTAATTGTGTTGCCCATATTGGTCATTTGTCACCTTTTTTCCATAATTCGCGTAGTTGTAGATAGGGTGACCCCATATCGCCATATATATTTCTGCTATATGCAGAGATATTGGGAATTATAAGAACAGATAAACAAAAGTTTAAGGTATAACGATGGGGGTGTAGAATATAAAATAACTCAATATGCGGACGACACTCAGCTAACTCTTGACGGTTCTGCCTCTTTTCTATGAAATAACTGGATTGAAATTAATATCGATAAAACAAAAGCAATTTGGATCGGTTCGCTGACAGGATCGAAAATAAGGCTATGTCAGGATGTAAAATTGGACTGGATTACACATTTTAGTATGCTCGGTGTGGAATTATCGTCGACAAATTTTAATGAAATTTGGAAAATCAACTACCTGGCGAAACTGGACGATCTCAGAAAAGAATTCAGCAGAGGAAAAGATGTGCAATTTATTACTCTTAGGAAAGATCACAGTGATAAAATCAATGGCTTTATCAAAGTTAACTTACCTCTTTCTTGCCTTGCCAAACCCACCCGATGATTTTTTTCATGAGCTAAGTTCGATTTTATTTAAATTTATATGGAATGGAGGAAATGATAGAATAAAGAGAGACATTTTAACAAAGGACTACAAACTAGGGGGTTTCAGAGTAAAAAAATGACAAAATATAATAAACAGTAATTTGGGAGAAATGCTCGACGTATGAAGGAAGCATGGGTGATGAAAATTTGAGAATGGTTATCGAAAACATTTCAAACCTTTTTTGGAAAGACACATTCTTAACGTGGAAGCAACTGTTCCAAACTTATTCCAGAATCTATTGCAGATATTTTGGACGAACCCTTATGGCTCAATAGCAGATTAAGACAATCGATTTTTATCAAGGACTGCGACATCAATGGTATTAAATATGTTGCGGAACTAAAAAGAAAATATTGCATAAAAGGGACATTTTTAGATCATACATGGTTATAAAAATAATCTCCGAGCAATGGAAGAATACACTGACTAAACGTTTTTCAACTACGAACATATATATAACGGTCTCGGGCATCGAAAAAAGGTTACTGATAAGGCAGGAAAGAGGCGGTAGAATTTTGTATGATGTACTAAATAATACAAATGATACAGTTGAGTTCAAATGCAGGGAAAAATGGAACGATATTCTGAAACCGTGTCAAGATATTGATTGGAGAAAAACATATACAAATAATTTTAAAAGCTTCCAGGAAACAAAACTTCTTAGTTTTCAATACAAAACTCTGCTCAGAATTTTATGTACAAATTCGTTTTTATATAACATAGGAAAACGAAATGACAATCTTTGTTCTTACTGCAATATAGCAAAAAAGAAAGTATAGAACATTTGTTGTTTTTTGCCCAACGGTTAAGAAACGGTGGTCTGAGATGGTTGAATGACACAGCAAAAATCAGGTGTGATCTGACAAATGAAAAAAAATAATATGTGGCTGGGATAGGCAGCAGTACTTGTTACATACCCTGATGCTGATTGCGAAAAAGATATATCTACACTAATAAATTCAAAAATCCAAAACTTGTTATTAACATTTTAGTTCATAAGTTCCAAGATCAATATAAAATCGAACAGTTTATCGCAAATACTACATTTACGGCGGAAAAAATCTGTAATAAATGGCATATTCTGGAAAACTACTTCAGAGCGTAACGCACACAGCTTGGATGAAAACTGGCTAGCTGGTTTACTTGAAACATGTGACGCTTGTGGTCAAAATTGTGCGTGTGCAACAGCAAGTGAAATTTTTTCAAGCGAATACATAGATTATGTATGTAAATTAAATCGGTATGTATTTACTGTTAAATATAATATCACTATAATTGTGCATGTTGTAACGGAATTGGAAAAAGATGAATAAAAAAAATTAACTAATCAACAAAAAATGCAACGTCTAAATCACTATGTTTCATCTAAATGAACTTTGAAATACATCAGATGGTAGAGCCTTGTACTTGGGCATACTTTTTTCCTACATTATAGCTGTGGCATCATTGAGCGTAGAATTGGAAGTTTCTCTTCCATTCATGGCTATTACGATATTAGTTCGATTTAGACATAATTTGCACACGAATACATATCTTTACACGAGAAATCAAATTACATCATAATCTATAAAAACACTGGCTAGAAAGGTTCTGAGATTTCATCTTAAATAAAAAATGTCAAAACTACCTCACTGTATTAAAACAGCGATACGAGGGAATAGTTTGTGGTAGTTGCTGTAGCAAATTGAGAAAAAAAACTATATTCAAAGTTTCTTTCATACATTGTTGGCCGTCACCGTTTGTTTCTGTCTCCCCTTTCCATACTGTAGTAACATTTAACAAATGGACCTTTTGCCCAAAATATAATTACCGATGGATGTCGACATAAATGTGCCCTTTTCTCTTCTTACATTCCCGGTTTTGAGTCTCGGACATTCTTATCTAAGGTTATCGGATTTGCGAATGGAAAGATCGCACTCGCAGTATCTAACTGTTCATGTTTTATTATAATAATTTTATGATCACGTGCCTGCCATCCTCCTTACGTAATATGTTAGGAGTAAACGTTTTGAAGGAGGAACATGTTAATGTCATTGAAGTTCAGCCTACCTTCTCGATAGTAACAAAAGTCAAAGCTTATCCCTGTACTTCCAATTGTATATGCTGCGGTGGGGTTGATTTCGTCCACCCGGAAATTGACACCATGCCACTCCAATGTTTCTCTTGTGGTACTATAATCAAATGTCTGAGAATATATGCAAGCATAAAAGTTAAGAAGATTCACAGTACGACAACCGAGCGTTGTTCTTTTCCGAATCCATAATGATAAAACTGTTTAATGGTGAATTTATCAGCATTCTAATCCATATATATATATATATACAGAAAAGAATATTCCTTAACGAGAGTGAAAAGTTAACAAATACACTCGCCTTGTATGAACGCACAGTTATGATGTTGTTGTGTTGTTTTTTTCGACAAAGGTCACCTTGTCATATTTTAAGATCACTTGAAAATAACATATCCTGGAACCAAACTGCTCAACATAAGGTTGTGATGAATAGCCAACTTGGTGTAGGAACACTGCGCAAGCAATTAAAGAATATACCGTTTCATGATCAGAACACATCTGAATGATATACTACAAAAAAAACTATGAAATTTATAAAATGCACTTATATCGAAGATCCATAGCATATATATCTATCGTCACAAATATGCAAGAAATTCCTGAATACCAAATGGGAATCGCTTCCAGGTCTGAATCGCTGAAACATTATTACTTGCCTTAACAGGAAATTATGTCAACAGCACTTCATTTCAACATGTAACACTGCGTCGCAATACCGTAATGTCATGTTGAAAAGTATTTGCATATTTTCTTTTTAGGGAGCTCCCGCTTTAGCAGGTGCTATGGGGCGTGTGCGTATTTCAGAGTTTCCACATAATCATCTGCAAAAAAAAATGCCCGGTGGAGATACCAAGGCTACGTCTTGTAATCCTCCGTCTTCTAGTCTGAATGTGAGGTGAATGGGAAGCTTTCCCGTGGAGTCATATGATTGCTTTTTAGTCGCCTGATGCGGTCAACTTTCCCCAGTTCTTGCATATCTCACCAATTTAGCTGAATTAACGTTTCGGATATCAGATGTTTACCGATATTGGAAATTCCATTTTCAGTATTGGAAATATGTCAGGAGTATATAGTACTTTCCGGAACTATACCAAATTGCTGACGGGAGATATATTTCCGCTGATATTCGTATTTCTGATTGAATACCATTTATATGTGATATCTGAAATTTAAATTCTGATATCGACATCGACTCCTTTGGATTAGAAATCAATTTGGCCTGCCATAACGTTGTTCTTTTGCATGTATAATTTAACAAATACCTATTCATGAACGTGACCCGGCATTAAGCCAACAATTTGTTGGAAAGGATTTATTGCATTAATATACAAATTCGGCCCTCAGCACGTGCTCTTGTTGAATTTTTTGCAATAACAGAAATTGCTCAAACGTATATGAAGGAATAGGCTACATACTATTCTGTCATCCTGCAAAAACTTGGCTGCATGACATATGCACATAATCTTTTTTATAATAAGCGGGCAAAATAAACAGCCTACATGAATTTTGTCGATTATTAGCGTTTTGCACAAGCGATTTTTCGTTATAGCATAAATATGGTCACGTTAACAATTGTATGCAATAAGAAACTGTGAGAACAGGGGGGAAAAGTTTGTCGATGGCAGCGCTCAGTATTGTAGGGAAAGGTGTTGATGGCAGTGCTCAGTATTGTAGAGAAAAGGTGTTGATGACAGTACTCAGTATTGTAGGGAAAAGGTGTTGATGGCAGTGCTCAGCATTGTAGGGAAAAGGTGTTGATGGCAGTGCTCAGCATTATAGGGAAAAGGTGTTGATAGCAGTGCTCAGTATTGTAAGGAAAAGGTGTTGATGACAGTGCTCAGTATTGTATGGAAAACGTGTTGATGGCAGTGCTCAGTATTGTAGGGAAAAGGTGTTGATGACAGTGCTCAGTATTGTAGGGAAAAGGTGTTGATGGCAGTGCTCAGTACTGTAGGGAAAATGTGTTGATGACAGTGCTCAGTTTTGTAGAGAAAAGGTGTTGATGGCAGTGCTCAGTATTGTAGGGAAAAGGTGTTGATGGCAGTGCTCAGTATTGTAGGGAAAATGTGTTGATGACAGTGCTCAGTATTGTAGGGAAAAGGTGTTGATGGCAGTGCTCAGTATTGTAGGGAAAATGTGTTGAAGGCAGTGCTCAGTATTGTAAGGAAAAGGTGTTAATGGCAGTGCTATGGCATTGTAGCAAGCAATTCAACAATTCAACATTCAAATTGATGGATAAAACCTAGCTTATTTTTGCATAATTTGGCATTTCGTATGGTCTACCTCTACGATTTAACCATACTCTGATATATGGGATTAGAGAGAAATGTCATGAATAATATCCATATTTTCTCAGAAGTTAAAAATATCATTATCTCAAAATTAAAACAATTTTCCCGGAACAGATTTAAATCGGAGAACCTAATATGCGGGGAAACTAGGCCTTTCTTCGACAGTATGATGCCAACATGGTTAGCCATGGTCGTAAAGCAACAAGTCCGTTCGCAAGAAATCCTTTGTCTCGATTTAATTGCCTTAACCCTACCTGACATGGGGGCCATTATGGTCCCCCTACCAATCTTTCTCCCCTATCTCCGGATTGACAACGAACTGAAAGCTGACCCTCCTATACTTTTTAGTTTATCATCTTGGGGTCATTTGCAGCCTCCCGAGTAGAGGATCATGGGTAAATTCAAGATGGCGGTCATGTTAGGTACAAGAAAAGTGATGTTTTCGTCAGTTTTCTGAAAAAATACTGCTGTTCTTTGAGGAAAATTGGGCAAAAGTTATATTATTTCACATCAGACTATTACTTAGTAATTTATCATGCGGTTTTTGGAAGAAAACAGAATAAAAAAATGAAAAAAACTGACAGACAAATCAGCCAAAAATGCCTGTTTTAAAAATGACGTAACTGTGACATTATCAAAGCGACCATCTTGGAGTATTTTAAATTTTCCGGTAAAGCTTGACCCAAGGGTATAGTGTGGTAAATTTCAGCTCCCTAGCTTGAACGGTAAGAAAAATATTTAGTTGGGTGGGTGAAATGGCTCCCCAGGCCTGGACAGGTTCAAATAAATCCAGGCCACATAGGGTTAAAGGTAAGGAAACATTTAATAACACATTATTCAATTCCAAATCTTTCGACAGCTGTCCTCTTTAAGTTTCTTTTTCTGAAACCTTCATACAACTATCTCTATTTTTATAGTTTCGTTTGGAATTTCTTTAATTCTGATAAATATTTGATGCTGATAATTACAGGTACATTTTGATAATTTAAGTAATTAAAAGTGTACGACAACACCATTTGACGTGTCCATTAGTTCAAAAAAAAATCTTACCTGTTGACAGTCCTTCCCTTTTAAGGGTAATAGGTAAAAATGGTCCCATATCGGTATTCTCTTCCCAGGCATCAACACTGGAGTTGCAGGATCCGAATCCGAACGCATACAACAGTAGTGGAAACTGATTTCAGTATCATTCTGTTCGCCTTGGGGGTACACCTTAATTTCACCTGAAAGTTTATGTCAAGATACATTTTTTGCTTCAGTTAATAAGTAAACCGTACTGCGTTAACCTATTGCCACCTAATAGCGTCCATAATAAATATTCACATTACCTAGGTTCTTTGCAATCATCAAATCTATATTCTCAAAGAAAGAAGGATCATTTTTATTGTGCGTATTGGTGATCAATATCCCAATCATAGCTCGAACGTTGAGAACGGAATATGTAATTAATGGTAAATGCTTGTCGCCTATATTTTAACAAGTACACATCTCCCACATAGGTAAAATTGCAGTTGGTTTACGAAGGCTTGGAACTGTTTTATTCATTGGCAAACGCTTTTGCCTTACTTTTGCCCACTGTTCTTTTCACATATATGCTGATTTACACATTAGATTGCAATAATAGATATACAGTCTCGGCCACAGCGCTTGGTGACTACGAAACTTTAACAGAACAGTGTAGTTCTGGCAAATCCATTTGTTTCTGAAGTATTTCATTCGACGGTTGATGAACCTCCGAATTAGTATATGTTTTCTTGAGTTTTAGTTGACAATCTAACTGCATTGGAATGTGAATAATGTACCATTTCAGATGAACTATCATTAATCTATCATTAATTCCTGGGAATTCGATTGAGATTGAAAAGCATTTTCTGAGAAAGTGACACTGGTAAACATTTCGAATTAAAAACTGTTTGAGACCACATCGTAGTCACTAAATGTTTCTTGGTAATTTGCCTTTCAGCCTTGGACGTTACATTGGTTGGCTTAAACTGTCACTGTCTGTTTGTCTCGAGGTTTTGTAACGCATCAATCAAGAAATGGTCTCATTCTGTGACAAAATGAGCTTCAAATTAAATTAGGAGAATAGTGTGAACATCCTGGGACATGAATAGACGGTCAGGTTGCTCAGATATGTGTTTTCTATGGTCTGAATCAGGGGGAGTTACGAGACTGGGGTCTAGCCTCAAAACTTTTTCCACCAAAATGTCTCCCTCGCAGCTTAATAACATCACAGACGTTGATGAAAAGAGGATGCGAGTACCGGTGACTTGTACGAAAGACCAACTTAATCCAACAACGTCGCCGTCTTCGTCTCGTGTCTGTCTAGTATTGGCTTTGTCTGGCTGATAGTCGGTAGTTTCAGTACGTTGTTGTTATCGAGCTCTGGTTTCCGTCTCCAAAGTGTGATATAAAAGTTTAAGCTCGACGTTTGTGCCATGGAAGTGCCATGAGTCAACGTAAACTTGAGAGACCGTTGCCATCAGAGTTGTTTGATTCAGATTGCCGATCGCATTACAGTTCTTCTATTAATCTAATCTTGCCTCTCAACAAAATGTCACTAGGGCGCGTTTCAGGAATGCAAACGAGAAGAATATTATTCATTGCCTTCGGGCAGCGCTTGGAGATGAGTATTCAAGGTATAAAATTAATGCACTTGTACGTCAGAGCCGCATGTTGGGGATTCCTTCAATCCATTATGCAAAAATCATTATGTTCCCATGATATATTCGAAGCGATTGAAAGCTGCGTTTCTGAAAGCAAATAACAATATCCCGATTTCTTCGCAACAAAACCTTGAGAGTAGCATACCATGGTGGGGGGGGGGGGGTGCCAGTAAGTTAAGTTCGACGGGAGAAAACAGCATGCCAAGGAATATCGACTGACTACTATGTATTTGCAAGCATTTTTTTTTTAATTCAGGAAGATTTCCATCGATAGTTTTTTTGGAAAAGAACCGCTTTTCATTCGTATTTACGTTGCCAGGAATGTATTAATAATAGTTCATATGCAATGTTACACTATTTGGATACCAATACAAGTAAACTGTCCACCAAAGAAAACAGGCAATCCTTCGTAGATTCATGAACCGTCGAAAGAGATATTCAAGAATCATTCTGATTCGCCAGGACTATACTGCTCTGTCAACGTTCCGAATTTTCAACAAATGAACCAACCATTGTGACCGATACTGCAAGTAGGATTATAATGGCAAAATACATCATGTCTGTATATAGGATGATCCAAGTCTTTTTAATATATTTCGAATGAATGGATATTAAAAGGAACTGAACATTACGAGCTGGAAATATTTTTGATGACGTTTTGATATTTAAATGTTTAAAGGTCCTACCAAAGTGTATACCGCCGCTCTTCAGTCTTAAACATGCTAATTGGACTTACAAATCTTGAGAAATGGTGCATATTTCGAGAAACTACCCAAAACAGTTGCCGAGATATGGCAGTCAAAGTTTCTGAAAATAACTTTTGGTGGAATGTTAGATAAAGGAACAAATATTTTCTCAATATCTCTGGCTATATAATAATGCTTACCGTTAGTATTATTTCAAGTTCGAAAATAACTCAACATGTAAGTTAATGTAGAAATTACTTGTCAGTTGATCATTGCGGTGTTACTCTTCACTGAGCATGAATACGATTATATGTTGCAGATATAATGGAAATTGAAGTGAATAAAGTTAAGACATTATGCAAATTGGACCACGTTAATGAGCTAATTTGACGCCGTAATGTATCCGTATTTATACGGCCTATCTTATTTGGATTTCATTTTTGCTGATTTCCAGCTTCAAAATCAGCAAAATACCCCACAATTATCATGTCTGGCCTTAATCGTATAATCCCGGACCTTTTACGCGAATTAAGGTAGACATATCTTCAAAATAAACTATGACAAAAAGTTCCCGACATGGTGTTTTGGAGATCGATTTTAATGTTCACCTTTTGGAATATATACATGTATTCATGGAGCAGTTGTTCAAGCCGGTGCTAGGGGCTGCGGGGTCATGTCATTGAAGAGGACCAAATGAACATCTACAATGAAAGCGTGATAGTGATACAATTCATCACAGCGATAACTTTGGGTTCTTGTGATGTTTTAGAAATATGCAGTCGGCATATTTGACGTCTTGTTGATAAGTGGGTATCGTTTCCCACCATCCTTTTACTGTTGCGTTTATGTTGCAACTATTACTGTTGTTTAAAGAGGATTGCCAACCATTATTATTGGTCAACTCCGCAGATAAGCCACTCAGTACAAACTTACTTATTCACCACTCATGAGTGATTTATATGGTATCACCGTGTTCTCAGTGTGATTAATAGGCGAGCGGTCAGGGCACCTCCAGAGACGACTTAATGCACCCACCCTACACACACATGGATTATACATCATTTTGAAGCTGATGGTCTCTGCCTTTCAAATCTACCTGCAGTACTGTCAAAATGTGGTGCCGTTGCCATGGAAACGAGGTCTAAATAGGTCGTGTTAGATTTGCCATTTTCGTCACTAATGGAACACTTTGTAATACGGATAATGTAGATTCCTGAATGCAAGTGTTTAAATGACGAAACAAGCACGAAACTTGGCATGGATATTCTAAGAAAGGCGCATTTCCATGAAATCTTGTTAGTCAACTGAAATCCAAGATGGCGGCTATTTTCCAAGATGGCCGCCATTTGACCCTAGTAATACCTTATTTAGCCAGAGAAAGTGATGAAATTTTGCGATTTGATTCATTTTGGTGTTCATTTATATATTTCTGTCCAGGGGAAAAATGATTCTGGTATCTATAAGTGCTCTCAGCGATACGTTCTATAATTTCTGCACTGGTGATGTAAATGTAAAAGCGTTGCGCCATGGTGTGACCAATTCGAGTTTGCATTGTGTTATCAGTGATTACAGTTTTCGCATTAGCGATCCTCTTCTGTTGAGATTATGTCTCAGTTACTTGTCAACTGGTATGTCTATATAATGTCCTTTACTCAAAGATTCTTGCCATAATTTGATGAATGAAGATGTCTAAGCTCCGAGATAGCCCTCACAATGAAATGTCTTGCGACCTAATCCACACCACTTGGTCACCATTTCGTTATTTCAACTATTTCAACACTACAGATCAATATACAACGTATATATATGGATTATTCCTGTGTGTGTGTTATCAGATTGTTTGGACTGACAAGGGCTGTATTTAGGACCTACCGTGACACGCACTATTTAATGTATCCCGGGGATTGGTTCGGCGGGCTTAATTATTCAGTTTGCTCAATTAGGGCCTCAGTCGAAAACTGGACCCTGGATAATGCCACATGGGTAATTCATCCCATGTTGGAACTTGACACGTATGTTTACTGCACCTCGGGAAATGTACTATCTATTGGGATCTGTGTCACTTTGCCATATATTTGTGTGGGTTGGGTAAATGATTGGATGGTTGTGAAGTTCGTAGATATATGGATCTGATATGAGGCGGTAGAATGAGCTACTTTGTACCCGTATTTTCAACACTATACTAGTTATAATCTCATTTCTTTTATATATATGTACCTGTATGTTTTACTGGGTTGTTCTTCTCTCTGTGATTATTATAATGAATTGTTCCAAACTGTCAAGGATTATTGACACCAAACGTGACACGCTTACGTACTGCATCGTATTTTTCAACTATGCCCAATTGAGACTCAGATCGAAAACTGAACCGTGGATAATGCCGCCTAGGTAGTTTTCCCGGTAATTCTTTCCGGCACTGAAACTTGATACGCTTACGTACTAGACCTCAACTAACCTACACACACATGGGTTATGCGTTTTATTTTTCAAATTACCTGCCATATTGTCAAAACGTGGCACCGTTATGGAAACTACATCCCGACGTGAGATTAGATTATTCAAATTTACCTCGCCTTATGAAGTGAAGGGGAGATATTGTGAGAGGGGGGAAGAGGATGTCGTCGTCGGTATCACCTCTCTGGAAATGATAAGGTTTTTGGTTTAACAAATTTAAAAAAAAAACAAGAAAAATTGACAAAAAGGGTGAGTTACGGCACTACCCAGGTATTCTAGAGTGCTCCAATGTTAAAATCGAATGATAAGGTTTTTTGCTTAGTAAATTTGCACATGTACATCTGTACATAGAAAGTTTGTTACAATTGTCAGCTATCATTGGATGATTATGAAACTTGGTACACATGTTTCTTATGCTTAGAGAATGTGCATGTGTTATTTATAAGATGAAATTTAAATTTTGTCCAAATTATGGCAAATGATAAGGTTTTTTGTTTAGCAAAATTGGGCATGCATACCTGTACATAGAAAGCTTGCTGCTGTTGTCAGCTGTCAGTAAATGATAATGGAACTTGGTACACCTGTTTCTTATGATTGAAGGATTTACCTGTGCTATTTATGAGATGAAATATTAATTTTTGTCCAAATTATGGAAAATGATCAAGTTTTGTGTTTTGAAAAATTGTACATAAAAAGTTTGCTGAAGTTGTCAGGTTTTATTGGATGATTATGAAAATTGATACACATGTTTCATATGATTAAAGCATGTACCTGTGCTATTTATGAGATGAATTTTTTTTCCAAATTAAAAGGCTTTGGACTTAGTAATTTGCCAATTATAGTGTTTTTTGTTAGACAAAAATGTACTGAACAGTTAACTGAATTTGTCAGGTTTCATTGGATGATTATGAAACTTGCTAAACATGTCTCATATGATGAGCGAATGAGCCTGTGCTATTTATGAGATGAAATACTATTTTTTTGCTCAAATTTTGAGGGTTTCGACATAGTAATTTGCCAATGATAAGGTTTTTGTTAGGCAAATTTTACATGTATACCTGTACTTGGAAAGTTTGCTCTACAGATGTGCTTTGAATAGTGCAGCAGCTTCAGCAGATCATCCCACAAGACGAGGTTCTCAGAACGCTTGTCTTATTATGGCAAACATTTAAAGTGCATAAGAGATTTTCAGATGCAAACGTTCAAATTATGATACTAGAATGAAACTTAGCAAGGATGGTCCGATTAGGTCACTCATTTGGCATTGAAAATTAACCAAGATGGCTGCCGATTATCCCTGTTAATACAAGTTTTGGTCATCGAAAGTGATAAAACAAGTATGAGAAAACCGACACCACCAGGACGCCTGTCATAAAAATTCGCCTTTCAACTACTGTAAATTAAACGGCACCAGCAACAGCCCTCCGTTTCATTCAACGGTAGTCTTGGGCCAATGAGCTCGATGATTGAGGCCGGGGAAGGGGGAGGGGGCTGAACATAACCGTAACGTCTCCACCCAGCCAATTGATTACAACTTTATTAGCTCATAGCTGTTCTTGCATCAGCCGTGGTAGAGAGAACAAAGTGTTGCACGTCTTAAGATAACCAACGTTGCATTCGAAACTGTCATGTTTCGGCTTTGTCAGATGAACCAGGACTTAGGATGATGAGATTTTCCTCCTAAAAACCAGTGTATGATTGTTCAATGTCCTTTTCAGTGAGCAGAACAGGGCAACCGAATGCAACCAATGATGAAAATGTGTTCATCCAGGCCAGCAAATCACGGCGTAGGCCTATGGAAATTATAAGGCGGTTTTAGCTTCCACAGAATCTCACCCACTCTACTCCTAATAGTCCAGCGAGTATCAGTATTAGGAAACGGACCAATCTGGTCGCATTGAGGCTGTTCTCTGATGACGTCACATTCGGTTAGAAAAAGGCATTTGGGTGGACGTTTTGGGGGTGAAGTGGGTCATCCCTGGTTCAAATGGGCCGTGTGAGGTGTCACATTGAAGCGCTCGTGGGATAGCGTTCGACTTGAATGGTTTGTAGTGGAACTGCCGTCAATCTGCGAATGTGCAGTCGGGCAGTAGTAGAGAAAGAATGTTTGAATGGGCGTTTTGGGCTGGAGGTGGACCATTCGTGGTCCAATTGGTTCGTGTGAGGTGTCATGTTGAAGCGCACCTGGGGGAACATCAGACTGGGGTGGTTTTTAGTAAGGAAGTGCCGTCAGTAGTAATGGGCATTCGAATGACGGTTTTGGAACGAGGTGGACCATCCATGATCCAAACGGGCCGTGTGGGGTGCCATCTTGGACCCCTTTTCGGGTAGATTTAGACTGTTGTCGCCGTCAATCTGCGCATGAGCAGTCGGACAGTAGTAGAAAAAAAACAATTGAATAGACATTATGGGGTCGAGGTGGACCATTTACTATCCAAATGCATCGTGTGAGGTGTTATATTGAAGTGCTCGAGGGAGAGAGTCAAGCTGATGTGGTCTGTAGTGGAAGTGCTGTCAATCCGCGCATGCGCAGTCGGGCAGCAGTAGCGTCGGATGTGTTTACATAATAGTATGGTGTGTATCAGATGCACCATCGACTACTCTTGTCCAATCAGAAGCCGTCATTTTATCTTGCATCTGTCAGGGTCCCTCTTATCTGCTTGACATATTTTCGGTTGTTCCTGTCCAATCAGAATCCGCTATTCGGAATGTCAATCTTCGGCCATACTATTATGTAAACACACCCAACGCGGCTCCCCAGGTGTGGGTGTGATGTGATGGAGTAATATTAAAATACATCTGTGAACGTGTTGATCTTTCTTTTTCTCAACTGTCTGCGTATGGGACTAGGTACAGAATCTAGGGAACTTACTCCCTAGCGTTAGACTGACGGCAGTGTCACTGCAACCACAATCAGACTCTACTCCACGAGTCCTTCCAGATGACACCTCACACGACTCATTTAGATCACGGATGGTTCATCTCTGCCTCAAAACGCCTATTCAAATGCCCTTTTTCTACAACTACCCGACGGCGCATGCGCAGATTGATGGCAGTTCCATTACAAGACACCTCAATCGGACGCTACCCCACGAGCGCTTCAATATGACACCTCACACGACTCATTCAAACCAAAGATGGCCCACCTCGACCCCAAAACGTCCACCCAAATGCCTTTTTTCTGCTACTGACCGACTGCGCATGCATCAATTGACACCGGAAGCCACGTCATCTTCGGATAGCACGTAACCGGAAGTGCCCTTTGACCTTTGATCCGGACGTGATCTCGCACCGGAAGTGACATTATCCATGACGTCATCAGATGTGACGTCATCAGCCTCACACGAAAGAGCCTCAATGCGATCTACAACTACTAGTGTATTACCTATATGAGCTTGATGAGACATTCGATAATTCGGTTTCCTGTCCAGAACTGTCCCATTCAAGTTCAAACCAGTCTCGCTGGAGATATTTATGTAATTTCCTGTACAATGACCTGTAGTATTTATTATTAACGTTACTTTCAATCCCTTCTGAAGGAGGCATTCAGAATGTCGTGTGATCGTTTATGCCCGTTTCCTCTGTAACAGTGGCATTAATATGTGAAACTGTAGATCTCGATTTTTAAAAAAAAAGAGAAAATAAATCCAACAGAACATTCTCTGGGACCCAGTAGGTAATTGCACTAATTTTCAGGGCGGGAATATAATTCTCAGGAAAAATACTTAGGCGGCATTATCCTGGGTCTAGTTTTCGATGTGGGTTCCAATTGGGCATAGTGTAAAATCAAGCCCAATTGAACATTGTCCTTGATGCAGTATATAAGCCTGCCATGTTTGGTGGCAAACAGAAAGTTAGCCCAATGGAAATGACATTTCCATGATCCAGCGTTACAATACTACATGGGATTAATTACCCAGGTGAAATTATCCAGGGTCCAGTTTCCGACATGTGTCCTATTTGGGCACACTGAATAATTAAATCCGTACAACGTTCTTCGGGGGTACAGTGAATAGTGTGAGCAAACTGATCCCAAATAAACTCCTTGTCAGTTCGGAACATTCTGCTAACAACCAACAAACAGGAATAGCCCATTTATTTATATTAACCCTAATAAATAAAGGTTGTTGAAATTCCAAAATGGCCAACAGGTGGCACATATTAGACCGAAACACAATTTAAGGTGAAGTATTGTTCCAAGATAAGCCAACTCATGCATCAAATTATGGAAATAATCTTTTAGTAAAGGACATTATATAGACATAATAATGCGTAACTAAGACATAACCTCAATCAAATGGGATCACTAATGCAAAAACTCCAGTCAATGATAACACACTGCAAACTCGAATTGGTCACATCATGGCACAACGCTTCAATAGTGACATCATCAGATTCAGGAATGTTAGAACACATATCTGGAAGTACACAAAGATACCAGAACCTGCTTTCCCCTCTCTAAAAGTATATACGTGAAGGTCAAAATAATTCCAATCGTAAAATTTCATCACTTTTTCTGACAAAATCGGGTATTAGCAGGGTCCTTCGGCGGCCATCTTGGAAAATAGCCGCCATCTTGGATTTCAGTTAGCTAACATTAATTTCTGGAAAACGTGTCCTAATTAGACTACCCATGTCAAGTTTCGCGCTTGGATCATCAATTGAACCTTTGCATCCAAGAATCTATGGTATCCATATTATCAAGTGTTCCAATAGTGAGGAAAATGGTAAATCTACCATGACTTTTTTGGAGCTCGTTTCCATGGCAACGGCACCACATTTCAACAGTACTGCAGGTAGATCTGAAAAGTGGAGACCATAGGCTTTAAAATGATGTATGATCCAGGTGTGTGTAGGGTGGGTGCATTAAACTCGAAAAATAAGGCACTTTTCTAGGATCTGCCGCTCGCCTATAACGCAGCTCTTGTACAGATTACTACGTCTAGTCCGTCATCCATAATTCAGCCGTCGTCCATTAGAGAATATCCGCGTCCATAATCCAAAGACCTATTCCATATAACCGTATTAGCACCAAATTCAAAAAGACAATCATAGTATACATAAACATAGCCTTGTTTCCTGCAAGAGAGAAGCGGTCAGCAGTTTTCAATGATGCCGGCAAGACATCATGATGTTCCAAAAATATCAAATCCGTATCGCTGATCAGTATTCCCAATCCATAATTCGTTGCAAAGTCATCATCTAAAGAATGATGTATCTCAGCCACGCTTTGATTGTGCCTGTTCATATGACTACCATGAGGATCTTGAAGTACATGGGTTCATACGGCCCCTAGCCCCGGGTTAAGCGGAATTAGACACAAGTTACGAAACGTAGCGCCATAGATCTTGCACGCTACGTTCGTATTTTTTATCAGCATGCGATATGTATCGCCAAATTTGAGAAACTTTGAGTGGAGGCGTTTGGTGGAATAGCCCTGTTTTATAAGTTTCTGTAACAATGTGTTGTGACGTTGATTAAAATCGTCACATTTAACACAGGATCTAGCAAATGCTACTAAGCGAGATATGTATACGCCATATGCAGGTCCCACTGGAATATTACTGTCCAGAAAGGGATAGTTTACGATGTCGAAATTGTAATCATCTCTTTTGTCATAAAGTCGACGAGAGAGAATGCCCGCTTCATTTTTATAGAGATATAGATCTAAATATGATGTGCCTGTAGGGATGTCTGTAGTTTCCTTCAAATCCAGTGAAGGTGGATATATATATATACCGGCTTGAACAACTGCTCCAGTGAAGGAGAATTACCCCCATGATCTAACTAGAAATTATTTCAGGTCACTAACCTAAAGATCAGCTCACCAGCTCGGCGATGATTGTCTTCAATAGTCATGTCCGCGCAACCCTAGCTGATATTCCTATCGCTTGACACACTTGAATTGTGAAACTACACTGAATATTCCCTGGTGCCATGTCAACTTCCGTAACGCCATTTATTTGTGTTCATTTGTTAATTGAATACAACCCCTGTGACATCATACATGAGGAAATCTCATTGTTACTCAGAATGACCAATTCTGAATATTGGTTAATGTTTATAAACACTGAAACAATAATGAGAACAATGTGATTATATCCATACAGCATTTCATGGAGGAAGCATTTTATTTCTATCTGCAATTTGGATATGGCCCTAAATGACACGACCCTACTCTGCTAATAGCGCTGATTAGTAGGTAATGAAGTTCAGACAGATTGGACTATAATTAACGAATCTTCAATTACAAAAACCTCCGCTTTTCTGAGGGCGTGTTTCTATTGGCATGTGAATGTTACTCCCAAGTGACATCTGGATACCAACTGGATACCCAAAAAAACCACATTTGATAATAATAAACACAAAATATTGAACTTTATATGATAATGTATTAGTGAACCCGCTACTCCAATAGAACCAATCATGCGGCTCGATACTATGACAGTCGTGTACAGTCTAGATTAGTTACAACTAACCAATTCCATTGTTGTACACTTTTAAATCAGCTTACCATATGTCATGGTAGATGGACAGTTATAATTATCCTGTTGCAAGACGCAGTAATTGCCGCGTGGCAGGACAAAAAACTCGATGATGCACACTCCCATGGTGACTTTATTGTCTGTGTAAATATCTATGTGGGTATCTGTCTCTCTGGTCCACTTTCCATATGTCGATATCTGCACAGAAATATTCCCGTCCCGAAATTCTGATTTGGAAAAAAAAATCACATTTTATTATTGTTTAATACAGGTTAACCGCCATACCTTCATACAAGCATCGGAAGTTCTTTCACAAATCAATTTTCATCTCTGATTCACAAAGCATCGTTTCATCCTAATGGAATATAAATACCTGCTCGTAATTTGACGTCACTTTACATTTTGCAGGTTCTTTTATTCATTCACTTGTCTGCCTATCCAGCAATGAACAAATGGTGAATATTTAGTTTTATGTATTTGTCGCCACATTAAAAACGTACAGTGTTTGAAAATGTGCATGTTTCACCAAAATCGGGGAAATTAAATGCAATATTCAAATTGAATTGACACTTTTGAGTTACCACCTCCCAGGTTTTGGTGAACATGCACATTGGAACAGTGAGAATCTCACCCAAACTCAAAGTATACACACCTTAAGCTTGGATCAAGCATTGGAAAGTGCATACAAAGTTTGAAATATATGCATTAAGGCAGTGTGGCGTCACTGGACCTAGATATGATTGCAACAGACCACCATAGAATACCATGCTTTATTTGCAGTTTACTTTGTGTAATAAAATCGCAAAATATTACAATAAATATTTTCCCACACTCTCTGCAATGGTCTTTCATTTGATGGAAACTTTATAAACAACACATATAAGGGAAGTGGGAAGAGGTGCCGACATCCACACCTGTATATAGCCACGGAGAAACTAACAGAGCAGGAGTTGTGATATTTTTCAAAGAGGATATTGATCTTTGTATTCACCAAACCAATTTAGATGACATTGGTAGATATATCATCTTGGATGTTTTCATTGAAATCACTAAGTTTACGCTAGTCAATCTATACGGGCCAAATTCCGATAACCATATTTTTTCACGCAATTATTTCAGGAAATAGATAGTTTTGAGAACGAATCCATTATTGTATGTGATAATTGGAACAGGATACAGGATTTTAATCTGGATACTGACAACTATGTAAAAATAAATAATCCACAGGCTAAAATGAAAGTGAAAAAATTAAAATGTGATTTCAATCGAGTGCATATCTGGCGAGAGTATCCGATAGCAAGAAGATACACATAGAGACAGAATTCGATGGCAGGGTAAAGCAAAGCAGATTAGAAATTTTCTAGTTACAGAATATATAGCAGCCATTACATAGCCCCAGAAATTAGTATATCCTATCATTCTGATCTTTCTTCAGTAACACTTAAATGCTCTTTTGGGTGTGCTCTTTTTGTCACAACGTGGTAAAGGATACTGGAAGGTCAATACGCAGTTTTTAAAGGAGCCAGGATATTTAGATGTGATAAAAAGTTCAATTAGATTTTGCGTGAAGCAATGTTACAAATCAGGAAATATAAACCTCCAATGTCGCCTTAACTTTGAATGACCAGGCTTTCTTTGAATACCTCAAGGTTAAAATCAGAAGCACATCAATTACATAGGCTATTTTCAGTAAAACAGAAAACCAGAAAAGAGAGAAAAGTTTGGAAGATTAGAGAAAGAATTGTGTGAAGATGGCATCGACTTTAACCAAAAAAGTATGATTAAAAACGAACTCGAGAACGCGAAAGTTCTCAGAAATCAGAAATAAGAACATTGAAGGAATGATAATAAGATCGAAAGCAAATTAGTACGAAAATAGAGAAAAGAGCACTGCATATTAACCACGTAATAAAAACAATATCTGAAAATACCAAGAGTGATGGATCTAGACTTACAGAACCAACGGATATATTAACAGAAGTTAGATCATTTTACTCCACTCTATATTAAAAACATAACTCTATAAGCACGGAAAAAGTTTCATACACGACGTTAAACTAACACCCGACAAGCAAATGAGGTGTGAGGGATTATTAACAATAGCAGAATGTTTTGATGCCGTCAAACGGATAAAAAAAATAAAATGTCCTGGTTCGGGCGTTACACCGGTCGAATTTTATCGGACTCTGTGGGACGATATCAGACCGTTTTTACCTAGATCACTTAATTATGCTTTTAAAACGGGTTATCTTTCCACCTTTCAATAGCAGAGTATAATCACTTGCATACCGAAAAAAGAAAAGGACCGCATGCTGATGAAAAAATTGGCGTCCGATATCTTAACTTAACGTACATTATAAAATATATAATGCTGCCATAACAAGTAGTTCCATCGGTAATTAGCGAAAGTCCGAAGGGTTCATGAAAGATATATTGGTGAAATAACACGGTTGATCTATGATGTAATGGCATATTCAGAGGATAAACAAATACCTGGCCTTATCTTCTTAATTCATTTCGAAAAGGCATTCGACAGTGTTGAGTAGTCCTTCATACACAAGACTCTGATCTCTTTTAACATTAGCAAAGACCTGATTAAATGGAATAACAATTTTCAATCGGATTCCAGAGCTGTGTAACTAATATTGGCTACCTATCGGATTGCCTCAACTAGAAAGAGGCTTATTGACAGGGGGATCCAATATCGCCATATATTTTCATCCTAGTTGCAGAATTGTTGTTCCTAGCTGTAAAGAAAGATCCTGGTATTAAAGGAATTCGTATTGACGATTCTGAATTAAAAATATTGCAATATGCTGATGATACGACACTTATCTACGGTGGAACGAAGGAGTCGTTGGCTAGAGCTATGGGTATCCTAAACGAATTTTCTAAATGTTGGGGTCTGAAATTGAATGTGGAAAAATCCAGAATTATCTGGATATAGGGTAAGAAAGACTGTCAAGTCATGTCCTCATCAATTTGGACCCCGGTGGTTTCCAGCTTCTTAGCATTTGGTTTCACCAGGACCTCCACAAAAACTTACATCCATCAAAAAACTGTTAAGAAGCTGACAAAAACGAACTCTTACGCCAATCGGTAAAGTTAACGTTATTAAAACTCTGACATTGCCGCTCCTAGTCTATCTGTTCACTGTTCTACCTGAAGAGATGATGAATGAACATCAAAAAGCAATTTCTAAATTCAAACGACTGACGATGGTTTGCGACAAAGAAGAAGGAGAACTCGCCCTAAACCATATCCTCACCTTTTCGGCATACCTTAAAGTAGCGTGGATAAAGAGAATTGTACATTTTTATAATTTTTATTCAACATTTTCTTTCCCATAGATAGACATGTTTGGAATTTAGGTCCATTATGTCTTAGAGAATTAATGTCGAGATTAAAAAATGCATTTTGGAGAGATGTAATCACTGGCTGGGCTGAAATTATCAAAACCGAGTTCGCATGAATGGATATCTCAAACTATTTCATTCTAGACTTTGCGCGCTATACTGAGTGGCCAGAAGTAGCAGAATGGTCAACATATAACATACAAACTGGAAACAATTTACTCGATAATGATGGTAAAGTTCTTTTCTGTAACTCATTTAAAAGAAAATATAAAGTGAACATCGCGAATTTCGCTCTAATCGCAAATATTAAACTTCAAAAAATGCAACGCATTTGGAAATGTCGGTAACCAAACGTAAATTGCTGAATCAGGAAAGTTCAAAATTTATTTACATGTTGATGTTAGAAAGTCGAAAAATCAAACCTGAGAATATACAAATTAAATGGCAAAATGATTTGGAGCAAATTGCGCAAGGAGCAACATATAACTGAAGAGAAATTTATAAATTGGAGCGACATGCAAGAGGTGGGGAAAATTGAAAAGCAACCATATGACTCTACAGGAAAGCATTTGTCGACATCTAACATTCAGACTCGAGATTTCGGTGGATTCTCGGACGTAGCCTCAGTATCTCAGCCGCGATTTTATTGCAGTTATTCATGCGGAGACTATGAAGTATCCACACGGCCTCTAACACCGGCTTAAGCGGAATTAGATACGCTAGCTCGGGAACTGTGATGACAGATCAGCTCAAACAACTCATCTGATGTTAATGGATGAGCATCGTGGACGTTGATGGAGTAAATGCCTCACCATATGGTAAACATGGTAAATGCAAGAATACACAGGAAAGTTCCATAATAACATTTGGAACATAAGTTTTGAAGTAAAACAACTAATTCATCACTTCAGAAATAGGAAAAGTCGACCCGGATGACTGCACAAATAGTAAAGAAACAATTGTTCACTTATTTTGGACAAGTAGGTTTGTAAAAAATATTTGGGAAAACTTTCAACGTTGGACAGAAGAGTTGAATATGCCTCGATATAATATCTGCCTTACGATGTACTTCTCGGACATGTTGTTCACAGAGATCCGCTGTGTCTTATGACCCTGGCTGTAAAAACTTACATATACAACTGCAGGTCTTGAGACATCACGCCAAGGTGGGCGCCCACCAAAGATTATATCTTGAAAATTATGGATTTAGAAAAAAACTATTGCTTTCAACAATAACTCCAGGGCGGCATTTACCTTGAAATGGAGACCTTTAACAAGTGCTGACAGTTAATGACCTCAAGAATCTATATGCAATCTATATAATATATTATACTGATATTTATCTGTATGTAAGCGGCAAAGCATAGCAGGATTAATCCCACTATTGTGATAGCTATTGATATTTAATTGTACAATATATTGTTACAATGTAAGATAAGTGTACCATGTACCTACAACAACCCCTGACAATGCAAACAGGGATTGTTAAATAAACGCCCATTGGTTTTTCCAGGGCTTGCAAAATAAAAATAAAAAAAGTGTTAGTCTTTGAAAAGTGTGTATCGTTTCATCTCACTTGCTTGGCGTGGGCATCCCGCTGTCGACCGTGGGAGAGCTGTTAGGATATAATCACTTGATATTGACGGTGGTGTAGTGATCACTGGTTTTGAGGATGAGGTCTTTGTAGTCTCCACTGTAAGCCGTATTTTGATTTGCATTATAAGTAAACATCAAACTTTTTATTGCATATTAAATCTGAACACGACTTTGCAAGAATTGGGGAAACATGTTGTGAAAGATCTTAAAGAAAAAGTCACAGGCCATCGATTCATGCCTTGAAATATGAAGTAAGGATATTATTCAGTTAAGCAGGATCTTTGTACTGGCAGCGCTATTCACCGCAAATGAAGCACAAGGCCCCCTCTTGCACTTCTTCCAATTCCTTGGTGTTTCAGGAATATATGAATTATAATTGAATTTTATCTATAGCTAATTCATCAAACTAGGCTGTTATCGATCGATTGTCTTCAGACTGGAAACATATATTCAAGCGATATTACCTCGGTCTAAGGCTGAACATAATCTAGGAGAAGGTGAATTCCTTGCTGCTACGAACATATAAACCAACCAATTCCTCGTTCCCTACCCGCCCCAGCCATCTCCAGATACTCACAGCTGATTCCGTTTAAACACGACCCCTGAGCACACTCAGCAATGTCACACTGCTTCCCAGTGTAATCTAAAAATATAAACAAACATTAATACAACAGTATCGGATAAATAAGTGTCTTGATAAATCACCTAACCTTGACCCCTTATCTATCCAAAATGCTATGATACATAGATGAGAAAGTTTCGAGGCCGAAAACAGAGACGGTCACTACGCAGACATTTTTGACCGGAATCAATCAAAACGATTCTGAAACATATAATCTGCCACCATCGACATGATGCCGTTGCGATTCTAATGAATCTGTACTCATGTGATAGATGAATGCCACAGCAATAGACTTTCCAGAATATTGAAGTGAAGGATATCCACGTTCGCTGGATTTCACTGAATCACCCATAGTCATATGTGATATGTGGGAAGGCTCTGTGTTTCACATATACATATCTTGCTTAGCATCATTTATCAGATCTTGTGAAGATGTAATCATTTAAGTCAACATCACAGAACACTATTTCGGCGAGGCTATAATATCTAGCTTTCCATTTCAAGTTTCTCGTACGAGCGTTCCGCACAGAATAGTTGGTTCAACGTTCGTTGCTTATGATTATTTCCACTTACCGCAGACTAGAGGCTACACACAAATTGGTGCTCGTATAAACACTCGCAATCAAAGCGTGACAGAAATACATTATACACCATGAGTGCACCCAGATATCCCTTTGGAAGATTTTTATGTTATAGTTGCTTGTGCCTTAGTGCTTACAGGGCCGTACTTCGATAATGGTCTTATAATTCTTCATCGGTGATGGTTGAATGTTAACACTGGACATGCTCGAGAAAAGAGCATACATTTATCGCATACATTTATCGCATGAAAGATCACTCCTCTTGTAGTTTATAATGTTTGGTATATGGTTCGATGACTTTCCACAGGATGAGATGTGACATACCTTTCTGACATTCACAAATGTATCCGATATCCCCGTTAATGCACGTGGCTCCATTCTGACATTGGTTGTTCATACACCTATAGTTCATTGAACAGATGACAAAAACGGGTCACAATACATTAATTTTACCTTTTGTCTCCATAATCAGCCATGTACAAACATGATTATTCTAGTGGAAACGAGAGTGGTATTGATAACCTACTGCAGTGTCATATAAATATTTACTTATCAAAGTTGCATATACATGTATATATATGGACAGAATCGTCACAGCGGGTGGTTGCGTGGGCACAGGTTCCTGTTGCTTCAATACGCTTTTTTGAGAAGCAACTGGAAATTTCTAATGTGGTGTCTAGCACTGCAATTGCATTTGTCCTTATTACACTAATGTAAACGTCTTGTGCTGTCTTCAGTGTTATATAAGGTGGATGGCGGGTGTCTGGTTCCGTGTTGCTTCACAGATTTATTATTTGAAGCAACACGAACGCAACTTGGCTGGGTGGTGCTTAGTTGGTTCGTAGTGATATGACGGAAATATTATTGAAAGTAACGTTAAATCCTATTCACTCAGTCACTCACCCAGAATCGGCATGAACTGATATGTTAAGTTTACATTATCTGTTTGAACGCTATCTCGAGGTAATTTGAAGAGGGGAGATTGTTTAATGTCACACTCAAGGTTATTTCACTCATACGGTGACAGCCAGTTTGGATGGTGGAAGAAGCAGTACCGGGGAAGAACCATCGCATCGCATCCTGTATTATCCAGGAAGAGAGATTGGCGTACAATGAATTCAACATATCTGGGAGCCTCATTTATGCTGCTGTTACTTTGTACACATTTCTGCAGCCACATTATCCGTAACCGGTAACTCCTACACCATGGTCAACTTCATTTAACGTTCATTATTCTGTCGGAACTTTTTTTGATGGAGTTTTACTTATATCAATATTGCAATATAATTTCATAGTCAAACTGTAGGTCACGAGATATGAATTAATTGTTGCCGCATCGGCACACGACTGCACATTTTTTTATTTAACAAATCCATATAATGCAATGGGCCATCGCAGTTTTCCAGAGGCTGATATTTCAGTCCCCAAAGTTTAAGAACAAACTGATTTTGTATGTTTTAGGTTATCATTATACAACAAGGAATTTTTTGTCGCATGTTTTCGTCCTGGAACATCTAAGCGAGAAAGGGTAGAACCTACAGTACTCGCCGATTGGCTGGATGTCCCCAGGAGCAAGGTCATACTGAGAGAAGTGTCCTTTCCCAAGTACTGAGAAACCTCAATTCGACATAAGTTCTAGCAAATCTCCAGCGTAAATTCGTCATAGTCCTAGAAGACAAAGCTCCAAATGATATAGTGTAAGTATTCTATTATCAGGTGCTGCTTAAGGAATTGGGTGTAAGCATACCATCTTCAAATAAGTCTACTTACTCCCAAACTGCATTTACACTGACAGATTTATTTAACAATCACAAAACCTTTCTCAATAATAGAGGTATTTGTCTTCCAATCAATCATAACGACATACCATTGTAGATTCATAGCTGGTTTTAGAAGCTGCACCACCAAGCTTCTTTCAACCCTGTTGGCGAGCGCCCTTCAGTAGGTAAATAATGTTTAAAAATAACGTATTAAACAAAAAACTCTGGCAATGGCAGCGAATATTGAAAACAAATACTCAAAATGTCTTTTCGGAGGAACTTGATGCTTAATGCCACACACCATACATGGGATTTCTGGACTTTCTATAAAAAAATCCCACATCAGGACCACATTGGCCGTCTAAGTTCTGTGTTCAACAAAACTGATCACCGATATATTGATGACAGAAGTCATAAACATTATTTAGCTGTACTACATACAGTACATGTACTAGAAGATCTATCATTCATGGAATGTTTTTTTGTTCAGAGTTCTTCGAATTTCTCATTAAAAATATCCATGTAAAATTTGGCCACAATATATCAAGAGCACATAGATATTCCAGTGCGTACTAACTGTGCACCCTGCTGGGTGACCTATATCTGTTATCTTATGAATATGACCATATGCAGGCGATTTTAAAAACCGATCAATTCAAAGACTGTTCATTCTCATTCACCAAACGCTATATAGACGATCTTCTCGGGGTGGTTTATCGTTATATAAACGATGTAGTGAACGATATATAGTCATGTTCGCTGGATTTGAAGGAAACTACAGATAGCCCTAACGGCACATCATATTTATACCTATATCCCTATACAAATGGAGCGGGCCTTCTCAATCCTCGAATTTATGACGAAAAAGAATATTACAATTTCCACATCATAAACTATCCCTTCCTGGACAGCAATATTCCAGTGAGACCTGCATATAGCGTATACATATCTCGCCTAGTAGCATTTGCTAGATCCTGTGTTAAATGTGACGATTATAACCAACGTCACAAAACGTTACTGCAAAAACTTATAAAACAGGGCTATGCCACCAAGCGCCTCCACGCAAACTTTCTCAAATTTTGTGATACATATTGCATGCTGTTAGCAAAATGTGAACATAGAGCGCAAGATCTATGGCGTTAGGTTTCGGCAAGATCTCTGGCGTTAACTTTTGTCTAATTCCGCTTAACCCGGCCTAGGGCCCGTTTGAACCATGTACTTCAAGATCTTCATGAAGTTCATATGAACAGTCACAATCAAAGCGCGACTCAGATACATCATTCTCTAAATGACATCTTCACAACGAATATCATATGGATAACGAATACTGATCAGGGATTCGGATTTGATATATTTGGAACATCGTGATATCTTGCCGGCATCACTGAAAACAGGAAACTGTTGATGTATACTTTGATTGTCTTTTTGAGTTTGGTGCCAATGATGTTATATTGAATTTGTCTTTGGATTATGAACGCGAATATTCTCTAATGGACGACGGTTGAATAATGACAGACCAGACGCTTGTAATTTGGAAATAAATATTTGATGGCAATGATTAGCTTAATTCGTATTGAGAGAATAGCCACTCATTTTATAATAAAATAGACTGCAATCTTAAATGCCGTGTTCACAGATTCCGGTCACACGAAAACACTTGGAGAAAACTGCCTAGAGTGAGTGATGACGGCGCGATAGAACTTCACCGCCAGTTCATTTTTTTTTTGCAACTGCCCAGCTTTTCGCAAACTTTTTCTGGTACTAAATCCGAAGTTTATAATATTGGGAGATAAGAGGAGAATTGGAAAACAGTCGAAATTTTGTGCAAATATCCCAGTGTGAAGCGGTTTAGCAAAATTCAAAATAAATAAAGCGACACAATTCGCTAACTGCAACTCGATACATATTATATATCGAATACTATGTATCGAATTGCAGTAATCGTTTTATTTATTTTGAGTTTGTGTAACCATACCTAAAACCCCCAAAATATCTCGCGCACTTTCGCCAGGTGGGCTAAAGAATGGTTCCAGATATTAAATTACCCCGAACAAAAGTTTCACAGAAAAAGTACTTTGACCCAATTTCAATCTAATCAGAATGCGGTAGTAGGTATACGTGATGTCGTACTATATCGAAAAGGTTACCATAATCATCTGCCATAAGTTAACTCCCCGTCATCCCATAGAATTTAGAAAATTGGCTCACGTCCTACCTTGGTAGCTTTTTGTCGCACAAAGTCTCATTCCACTCTGCACTGGGTTCACCGATACACAGGCTACCATTACTACAGGGTCTCCATGAACATCTGTCGATATCTATCTGTGGAAGACATAGAGTTCTTTCGGTACATTGATTACAAAACCATCTCCCTTGTTGGAACCATCATGTGTTTTTTTTTTTTTTTTTCTTCACATACATTTTGAAATTGGTGCTATCTGTCATATGAAATAGGTCTTTCGATTATTGACTCTGAACTACTTTTATTGACGAAGGCTGAATATTGAATGTCGAATCCGACCCTTGCTCTGTCATAAGAATATGAGATGGATAGAACAGTTCGCGTCTCTTGGAATCCGATTTAGTTAAGTCATGGGTGATATTACAGAACTGAATTATCCATCAAAATTGCAATAAATGATATTTGTTAGCCTTTGGAACATGAGAGATCGTACTCATATAAGAAAAATACGGTACATATTGATAAATTAAGTCCCTAATTTTACCGAAAAATTTGCATTTGCTAATATCGTTGTCCTCTTCAGGCCCAAACTGCATGAAAGAGAATAAAAATTCATTGTTTATCTTATTCGGTGGAAGGAAAACAATTTTCCCACAAAAACTGCATGAAAAATTATCAAATATTAATGTGATATGAAATAAAATAGTTTTTGCTCACTTTTCATCGCGGAAAAGCAGACATTTTGAAGAAATATGACAAAAACATCACTTTTCTGGTACCCCACGTGGCCACCATCTTGAATTTACCCATGATCCTCTGCTCGGTGGGTTATGCAAATAGGCTCAAAATGACCCCAATAAGATAAGCTATAAAGTCACGGAGGTTCAGCTCTCCATTTTTTGCCGTTCCGGAGATAGTGCAGAAAGTTTGGTAGGGGGGCCATAATGGACCCCCCCCCAGCCCAGGTAGGGTTAACGTATTTTTTACAGTAATTTCCTGTAAATTCGCCATATTTACTGTATATTTTTGCAACAAATTATAGGAAACCTTGCTGCACTAAAACCACATACAATTACTTCACAGTTTACATTGTGTGTGGAGAATTCATTTACCAAAATTATGACCGAGATGCGCAGATAGTACTACTGAGGTAAACCCTAAAAGCTGCTCACCCTGAAAAGGGAGGGATTGACAGAGAGAGAGTATGTGATCTGGGAAAACTTTTTTAAACAAAAACCAATTTTTGATTTCGACAAAAAACTATTCAGGTCATTGATACGGATCTGGATATATGAATATCATGATCGTAACCGTCGAATATAATACAGGCGTCTAGTCCGTCATTCAATATTCAGCCGTTGTCCATTAGAGAATTTCCGCGTCCATAATCAAAAGACCTAATTCGTATAATAGCATTAGCACCAATTTGAAAGGATAAATCATAGTATACATAAAACTCTAGACCAATTTCCTGCAGGAGAGAAGCGGTCAACAAAGTTGACTGATGCCAGCAAGACATCATGATGTTCCAAAAATATCAAATCCGTATCGCTGATCAGCATTTTTAATCCATATGATTTTCGTTGTAAAGTCGTTATCTTGTGTTTGATGTGTCTCAGTTACGTTTTGATTGTGACTGTTCATATGAACACTATGATGATCTAGAAATACGTGGGTTAATACGGACACTAGCCCCGGGTTAAGCGGAATTAGACACAAGTTACGAAACGTACCGCCATAGATCTTGCACGCTATGTTCGTATTTCGCTATCAGCATACGATATGTGTCGCCAAATTTGTGAAACTTCGAGTGGAGGCGCTTAATGACATAGCCCTGTTTTATACGTTTCTGAGATAATGTTTTGGGACGTTGATCAAAATCGTCACATACGAAACAGGATCTACTGAATACTACTAGGCGAGATATGTATACGCCATATGCGGGTAAATCTGGTATCTGTTGAAACTGCCAACTACTATCTTGCAAGAAACTGAAGTTTGATGTTCGTAAAGCTATATGAATTATATATATAATATAAGTTATACTTGACAGAAACTACTGAGAGTACTGCTGGGACCTCGTATTTGGGCCTAAAATTTTATAAGAAGAAAATGAGCTTAATGTCCCACCGAATGTAGCACAAGAGAGACGATTTCGTTCTCCCATATCTATTGACCTAAATTCCGACAGAACTTGAATAAGCTCATACTGTATACAGATTTCGCCCAGTAGCATTTGGTAGATACTGTGAGAATTTGATGATTTCAGAGTTTCATTATTGTAGAATTTGTGAAACAAGTCTGGCGCTACATTCGTAGCTTTTGTCTAATTCCGCTTACCCAGGAACTAGGATGTCGTTTGTGAACGTCCAGTTTCTAGATCGCCATAGTGTTCAAATGAGCATGCGCATTGAAAGCCTGACTTAAAGAACATGCGCATTGAAAGCCTAAGATACATTAAACTCTTAGATCAATACATGGGAATTCATCTGGATTAAAGAATACTTGTCAAGACTGCCGCTATGCGTGAAATCTTATTGGATTGGCTTGAACCCATGGAGCCACAATCGCTTTGTCACGAAGATTGCAAAAAAAGCAAAGCAGAGTTGGGACTTCCTGTCACAGTGCCAAATGTGAAGATCTTGAACTGGAAACTCGTTATAGTTTGAGTGTGATTGGGGCTAACGTCAGTGCGTTTTTCTTCATCAAAACACACCCGTTCATACCAATTTTGAGATAATGGCGGCCGAACAACAACAACAACAACAACAACAATCTCGAAACAACGAGATCACGCGGTAATATATCAAAATTGAAACCAGCTCCCAGGATGCTTAGCGCTGTCCCTCCATTTTAATGGATTGAAATCAATGCCCTGGAGTTGACAAGGCTTGACTGACTGGACGATTTACATAAAATTAGAAATACATAAATATCAATAAGTTGCATACCACGTGCAGCAGTTTAACCCGAAAATGTTGGAGAAAAAATGTTTTAATCATTTTTATATCCGCCAGTTTGGAACTGTTTTTTGCAAATTGGTGTCACTGTTGAAAATGTTTTAATAATTTAAAAGTAGCAGATCACAGCAACCGGAAACTGTAGGTCACACTTATGTGATAATGTGCAAATCCTGGTGAATATTTCAATAAATCAGATGCTTAAAAACATTTGTGAACTTTGTCAGCGGTACAGAAGATCTATTTTTGGTCAAGATGTTCTTTCAAGTTTCAGTTCAATACCATGTTTATCATTTCAAAATATCCAGTTTTTTTTATAAAATATTACTTCATATCATCCATGTAACCATTATTTAAGCAATATATTTTATGGAATGCTCGAATCGTATGACAAAACTTTCCTCAACTTGGAACTGCAGCAAATTATACATTTATTATGTATTCCCTCTATAATTGTCCCCCGAAGAGCTAGAAGGCGGGGGGGTTATAGTATTGGGGTCAGTCCGTGTGTCCGGACATTAACTTCCGAAAAACTGAACTGATTATTTTCAAATTTATGAGGACATCACCTCAAGATCTCTCTTGGGATTCTTTTTAACTTTTGAAAACCTGAACGGATTCTTTCCAAATTTGACATGTGGATAACTTGCCACAGGATCGCACTCGAGATTGCTTAACATACTGGGTACTCAATGTTAAGGTTCCAAGCCAAATCAGTAGTTTCAACGTCGGGGGACTTAAACGCTCCGGTTTTCATTAAAATTTTATCTGAACCACCAAATTAATTGATGGAATAAATTATTAAATTATTGTACTTTGTACATTTCATCCTGTTATGACTGGCAAAGGTAAATAAAGCACTACATATAACACAACGCTATACACATGACCCAATTTTGTGAAATAGCAAAAACTATGTATATGTACACATCACAGTCAAACATCAAAGCCATAAAATGCACACAGAGTTCTAGTCAATGAGTAGGATTTTAGGAATAGAAAATCGTCTCCGTGCTGAAAATTGTTGACCGCTTCTTCATTGTAAGAAAATTATTGTTTAATGACTGAATGAATTTTCATATTAAGCCTCTTTAGAATTCGTGCTAACAATCGAACTAAATATATTGAATGTCAGATCTGACTACTATACTTTTGATCGTGGGCGCCGAAATTATTCATGGACGAAGGCTGAGTGTCAGATCTGCAGCTTTGTATTGTGATCCGCTTATCATGTGTATCATGAACATTGATCAGTAGAATTACTTCTCCGTACAGGTTCATTCATGAATTGAAGAGTATAGGCTGGTATGTAAAATACTAACTTCCTTACATGTTAACCGTTTACATTTCGAAAGATAAACTTACAGTGCAATTTCCATCGGTGAAGCCAGACAGACATGTGGTACCGTTATCACAGGGTTTCACGGCACACAGTTGGTTAATATCAGATCCAGGCAGGTCACCTAAAATCCAGAAGAAACATGTCGTAATGCGCATACTGCAGAATATACATAAGCTCTCAATATTATTAATTTAGTCTTTAATTCTCTCGCAAATCAGTTAATATATCAACATCCTGGTCGGCGTGTTTCGGCTCCAGTTCTTCAATATTTTACCGCCCGATGAACAGCGAAACGAGACAACAATTCGTTACAACCGGTTATGAATTCGTTGTATCAAAGTTCAAATCTCTATAGCTGAAGTGTTGCTGAACGCGACGTTAAACCTTCTCTCTCTCAAATCTCTACAACGAATTCAATATTTAGACCAGGTGCCCAATATTCGACAGTTTGACTCGTGTTATACGAATTCGACATTAGAGCCATGCCTAATTATTCCGTGATATCATCCGAGTTTCTTTACGATGTGAAGTTCACTTTACTTCGTCGGGGCGTTCAGATATTTTCAGAACATAATCAAAATAATAGAAAATAAATCTGAGGAATAAAATGATAATCGCATTTAATTTATTACAACCAATTAAACGATTCAGGTATTTTCCTGTGACGAATAAGGATGGTTTAACAAAAATTCTAAATGATAGACAATTCCTTACTTTTCTTATTCCTTTATTCTCGTCCCCACAATTCCTATACCGGTCATCAAGTTGAAGCATTCACCTCTAACATGAAAAATCCACGTGTGTTTTGTATGTCTTTATCGACGTAGACATTGAGTTGCGTCATTTCAGCGACGTGTTCTCGTCGTGAAAACCATTCTTCGAAACTCGATCAAAATCTTATTATTTCTTCCAAATAAAGTCTGATTGACGTTCTAAGTAAACCTTAATGAAAGAAATAATTTCAAATTGCCCTACGAATTTCGCTCAAGATGAGTATAAACAAGTCAAGGACATCGGCTGAGTTTGAGAGTTTCATATTCTATACACAATCTATACAGTAAAGAGATCTCGTCGTGAATATACCACACGAAAAACTAAGAAATATTGTTTCTATGCCTGTCCGGATATCAGCAGTTTATAGTCTTCTATGAGGGATAGTTTATCTTTTAGAGCAAGAGCACATACCTTGCTCTATAATTTATCAACTTTTTATCATGGACAACTATTTAAATACTCATTTGCGGGCTCCAAATGAATACTATTTATATTCTGTAAACGCATGTTTCAACTAAAAGAAAATAATAGAATATGGATAAACTTTGGTAACCTATACCCACTATGAGTAAAAAATGCTTCAGAAGCAGTTGGCAACGAACCAGGAAAATGATCTTAGTAGTGGAAGAATCTGTCTTTTTTGGCTGAATAGGATTGACCCTATATTGACATGTTTGGAGGATATGCACCAAAACTATGAAAATTGCGGAATAATATTTCAATGAAAGCATCTGCGATCCTGTAAAGGCTGGTGATGAATGAATGACCATAAAACTTATTTACTTATTCACAAGCAGACGACAATCATCGCCACGATGGATGAACACAAGTGGTGGACACCTATGCATGGATGATGGCGCGTGAAAGGAATGCCCTGAAGCTGACAGGATAATGGGAATATGAAGTCCATGTTCTCAGTAAAGTAAATATGTATTCATGTATATAATAGGTTTGAAAGTGATTTGATCTTGAGATCATGGAGTATTATATTATAGCATGATATTGTATGCGGAAAAGCTAATTTTAGTGAGGACATCCGTTATCCGAAATTAACCCTATCCATGTAGGCTCTAGATTCAACGCGATGATAGGCCCATGGCGTTCCCATGGCTACATAAACGATGTTTCTATTTATTTACTTTTCTGCAGCGGTAAATCTGCGCACTCAATTTTCAAAGTCGCCCAGTTCACTCGAACAGCAAGCGAGTTCTTATTGTCACTCTCTGACTTGGAAACAATCTAGGGTATCAACTTCACCGATATGCCTAAAATCCCTTTGAGAACAGCAATCATATTACTGAATTTTAAATACTTTATTCATGATTCTTTACTGCATAAACTTACCACAAATTATAAAATTCGCGTACCGAATCTGGCGATTATATCAAGTCTAGAAAAAGTCTAGACGTGATATAATCAACTTACGCAGCGTGAGTTGTTGTTCTTGTAATTTATCGGACAATTTTTACGATTTTCTGCTGTGTTTTATAATTCATTGTATTGCTGATGACTGAGTTATTGTGATTTACTTCGAGAAGATTCAACAGATTCGTGTTTTCTAGATTCCTATCTATCATCTGACATTTCTCTCGAGTCATACGTGTGAGCGCTCTTCGGACAAAATTACAAGCGTATTCTGTATGTTATCTCTATTTGAATCTCCCACTTGTCTTGAGCTGTGGAATCCTGAAAGTTGCAGATCTTAGAGTTAAAACTCTTGGAGATGACAGTCTTTCGAGTTGCTTATCTTGCTTTATCTTACTTGGTAACAGGCATAATTTACATACATTTTGTACCATCTTTGACCATATTTGTGATTACATGCTCCGCCAAATGGTCGATTCTCTTGATCAGAAAAGACTGGGTATTGGCAAAAATTTAATAAATATTCAGATTCAAAAGCAGTCATATATGCATTTTTACATAATTGCATTTGTTACAACCAATTGTAGGTTTAATAGCAATGCAGGGGAGGTAAGTTAAAGGTGTTCATTTACGGTACTTTGCAAGGTTATGGATCAACGGAAACCCGATATCGTTACTGTCCGCACTTTCATTCATCATTTGGGAACATCTCACCTGTGGATAGAGGATCCAATATAGATGAGTTAGGCGGGAACCCGGTCAACTCATTCATGTCGACAGATGTTACCATCACCATCCAACAGAGCCACGTGACCGCTTTCTTATATTCGAACCAAGAATCCATCTGAAAATATCATAGGCACAGTTTAATCGGTTCTGTCGGATAACATCCCTCTTCGAACATGGAAGCTCACCACTGGCCAACACAATGACGATCAGGCGGCGTGCCGCCGTCGTCCATATATTCAGTTGTTCATGCGATCCCCCTCGTATGGATGTTAGCTGTTAGGACTCAAGTAGCTCATTTTCTTCCTTTGAAGTGATTGGCAGCCTGCTCATACACATATCATGGGGTTTTTACAGCAGTTTTTACTCAAGAAATTTCAAATTTCACGATAACATAACGTGAAACAGTCGTGGCAATTGGTATCCTTTGCTGCTTTTGCTTTGGACTGTTCATGTACAACGAAGGTGCATTCTATATTATACGCTCTTGTATAGGGAAACCAATAGCGTTCGTCTCGGAAATTATGAAAACCAATCGTTAACATTTGGTGCAATGCTACGTAAAATGGCACACTAGTGTCCTGTGTTTAAAATGCTACAAGCCAATGAACGAAATTATACAATAAATCCGTGCCGAAAACATCGAGAGCATGCGGTATACTTGTTGTCGCTGAAATTTGAAAGCATTAAATTATATATATGTGAGCAAAAGAACATGTACAGTGTTCTACAGAACAATTACCATGACCATAATAACCATGATTTAACGATAACCATGATAGCCAGATTATAGAGCGTGTAAGTTCTGTACCACGTATGATCTGTTCTTTAATCTTTCTCTGTGTTCGCATTGATTAACTCGCTTATAAACTGACTGAATAGAAATATGGCGGATTGTATACTAGTCACACGAGTTGTAACAAATTAAGAGGAATTTAAAAAACAGGGATTTCCCTATATCAGGAAATATGTATTGTGGATGGCACGACGTCCTAAAACTATGGCTATCAGTTGGTTTATCTGTCGTATCACCCTGTGGATGCAAATCCTCGTGCCTTACCGTGACGTGGGGGGAAGGTACGGATGTATTGGAGTTGAAAATTGGGATGGTGGAGGTTCAGAATATGTGTAAATTGCGAGAAAAGTCATCAATGTAACGTTACAAGAGCACGGGTTTCCTACGGCAAGTGAGTAGAGCCATATCTTACCAATCAATCACGTAAATTATAGTATAGTCAGGGATAAGACGATTTGCCTTTCGTCGTGCCTGTTACTTTATTCATACTAAAAAATATATACTGTCGTAGAATATGAGCATCTTTCATTTATGGTGATGTGTTTGTATATTTCGATAGGTCTTCAGAGGTAATTTGTATACCCTCACTTTGGACTTCATTACGGAGACGAGAAAATGTGATCATTAAATCAAGTTTTTAATGATCATTGGAAGAAAAAAATAAGAAAAAAATATCACGGACATAAGTAGCACGAGTTTGAGCTGGGATATATTAATTTGAGAGTTTGAGAGACTGAATTCAACCAGAAGCCAAAGTACTCTGACCCAAAAATCGCTCCCGGCTGATTGTATATATTAATTTTTTTCTTTATTATTATTGTCAATAATCAGTACAGTATACAAACAAAAGCAAGTACTATCTTAGTCTTAGCAAATACAGATGAAAATAAAATAAAATAGGCCATACTGTTTTTTCAATATCTCTGCAGTATTCGTCACATAGAGGCACTACCAATAGCTGATAAAGCAATAGCCAGGAATCTAATGATTAATACGGGGATCATTTCTAAATATAATAAGCTATAGATACAAACGTGTTACTCATCACTGGATTTGACACAATTACTGTAAAAAGAAACCCCAAAACATATGCATCATTCGCCACAAAAAGGCTGCATTGATACTGACTAAATAAGACCGGACCAGTTTTTCTATTTTTCTTCAAAATTTTGCAATCTATGAGGAACAGCTGCATTTACCTTTTCCGATAGATGGTACTTTCTAATCTCACATTTGATGCTCTCTAGCCTTGGTGTTTTACTCAGAATACAAGCTCCGTAAATACAATAGTTTGCTATGAGTGATATCAAATTGAGTACTAGGACCTAAAAAAATAATAATAATAGATCGAGGGGAGAAGAATATTCTTTGCAGTGTACTTTCTTCCACCGATGGAACAACCCGATTTCGAATAACGACCGTTTTAGGACAATTTATTAGCAAATGTACGATGGTTTCAGCTTCTCCCTCACAGAAGACACAAACATTGTCATCTGTCAAGTGCATCTTAAAGAGTAATCCCCTGCATGCTAACGTACAATGTACGCGATATTATTCTGTATCTAAACCACCACAATTTCGAGTCATTAGTAAATGACTTAGCCAAAGTATAGATTCTTGGCCATGTTATCAGATCGCCAGATCCAGAAACATACTCTTCTCAACGGATTCCAAATTTATTATTAAAAGATAAATTCTCCAGAAATATTTGAGTATAGATACGGCAACCCTTGTCAACAGACAATATCACGTTTGAGAAAAATGGTATAAATGGCCATAAATAGGCTCACATACCTAAGGGAATATTGAAGTAATTTGTACTGCTTATCATGTATAATAACTCCTATTATATTTTTGTTACCTCTAACTAATAGTCCTAATATCTCCGCACAAAGAAGAAACAGGTATGGCGATAGAATCACCCTGCCTTCATCCCCTACCGACCAAAAAGGGAACGCTCGTACAACCATTTTGAAAAATCCTGGATCCAACGCCCTTGAACAAAGTTTTGATTCAATGAATAGTATCGTTGCCAAATACTTTTTTCAACGAAAGACCAAGAAACAGAATCGAAAGATTTTTTGAAATCAATTAATAATAAGATACCCTTATTATTGTTTTCTTCAGTGTAGTCCAAAATATCATATAGTAACCTGGTGGTTTCTCCAATAAAATGGTTCGCCAGGAACCCTTTTTGATTCTCATGAATCAATACTGGCAGCACCCTCTTCAATCCTTCGGCAATGCAGGCATATGTGAGCTTATAGACAACATCCAGTAACGTAATTGGACGCCAATTTTTCAATTGGTCTCTTGATTTATCACCTTTGGGGATTAACATAATAAGACCTTCCTTCATCGAAGCTAACATTTCGCCTTTCCGAAAACAACAATAAATTGCACGGATTACAAAATGTCCTAAATCTGACCAAAAATATTTAAAGAAATCCGTAGTGAAACCTGACACACCAGAGCTTTTGTTGTTCTTCATTTTTCTTAATGCCGAAAGGCCCTCTGAATCGGTTATCTCCCCTTCAAGTGATTGGAAAATGTCAGCTGACAGTTTAGGAATATTCAACTTCAATTTGTCAAGAGAAGAATGGAGATCAACGTCTTTTAATTCATCATCCCTACTTTTATAAAGGTTACTGTAAATCGTATGTGTTTCTTGGATAATATCGCGGGGAGCCGTAATTTCACTACCATTTTGAAGGATACGTTTAGAAATGCTTTTGTTAGTAAAATTCTGTTTTTCTCAACTCAGAAAGCACTTGGTCGGTTTCTCAACCTCCTCTATCCACCTGGCTCTAGAGTGGACCAGAACACCTTTCATTGGTATTTCCCTCAAGTCTTTTAAGTTCTTGATCTTTTTGTTCATATTGTTCATTGACAACAGCATCAACACTTGGAAGCTGGTGGAACAATTCTTCGATGGTAGTTTCTAATTCTTTTATCTTTTCGTTATGTTTTTTTCGAATATATGCAGAGTGCGACATAGTTTCCAATGTAATGTTTCCAATGTAATGTTTCCAAGAATAAATCGTCATCAATATTTAATGTGAATTTATTAAAAATTGATGGGAACTTTCTTCAAAATTCTTCAAAACTTGTTGTATATCCATCCTAGCTTCCGTGTTGTAGGATAATTGTTACTGGAAATTTTTATTGAATACGTAAATTTCTTCAAATGGGTTTGAAGTTGAGCAAAATATGACAAACACCTGTATTTATCGCGAATGGCTGCAAGCCTAGGGACCACCAATGCTGCATTCGAACGATATGCAAGAGATGGAGAAAAATTTACGACGCCTGGCCCCTAAAAAGCAACCATATGACTCTACACGAAAGCTTCCCTCGGCACTTCACATGCAGACCCGGGACGACGTGTTTGGTTAAATATGACTGAGTTAGCTGGCATTATTCAGACAGTCATTTTTGAGTCTGCTACAACTTTTTCGCCAATGGGGTCCGAGACAATAGGGCGCCCGTGATGCTGATGAGGTTTGACCAAGACAATGTCTTTATGTATTTTTGTTTGTGTTGGGCCTTCGCCTGCTGGCACATCGTATCGCGGCACCAATGACGATATACAATTCTATCGAGATTAATTTAGCAGCCGCTCACACGAGTGCCCATTGTAATTTCAAGCAGACATGATAAGCCCAAAATTGCTTTCATAAATACACTATTGCATGTTGTGTTAGTCTCAATAATGTCGCCTGAACAAGCAGACTGACGCACTGCCAAATAGAATATTTAATGACGGATTAGACGTTTGTACTTTGTCTTGCCTGTGAAAGAGTTTCCGCCTTCATAATCCAAAGACATATGTCATATTCCATATAACAGCTTTATCATCAAATTCATAAAACAAACAATCAAACAAACAGCAATCATAACATACATGAACATGTGCTAGTTTCCAGCAAGTTTCCAGCTTTTTAAAATGACGTCACTGTGACGTCATCATGGCGTCCATCTTCGATTGTTTTTAACATTTTTTTAGTAGAGCTATATTGTGGTAAGTGTCGGTCAAAAAAAATAATAGCCTCCAGGTCTGGAAAAGTCCCAAATCGCCCACGTCAGATAGGGTTAAATAGACGAGGCCACAGAGTAATATGCTCTCCTGGTGGGATTAGGCTGAATTGACAGTCCGCCACATTGATCCATTGCATGGGTCCTGTGAAACAGTTGTTATGACTATCTCACAAACACTATTGTTGCAAACATTGATCCCTGAAACAACAAATCTCCCATTCCATGTGGTATATGTTGTGGAGAACTTTTCACCATGGGACGTCAGCCGTCATGGAATAGATGAATGGATATTGATCTGTGTTATTTAAACTTATTTGACATTTTATCTGACGTTCGTGGTAAATTTTCCAATGGACTACTTCGTTCTCAAAGTACGGATCTCGGATTTTGGAACCGTTTGTGAGCTACCGTATTTGAACATTACTAGTCCGCCATCTTGATCCGCGATGATGTGTTGGAAACATTTCTGTTGGACTCTTCTACCCTGACAACATATATTTTGTTCGCGAGATATGAAGCTCTATTTCAGAAAGCCCTCTGCCTTGAAAAATGACGGCGTATCCAACGTGTACTTACGTTGGAGCCAAAGTCCAGAAAAAACCGCTGTTTTCCATTTTATATTTTACATTGCATAAATAAACCTACAATAATTAACGCGACAATGTAAAATAAACTATATACATTCGTTTTTACAAGCTTTCGAAGTAAACTATCCTTGCAATTACGACTATCTGGGGATGAGGATAGTTTTCCACGAAAGCTTGTAAAAATAAATGTATATAGCTTATTTGACATTGTCGCGTTTATCGTAGGTTTAGTAAAACCTCTCCAAACCAAAATATCAATAAAACTTTGCTGAGAAAAGATTATTTAAAACTCCACATTTTTGCGTATGTTATTTGGTAGCAGCCAAAATCAGATAACGCGTGTAACAGAAAGCACAGAAAGGTCTAACAATATAAGCACTAAAGCATATTTTAAATAGTTGTCTGCTTTGGAACGAGTCAAAAACTCAGTAGTTGGCGCCGCATTTTCCCCTTTTTTTGCGGCGTAGATACAAACCTGAATCTACCAAATGACAGTCATTATGTGCCAAAGAAGCCTAGGTTTATGTATACTATGATTGTCTTTTTGAATTTGGTGCTAATACTGCTATATGGAATAAGGAATAGGTCTTTGGATTATGGACGCGGATATTCTTTAATGGACGACGGCTGAATTACGAATGACGGACAAGACGCTTGTAATTACTCACTCTGAAATTGATAGTATATCCCGCGTTTAAGGGTAGCTATCCCCTTAGAGGCAGTTTTTGCACCCCATGACAATTTGTCGTCTGTATCAAAAATATACAAGATAACCATAATAAACTATATATTTTATGAAAGCATACATCGTAGGGATTCCAACTATATGATTTGTATAACTGACGCTGCTACTGTGTAGAAAATATTCCAATTTTAAAAAATTAAAATGAGAACAATAGCGTCCATTTTTCAATTGAAATTTCATGAAAACTGTTGGTCTTGTTTCAACTTTGATGGTATACCTTGGTAGGAGACAATTCGAACTAGTAAACCTTATCTCATTTTTTTTTTATTTTTGCCTTTTTTTATATAACTATTTTACTAAAATAAATTTAAAAAATGAACTTTCTTACGGTCGTTTGTCTTAAAAGTTGGATAATTAAAAACCGAAGCCGAACTTACAAAAAGTGAGATAGGGTTTTCTAGATCACCTGATAAGTAACAAAAGTGTAGCTTGGATACTTTTGGAGAAATAAACGTTTGAATTTCGGATTTTGTACAAAAATGAAAGGCTAGAAATCAGGCAAAATGTGTCCAGCTATACATCTGATGAATTAATCCCTATTTTTTGCTTGAATTCTATTGTCAAATACATTTTTAATCTGTCTAATGGGACCTACTCGAATTCCTGTTTATTCTGGATAACTATTACACTAAGTTTTTTTCATCAAGTCGGTTTAAAGTCCAATTTAAACTTTAAAAACCTGCTAAAACTTGTTCACACCTGTGCAGATTACTTCACGGCGGGTGTCTGAGTGAAGTGTCACTGTCATAATTAGAAACAAAAATAAGGATGTTTGCATGGTTTTGATCAGAAGGAGGTACATTAATGTAAATACGTAGGACTAATAGATAATTAGCTTACCATAATACTGCGGAAATGAGTTTTGGAAAGGGAAATTTAACAGACAAAAATAATAGTAGCCAAGCCCAAGCTAAGGCAATCTGTTTGATTGTTCCAGGGCCTCGGAAACTAAATTTTTAATCCTAATATTGAAGCACTTCTATTTATAATTTTTATTTCATTTTTTTACCAAATGTTAGAGGAAATAGTGAATATTTGAATGAAGAAATAAAAAAATGACCAATTTTGACCCTCTAAGGGGAAGCTATCCTTAAGATCTTTTGTCCCCATAAAACTACAAAATAATTATTTCTTATATTTTTTATCATTTAGAATATTCTAAGATAGTGTTATCCCAAAATAACGAAAATACTGTTAATTATTTCTTATACTAGGGCTCAATTGCATAGAGTGACGCTGTAGGCGTTTTCGAGGACAAAGAACGATAAGGTCGTATACGGATATAAAGGTGTTTGTGGTGAAGCATTTGGCAACTTGATTTGACGTATGATACGGTGAGGCACCCATTGCCAACCGTTAGCTGTTTACAGGCTTCAACGTAGACGACTAATTAGAATGAACAGACCTCACGACCATGTTCTGCGATTCGTCGTTTGATTTTTTTCTTGGATATTGCAGTTGATATTTCTAACAACTCCCGCGCTATTCATACTAACGTAATTATTGTTTTCCCCATGTATATATATACTATACACTATACATATATGTATCTACAGATCTAATAGGAAATATAGTTAAACTGAGGCAAAAGTTTGTGGGTTGAAAAAGTCCTCATGGAATAAGGATGTTTGTTCCAACCGTTTTCTTCCAACGACTTAAAATTATTAGCCATAAAGAAGACCGTATGTTGTAACGCTGCTTCAATTGCATCCGAATATATTCATTTCTTACTTACTTTCTTACTTTCAATTCCAAGAACTCATACATTTACAAAAATATCTAATGTTTGGTTCAGTTCTTCAGTCGCAACTCATCGGATATCAACCAAGACGACACCGCGCGGTGGTATAGTGGGGTTTTGGGGTTGGAGGGAGAGTTCTCATAGAGATTTCAAACACATAGCTTATTCTGTGGAACGCAACAAAAGAATAAAGAAACGGTCAGTTTGTTACCATCATGGGCATTCATGACCCATTTGAACTAATAATTAGAACTAGACCAAAACGTCTTCTGAAATGAAACTTTTTAAAACGTACCTGTGTGCTTCAGCTGTTTGTCTACTGCGACAAAGCTGCGTCCTCCCTTCTTGACTGTTCGCAGACAAATTCAGTGATACATTGATTGTTCTTGGTATTCTATGTATATAATTATAGGGTAATGCTCGTCAAACACACATCAGTATTGGTTAATTGGCGGAACCAAACACATCAGTAAAACCTGCTTGCTGATGTGGCTGATATCCACATTACAACTACCGAAGCATGACCCAGTAAGCAGAATTTGCCCTTAGGAAATCAGTCCATACGAAGATTCACTGGTAATTTGGCATGTCCTGTATGTACTTGGTGCCATAAAGCAGCTGCGCTAGCCTGACTATAGTCAATAGCCTCACAATTCATGCAAGGGAGAAACGGGTTCTGAAGGAACTAACCACATCGTTGGTGTGACGCCAGTCACAGTCGCCTGCCATACTGAAACGGTTCAATGACCGAATTTGTAGGACACCAAACCTCTCTGACTTGGCGATGGTGATCCGACTCACAAAGAACACATTATTACATACACATTACTATACATTCACATATTGTACCGAGGCTCGCAGACCATGTGTAATCTTGGAAAATAGAAATAAACGATACGTTCATGTTATATGTTGTAACTGCTATGCTCTCCAGTATACCAGTAAATACTGGCGTCAGATCCGACATCCAGTATTCACCCATCATCCCCAAAGAATGTCCGCGTCCCGTCAATGTTCCAGTTTTGTTAAACTACAAACATCGTGAACATCATATACGTGACGGTAAGGTGCATGTACATATGAAGGTCCATGCGGTATGCGGTCCTTAGAGTACTTGGAGGATAAACCATATATATTTCGCGATAATTCAAATCGTAAATAGTTTCCTGCTACTTTTCCCCGATGATATAAGTATTCCGACACATGCCATAATTGTATGGGCGCAGAGATTTTAACCATGCATTCGCACAAACATTTCCGCTCGCCTGATGTGTGGACTTGCTGTCGATCGGTTTAGTAATAAAACATCGAATATCGTACGATGTTAAGGTTATAATGTCGTCATAGTACATTTTGTGTTATATATAAGATGGATATCATTTCGACGAAGGGACCACTCGGACGTTTACAATGAGTGGGTCACCATAGTCTTTTGTGTGATTTCCATGAAGGGCCCAAATCTAGTTCTTGCAGCCCTCGCTCACTCATTGAATTGAATTGAATTCAACTGAAATTTATTGACCAAAATATACGTCAGAGTAATATTTTACCTCAGTGCTGTTATTTTAAAATATATTTGAGTAATAAATATTGTGAATATACAGTTTGGCAGGGATGAAAGCCAGAATGTTTTGCTCTATCCTAGTAAGTTAAACGTAATAAATGGCATCGGTAGAAAAATAAGGAAAATGTGGCTGAAGAATAATGGATTTCACGCACTGACGGAATGGATCAATTTACAATGAAATATTATTTGAGCTTTGATTTAAAAAGTGATGTTGATTGGATGTCTTTCATTGATGAGAGCAGTTTGTTCCACTCTCGATGTCCTGTAACTTTGAGAGTATAAAATGATAAATGAAGCGATACATGGGGCTGTATAGGTTGAGCCGGGTTCCTCTGGTTGGATAATAATGTATGGTAGATTGTTTGATGAAGTAAGACTGGAAAATTTGTGGCAATACTTCGGAATGGTATGGTGACAAAAAAATTGTGATACAAGCGTCTAGTCCGTCATTCATATTTCAGCCGTCGTCCATTAAAGAATATCCGCGTCCATAATCCAAAGACCTATTCCATATCCCTATAAACAGTATGAGCACCAAATTCATAAGAAAGCACGGATAGATATTTAGTTTCTGTAGCTTCAAAATTTTAAAATCAGTAAACAGGAACGAAGTATGATCTAAATTTCTAGATAATGTTATCACTCTTAGCTCACGTTTCTGGAGAGTTATCAATGCCTACAGGTGAGTGATGTATGTATTTTCCAATAATATATTAGATACTTGGTTTAAAAATTCCTTTAATATATTTTGATTACTCTCATTAAATTTGTGTTCAAATTATTTTTTCTTAGACAATCGTAGAATATGGTTGAGTTTATTTCTACATGTTCTGTATCCAACATGAATAATTTCATCATGACTGAGGAGGTATTGTTCTTTTCATATATCGAGTTTAATATACCGTGTGTGATCCAAGGTTTAATGATTGTTTTTTTACTTTTAGACGTTGACAGAGAGAAACAATCGTTATAAATAGTGTTAAATATTATAGTCAGGAATTTGTCAAGAGCTTTATCCACCGTATTCTCGAAACTGAATGCGAGGTGCCGACGGATGCTTCCCTTAGGGTCATATGGTTGCTTTTTAGTCGCCAGACGCCGTCAATATTTCCCACCTATTGATTATCGCTTCAATTTACTTAGGTCTCCACTATCAGATTCAACACAAGTCAGTTTCTTTTATTATTTGAGTAAATTTATGTTTTTGATAGAGTGATTCTGCGGTACTGTAAGGTCTGGTCACGGGTCTAAAGGATGTCCTCCGTTTCTGTGATATGAAAAACTGGAAAATGTCTGTCATGAAAATACCCGAGAGGAGATTGTCTTCATGGAAATTTGTAAATACATTATCAATAATTGTTGATGAGTATCGTCGTACCCTCGCTGGTTTAGTAATTTGTGGAAAGAAATAGTTTGACTTTAAGATATCGAAGTGTTCTTTTGAAGGTGTATGACGGTCAGTTTTAAAAAGGTCAAGATTAAAATTTCCCTCATTTTAAATAATTCTTTGACCTGCACTTTCGCTATTGTAATTCATATCACAGCATTAGCAACAGCTTCAAAAAATAAATCGATACGATACATAAACATAGGCTAGTATCCTGCGAGACAGAGGCGGCCAAAAGTTTTCAATGGTGCCAGCAAGACATGAGTTCTAAAGACATCAAATCTGTTTTTCTGATTATTATTCTTAACCCATATCATGATTTTCGTTAACCCTATCTGGCCTGGCCTAGGGACTGCCCCCCTCCCCCCCACTAATTATCTTTCTTACCCCTTGAGCTAGGGGTTGAAACTTACCACACTAAACCATTGGGTCAACCTCTACCAGAAATGTAAAAAAATCCAAGATGGCTGCTTTGATGACATCACAGTGACGTCATTTTCAAAAAAGGCATTTTTGGTCGATTTTTCGGTCCGGAAAGCTGCACGATAAATCAGTAAATATTAATCTGATGTGAAATAAAATGATTTTTGTCCACTTTTCCTGGACGAAAAGCAGAAAATTTGAGGAATAAGACGAAAAAATCACTTTTCTGGAACCCCACATGACAGCCATTTTGCATTTACCCATTAGGATCAAAATGACCCCAATATATTGAAGTAAAAATTCACGGTTTGTCAGCTCTCAATTTGTTGTCGTTCTGGTGATAGCACTGTAAGTTTGGTAGGAGATGCCATAATGACCCCAGGCCTGGTAGGGTAAAAGATGTTATCTATAGTAAGATGTATCTCAGTCACACTTTGATTCTTCCTTTTCATATGATTGCCATGAGGATCTTGAAATACTTGGGTTCACACGGCCCTTGCCCCGGGTATGCGGAATTGGACACAAGTTACGAAAATTAGCGCCACACATGTACATCTTGTACATTACATTCGCATTATTCTATCAGCATGCAATATGTATCGTCAAATTTGGAAACTTTTGATATATTTTGCTATTGATATATTGTGTTCCGAAATTTCACATAGATGCTATTAATGCGAAATTCAAGCGACTCTAAACAAACAAACATTCCATGAATAATATCCGTTGTATGTAGCAGAGCTACAGAATGCTTTATAGCTTCCGACATCAATATATCGGCGTTCAGTTAAAACCGATACTACTGATGAACTAAGACGGTCAGTATGGGCCTGATGTGTGATGATGGCATAGAGAGTCGAACAATCCCATGTGAATACATGTCTGTACGGGATGTGTCTTTCCGCATCAAGTTCTTCCATAAGCCGTTTTGAGTTTTTCAATATCCACACACATTCAACTCCACAGTTTTTAGAAATTGTGGCACAATAGCTTTCTAAAATGATTTTATCTCATGAAGAGACCACGTTAACAAGGGAGGAGGGAGGGAATTGGCTTAATGTCACACTCAAGTTTGTTTCACTCATATGGTGACAGTCAGTTTGGTTGGTGGAGGAAGCCGGAGCATCCGGAGAGAACCACCGCCCTTCGGCAAGTAACTGACAAACTTTCACACATATACCACGTTAACAAGGTAGAATGAAGCTATGTATGCTGATGTGTGCATTTTGGGGTGTCCAGCCAGTTTCGGTGTAACGTTAGAAGCGGTTTCCTTGAGAAAGCTTATGTGTTTGTTAAAGAAATCTTTCAGAGAAAACGCAGTTTCGGAGTAAGTAGACGTATTCGATGTTGGTGTGCTTATACGCAAATCCTAAAGCAGCACCTGGTAATAGTAATATCTACATACGTATATTATATTATTTGGAGCTTTGTCTGCTGGGACTATGACGAATTTACTCTGCAGATTTGCTTGAACTGTTTGCGAATTGAGGTTTCTCAGTACTTGTTTTGCTTGCGCAAGGATACTTCTGTCAATATGGCCGATTGTTTCAACGAGCTCATTCTTGGTGAGGCCCAGCCAGTCGGCGAGTAGTGTAGGTTCAACTTTTTCTCGCTTTGACCACTCAATGCCATACTGTTCCAGTGCATTCAGGACTATGTTCTGGTCGGTCACAATGTTTATTCTTCGCGGTTCTCTATATCTAGGTCCTTCAGCATGAGCGTTTTAAGGTCTTCATCACTCACTACATTAAGGTTACCAGTCACGATAGTTTTGCTTGATGTATAGATGAAGTTCGAGGCTGCACAATCACAGCTATAACCCCAGGACGTGCATAAGTTGCATCAAACCGCTTGACAGCATTAGAGTAATTGAATATTTTTGTGGCTATACATTTAGTATACTTATATGTACTGCAAGGGGGTTTTGCGAACTTGAAATAGTTTGGTACAGTGTTGCGTACCTTAATTAATTAATTATGTCCTTTTTCATTTATTGCGGAAATACGCTATATCTTGACGAACTCTTGATTGTGGGTGGTATTATATTTCCTGAAGAAACCGATCGCTGTTGTTTTGGCCATTAAATTTAAAGTAATGCATGCTGGACTATACGTAAGTTATGTATACTTTTGGGTGTGTTAGTCAAAGATTAACGTGCAAATTTATCATGTTTATAGACTATAAATCACCGGTTAACGTGGAACTAAATAAAGATGAAGTTTTAAAGAGTGGACACGTGAGACACTCACGGTGGCCATACTTAGAAATCTCAAAATTATTACATAGAGAAGTTGGTGTTAAACAATCATCAAGCGCAACATTTCAAGGTTTGATGTAATGACCGTGCTTTGCTGTCAGGAATATATCGTCAGTTGAATTCAAAAAGGATCTGTCTTACAATTATTGTCTTTATTTGCAGCCATATTGAAGTTAGGCCCGTCCTGTTTCAGCGACGAGCTCTCTATCCAAGTTACTTTCTAATTCAGCTCTTATATATGATCTTTTGCTAGTGCTGTTCGTAAGTTGTTTAACGAAGAAATACTATAGACATGAGTGGATACAATTACTCCAATGGTGTACTCCTCTTCCAATAGCTAACCTTTGTATTCTGACTCACTGTGACTGCACCTACATTAATGCGCTCATTCAAGCCATATATCAATCATCTTTGAAAATCTAGTTTTCACATGAACACCTGCAATAAAACTTTGGCTGTGATCCTAAGGCTACGTCCGAGAATCCACCGTATTTTCGGGCCTGAATGTGAGGTGCCGAGGGAAGTTTTCCTGTAGAGTAGTATGGTTGCTTTTTAGTCGCGAGACGCGTCAATTTTTCTCACATCTTGCCTATCGCTCCAATATACTATTAGCAAGTCAGCCTGTTTGGTAGAAAGATCAGGGCCAAACTTCCATCGTTACGTCAATATTTCTAGAAAAGAGACCAATCGAGGTACGCGATCGCGACTGCGAACAGAAACAAAAAGTCAAATTATATGTGGATGAAATAAGGCACGCGATAAAACGCGACATACGCCCTGGTGATCAGGTACTGCTTCAGCAGAAAGATCAAAACAAGCCCACGACGGCATTCCATCACACTCTACTCTCATAAGTGTATTCGTACGTCATCATTGTATTCACAAGTCGGATATGTCATCATTGTATTCATTGTATCCATATGCCGCCATTTTCGTCGTAATTTTCTTGACTTCGGAGACGATTAGTCTCTGAGGCGCGCCCTCGGTAGAGGTCGTTTGACAAATATAAGTAAGTCGATTGTATTGGTGGAAAATTTAAGCCTTACGACGCCGGGCATAGCAGGTTAATTTTTCTGGGTATTCTTACATTAATCATGGTTACCTCATGTGGGGGCGTTTGTTCCATCAGACATCCTCAATACTCATCCATTAACATCAGAGAAGTTATTTGTTTGCGCTGATCCGTCATCCCAGCTCCCGAGCTAGCTTATCTAATTCCGTTTGAACAGGTGCAGGAAGCCGTGTGGATACTTCATAGTCTCCACATGAACCATCACATGAATAACCGTATGAGCATCTGCAATAAAAGCGCGGTTGAGGTACTAAGGCTGCGTCCGTGAATCCACCGTATTCTGGAGTCTAAATGTGAGGTGCCGTGGAAGGCTTTCCTGTAGTGTCATATGGTTGCGAAATTCGCCATTTGTGAGGAGGTTTCATCAAAGGGATGGAATCACGACAACCGAGGATGGTCATACTTCAGACATAGACCATTCATGTGAGCAGGATGATCAGAGGTAATCACGAAGCCAGTGTGCTTACAAGACTATGTCATGGAATTACTTTGGGTGATGCGTATTGTCGGGGCATTAATTGTTAATGTTAATTTCTAATTCTGGAAATCTCCATCACGATTCATGGACTGAGTTGAGTGATGGCGCTACGTTTCGTAACTTGTGTCTAATTCCGTTTAACCCGGGGCTAGGGGCCGTATGAACCCATGTACTTCAAGATCCTCATGGTACTCATATGAACCATCATAATCAAAGCGTGACTGAGATACATCTTTTTTTTAGATGACGACTCTATAACGAATATTATGGATTAAGAATACTGATCAGCGATACGGATTTGATATTTTTGGAACATCATGATGTCTTGCCGGCATCATTGAAAACTGTTGACCGCTTCTCTCTTGCAGGAAACAAGCCTATGTTTATGTATACTATGATTGTCTTTTTGAATTTGGTGCTAATACTGTTATGTGGAAAATGGAATAGGTCTTTGGATTATGGACGCGGATATTCTCTAATGGACGACGGCTGGATTATGAATGACGGACTAGACGCTTGTAATGTAGATGTAAATGAACTGATAGTGGAACTACCATTACTGTTTGCACCTCAGAGATTAGAGTGACCAGCTTTAGGCGGCCTTCATTCAATCAGGCACAACTTTTGGAACTCATAATACGATTTTGAAAGTTAAAATTTCACATAGGCAAACATTGATTTACCAAAATAATTCCACCTTCAGTTCACACACGCCATGTATTGATCAAGAAGGTTAAACAACAAATACTGCTTTACGTTTTTGACTTAATTACCATCTGTTCCCACCACATCGCGCTCGTTTATACGATGGTATACTTTTCCTGATTGTTGGACTGTCAGAAAGAAAGCCGGTGAAATATGATATTCTGTGTTGATGTTAATCGAGAAATATTAGGGACTTATATGCCTAAAGTATTTGAGATATATTCTTTCTGTCTGATATCGTTCGCAAAGTATCAGAAAACGAGGTGCAGGTAAGGCCTATTTAATCGGTGTGTCATTGTGCCCGAGTTTACCTTCATTGATACAGAAATGAGGCAAAGACTTAAATTTGCAATCAGGTGTCCGTGTTTATTATATAAGATCCGAAAATTTTCCCACCAGAATTCTTAAAGAGAATCGGTTACCTAAGTGTTTTGGCAGTGTCACCTGACACGTGCCACGACCAGCGAATGATAAGGCGGATAACTAAATGATCAATACCACAACTTCGTAAAATTAGTCTTAAAATTTAAGAAATTTGTTCATCTCACGGGCAAGGATATTTTCATCTACACCAGGACTTTCTGTGACCATTGCGGATATCACCCAGGGTAGATGTAGAGTTCCAAACTGGTGCAGATTTTTATTATTGCTGCCGAAATGACACCGCACTATTAACAGAGTTACCTCGAGACAGCATTCTTTTTTCAACCGATGACAACAAATGGGGGCCATACCCAAATTACTGATAGAAATACTATGCTCCCTCCGATAAAGACGATCTGGATATAATTACATTTCTATGATTATTGTTTCTAAACATTAACCATTATTCAGAATTTTATCTTAACCGTATGATATCACAAGGTGTGTATTTAAATTATGAATCCACAGAAAAAGGTCGGTAGTATGGTGCCAGGGAATATTCAGTCCAGCTTCGAAATTCAAGTGTACCACGTCAGAAGAACAAAATGATAAGGTATAAATCACTCATGAACGGTATATCAGTAGCTTTAGTGCAGAGTGGTTTATCTGCTGGGGTTAACCACTTATAATAGTTGGAAATCTCCTTTAAACAGCAGTAATAGTTGCAAAGCAACTATTCCTTGAATTTATTTATTCAAAAATGCGAACATCAACATCTCTCTACAACACATCACACCGGAAAGTTTTTGTCCTGGTTTATTTTGAACAAATTTTTATCCTACGTCATGCAAAAAGGTCCGGGATTACACATCTATCGCCAAACTTACGTTTGTCGCTTAATATGGAGCGTTTTTTCGGAACTTAAGTACACATCTAGTTCTCTTTCATCTTTTAAGCTTGGCCTGAGCCAGTCCGTCTCATATGAAGCTCTCTCTCATCGTTTTTCTTCAAGTAGAAAAACGTCAGATTGGAAACATAATTCCCATCATCTATTCATCATTATTAATTAAATTGACAATCATGTTGAGGCCAAATGAATTGACTTTTGCGGATTGTTATCAGATGCTAAGCGTAGTGATGAATATACTTGTCTCAATCAAGGCTGAACGCACCAAAATGTCTGTTTTAGTTCGTTCCGGAATATAAATCGTATACGAATAACCAGAGAAAAATTGAATGACAGAGACAAGATATCTTTCAATGAAGGAGTGGTTTTATTATTCCGGACATTTATGTAAACCTTGTGGGTGTATACAAGTCGGGGATAGGCCCGCTAAAATTCTGTTACAAGCTCGTTAGCGAAGGTGTGAAAAATGCTTGAGTTGTCGTCGAGCCAGAGTTAATCCGCTTACGTGGCACCCTGGTGAGCTACAGCTTAGCCTCTCCCAATAGCTTAGCCTCTCTCAATAGCTGAATGCCCGTCCAATACACACATGTGACACACAGTTTGATTTCTCACTGCAGGGAAATTAATATGAGTTTAAATTGCTTCATGTTAGAGTTTTGTACCTTTGGAAGCATAGTACCAGCGCTGTGTCGGTACCGCACGCAATTTAATACATGGCTTGCCAATGTTTACAATCGGGCTCCACTTCCGGTGTTTGGCGCGCAAACTTGCTTGCAGAAAGTTCTTGGTATGAAGGGAGACAACTCGATTAACATACAAATTAATAGCCAATGGCCTAAGACGGCTCACATTTATAGTCGTGATTTAGCGTTATATATCGGAGGAAATTTATGGATGCGATACATTAGACACATAACTTTTATTCATGCATTGCATTAAAAAAATATTCTTATGACATATGACCGGGGATACGCCGGAAATGGTAACCAACACTCTGCCTGTATCTCTTCGATATTTGATTCTGTTTAGCTATTTTTAAACCTGTACAGATACCCGTTTCAAAAATATATCTTTTGCTACACATTTCTTTCACCTCACGACGAGAAGTTTACCGTAAAAGATGCATGGTGTCGATTCGACGGGAATTTTTCGCGATACACCGACACAAAACGTTTTAATAACTTTCATTGAAAATGCATCCAAAAAAATACAAATCTAAATAAATAGTTTTCATTTCGAGTATTATAGGATCATGAAAATATAAACGTTTTTGTATATCCTTCGTTCTTCTTGTAATGTTTAAAAGAAAAGTTAGCTTGTATTCGCCGCGAATTTTCCGCGATATACCGACATCAGGTTTCAATACCGGTAACTTACTATGAAAACGCATCCATAAAATAAAAATCTAACTGCTTATTTTTCATCTCGAGTATTATAGGATCATGAAAATATATTTTTGCTCTATCCTTAGCTGTGATCTTGTAATATCTATCGAAAAAGATGGTGTCAATTCGCCAAGAATTTTCCGCGATACCGACACTTGGTATTGATAACCTTACTTGAAAAGGCTCCCGTAAAATAAAAATCTAAATGCATAAATTTCTTGTCTAGTATTATAGGATCATGAAATAAAATATCATTTCTGTTTCTTTAGCAGTTTCCTTGTAATATTAATGGGAAAAGATGGTGCCGATTTGACGCGAATTTTTCGCGATATTCCCGACAGTATAGGTTTTGATAACTTTCCTTTGCAAACGCATCTATAGAATGAAAACCTAAATACATATTTTCATCTCAGTATTATAGGATCATGAAAATATGAATGGCATGAATTATTTTCATAAATAATATCATTATCTCCAGCTATTTCTTGCGATGTTTACTTGTACACGCGTAACACGATTTGTCGAGATTTTTAACGAAATTCGCCAGGACAGGCTTCCATATAAAAAGCTTAGGTTGGAACCATATATATATATCCGGAGGCTATAATGACACCTAAGACCATGATTCAAAACGATATTTGATGTATGTCACAGCTTATAAAAAGTGGCATTGCAAAACTAGATTGCTTTTGATCAAAGTGGCAAATGAACAGAAAATGACCATTTGGTCAGAACGGATACGAAAGTATTGTGTTTTGTAAAAACAATGGTGCCGTACCATTAGTACAAATTTTATTTCTAAATGTTTAGTCTCATTACCTTAGCCCCATGAAGAAGATAAGGTATCTTGTAATAATGAAGTTAAAATTCAAACTTAGTTCCGTAGGACATGAAATATGAAAATTAAAATACCCGGTAGCTCAATTAAACGTATTGGTATATGCCGTACTGAAAGCCTCAGTTTATTCACTGCTAAAATGTTCATTTGCTTACTATTTGTCATGAAAATATTATTATATACAAAAACGAATTTAAGTTTTGTGACAAATGAATCGTATCCATACATTTCGTTTCAATATATGACGCTAAACCACGACTATAAATGATAACCGTTTGGGACGACTGCCTATAAATCTGCATGTTAATCGAGTTGTCTCCATTGAAACTTTCAATGTTTTGCCCTCAAGCAGATGCGCGCAGTCTGTTTACAATCAGCGATGACATCACAGGATTTTCATCTATTAAAACTCTGCATTTGAGTGGGATATTGGCAAGGGGGACTACTCCAACGTTGTATCTGCAAACTTACTTGCGGGTTTCCGTGTGTCTACGTGACAAAACAGTTCCGGTATTCATACCCTGTTTTCAGAGCGGTGACCACCAGCACGATTTTGTTGTGTTCTGGGAAACATTATGTGTATCGATGCTGTAGCCGACCACGGCGTGAGTAAAACACTTTGAATCAGATTGTAAACTGAACATTGCCAATTCAGTTTGCATCAGTTTATGAAACTCTAAATCTGCAGTTTGTAATCTGCTAAATCTACCAGGCGTGTTCACTGTTTATAGTGCAGTCAAAAATTGTATGCCACAATTGTATTGCCAGTTATATTCAAGTAGTGATATGGGTTGTTTTTCTACCACGTGCGAAGGCTCGAAATTCGGAAGTATTGCGTCATCGAGATGCAAGGTGTATTGTAAAATTAGATGTTGCTGTATATTTCTAACATGAGCAGTTTCTGCAGTACTTTGTCTTTGTAGTTTCCCTTTGCAGTCTGTTACCTTCAAGATGGCTAAACGATACAGATACAGCGTTTCCTGTTCATTCAATATATTGGACAACGGATATTCTTTCAAGTTACAACAACAACAACATTCAACACTGTGAGAAAATGTCAACATTAAAAAGGGTAAAAAGCCTCAATAATAGGATTTGACTAACAAACAACAAAGAAAACAATATAACAAATATTAATTATATATTTAACCATAACAATAGCAATTTGTGAATGTGAATTACAAATATCATTAACAAGGAACAGTAACAATAACTTTGTAACAGTATGCACTGATGCGAAACAGTATATGTCGACTGATAAACTTTATTCATCCTTGTTGGAGGAAGGTCTCAAACGTTTATACGCTGGAGTACACATCTCTGCTATTCCCCCACTCTCCTCACTACATACAGCAGAATCAAGTTTTCGTTTGTGCCATTCAGTCTTGCGTTTTATTTTTTCATTTTTGTCCATCTGCTTCCATTCATTGGCAAGTGACTTCAACTTACTCTGTGTCCCTGCATAGCTGCTTGTTCCTGTCAATCGTTCAGAAGCAAAGTGAGCAAAAGGATTAACTGCTACTTTTTGGGCACGATGACGTTTTTCTTTTGTCTTTTTCGCCTTCTGTTTTACTTTCGAAAGAAGACTTTTTTTTTTATTTTGTGCTTGTCGTACCTCAGCCGGGAGTATACGAGATTTTACTAACGCTTGAACTGTTTTCATGTCCAAAAGATACTGATCGATGGGATGATATGCAATCTGCCACATATGAGCTGCATATTATTTGATAGCCTCGCCGAACAGAGGTTTGAATGGAATTTATAGGCTTTTGCTTGTTCATTGTCGATTGTGTGGCTAGCACTATGTATTGCTTAGTTGTCACTGATGTAGGGGGTTCAGACTTCACCCTGCCACCTGCCATTTTGATTTGGTTTGTCAGAGCAGCTTGTCCGATATTAAGGTGTTGGCAATAATAAGGTGTTGGATAGAGAACAAATTATAATCCTCTTGTGTGTGAACATGATCCACAACCGGCGACGTCCGAGCAATGTTCATGTATTCTGTATACGATGCTTCACATTTCTCACCTTCACCTATTTTATACCTCAGGTTCTTGTAATGGTGGAACAATGTCGAGTGCCGAGGGCATTCCAATGTCGTGCCACCATACTTCGTTGTGTGATTTTGAAAAAAGCACCATCTCTGTGATTTCTTTTTTCACCTCCTTCTGCCTTAAATCGGGATAATTGGAACGCCAATGTTTGCATCAGTTGTGGAACGTAGTCTATATACAATATCATGTATGGTGTGGGAGCTTTCCAGCCGTACCTTACGCACATCAGTTGATAAAAACACCCAACCAACACTTCATACTTCAGGATGCTTTCTGTAGTGTAGCCCCAGTCATAATCTTCAGGCTTGCGAGATGTTGGTGACCCCTTTGGACGTGGTTCTGGTCCTTTGCTGGCAATCTCTTGCATCTGAAATAGGCATGCCCAGATTTCAGAGAGGATTTCAAATACTGTAAACTTGTCTTTCAGTCCAAGCTGATTCAAACTTTGACGTGGAATATTGAGTGGTGTCACTGGTTTATTTCTCACGATTCCTTTCATCGGATGAGGATATTCTTCCTCTGTGCCTGCAGGTGGTGGAGACAGTATAACCCAGGCATGGTCTTTATTCAGTTTTACTGGTTTTGCTTTTCCTTGGTAATCTATTTGTATTTGAAACTGACCAGTTCTCACCCCTCGACTATTAATGTTGTCCTCCAATCGAGCGAACATCTCCTCCTCATAAGCCTTTGGCTCCATCCCCCTTTCCTTTGCCTTGTTCGCTTCACTTAGTATCATTTGTATTTCTCAGTGATTCTGGCCAGTCCATGAAGCGTGCACCAGACAAACCTGTCCACATTTAAACTTTTCAAAATATTGCCAGTATGTACTCTATTAATTTTGTGCATAAGATCTTTCCTTAGCTTTTTCATGGACAAGCTTCCTGGTCTCTTCTGACACATTTTTTTGATACATCCTATGGGAACACTGTCCCATAGGATGGAAGAGGCAGATATGAAGGGTCATCTGGTTGCTGGCAGTCGGAGGCGGCAAGGTGCCGGCAGGTGTCGCTGTCAAAGTTGCACACACAGTGAGCAGTTCGAATCATCACTGAAATAACTCTTAATGTTGAAACACAGAACGTTAGTCACAAATCTAAATCCAGATGAAATCTTCTTTGCAGAGATCTCAGGAATCCATCAAGACGGCATCGAGAGTGTGCAAGTTGGCTGACGTAGTGTAGTCCGTATCTGGCATGGCAATCCCCACTGTCACATTCTTTCTTGCTGTCTTGCCCTTTAAAGCGGTCTGGACCTCTTTCTGAAGGAGCATACTCAACTGTTGTCTGCGAAATAACAATCGGTGGGCAGGACTGGACAAAGAAACGGCGACGCTACGACTGGCCTCCTCTTTCCACTCACGCAGCAAAGTCTTGTCACCTCTACTGATGCCAGGCATCGGATCAGGTTTCTTCAGTGCAGACACAGGGCCAGACATATCAATAACAGTTTTTATCTCGCTGTCAAACAGGCACCCTGAAAACTTGCTACACTGAGTGCTGGCAATTACCTGCCTCACAGCAACATAGCATGTCCCAATCATGTATAGTTGTCCACATCGAACAACTTGTCCGGACGATGACATCACTGCCGGGCATGGTAGATCCGCATGTACGAGCTCTTGATCTTTCGCATGTACAGGTGACACAGAGGAAGTTGGGGTGACCGTTCTGGTTTTCTTTGGACGAGGATGGTTTTCATCAGCTGAATAAAAATGATAGTAAGGTTTAGTACTGATTGTTGAATTCTAATGTACATGCATGCAGATTGTAGAAATTAAACCAAGATATGAATCAGACAAGAACTTGTTTAAGGATGACCGACCGAATGTACAGAACCTGACAGAGCAGACAGGTCTCAAACTCTCTGAAGGTTTTTCAAGCAAGCAAAAACATTAGAAGAGCTGCTCTGACCAAGTGAAGGTACCCGACCACAGCACAGTTATCTCCCTTGCCTCTTAACATCGGCGCCACACCTCATAACATCGGCGTCACAATCACTGCGAGACGAATTAACCACGGACAATGCGGAGTCTTAACAAATTTAACAAAGATTTATTAAAATCATTACACACCCCTGTGGGATTGACGGATATCTTGGAACAGTCAACAACTTCCTCCAAGCCAATTGGATAGTGGACTGTCACCAGCTGCTGAAATCTATCAACAACGTGTACGGTCGCAGTCTGAAATTAAAAATAAGAAACATAAGGTTAATGCATTGTCATCAATGTCTCCCTTCTTTATTTGGCATTTATCAAACACGCTATCTATACAGCTTATTATAAAGGTACTGATAGTTATTAATTTCATTTACGACAGCAATGGTAGTACTGGTACTATCCATAAACAAAGTGAATGCATATACCTACACATGCAGTGTCGTCAGTCGGTTGAAATCTGAACAATTAGTCATCGTTCAAGCTTGTTGAGCAGTGTTGAAGAACCTTGAAGGTATTTCGATCGAGTACGCTTTCCAGATACTGAAATTAGAAAAGAACACACATAAATATACAGATGCATAGCCGGGACGGAAGGGGAGTATTGGCAGCATGTTTTCATTCACGCATTCAAAGTGATCGTATAACATTGTTTTCATAATTTTGGAATTAGTCTTCATGATTGCTGGTTCGTTCCTACACAGGGTCAATCAACTTCTCAACACTAGGGTCCGTGCTGTATGAAGACGTATAATCCAAAAATAACGAAAATAATACGTTATTGAAGACACAAAGTCCATACAGAAAAGATACAATCTTGGGATAATGTCAAATATGGATCGACATGGTTAAACTGCTTTGGCACAAAAAAATATGTACAAGGAACTTGTTCTGGCATTCTGGTAGAACCACATATATTTTGCGCAAGAACTATGAATGAAAGGCTGTGTTTTGGAAACAAATTTTAAAACTTGTTAACCCAACGTACCTGATGCCGAACTAAACAGGTCAATCGGATGTCTGATCTCGTGTTGTGGGCACCATTTGTTCCAATCCTCGCTCCAACCGGTAAATTTGATTTCTGCACCGGGAGTCGAATCTCTTTCAAGCAGGCGTGAAGATGCCAGTGTGGGGGGGGGGACGAAACTTCGAAAAGATTTAGCTGCTAAAGCACATGGTACTTCAAAATATGACCGAAAATTGGATAATTGCAACCTTTGTATTTCACCGTTAAATTACACGGTTAGTGTCTTGAAAGGGATAAAGTTGAGATTATAGGGAGAGGGAGAGAGAGGGCGAGAATTAAGGTTTAATGTCACGTTCAGCAATATTTCAGCTATAAGCGACGATAAAACAAAATTCTATATATTCAAGTTAATAACTCAGTAAACTAATGCATTAAAACAGGTACATACATTAAAATTTATACAACAAACCGATCTCTCTCAAATAATCTAAAATACAATCTTCTTTTACTCGCCCAAAAAGATCTTCCAAAGTAGATTCTCGATAAAAAGTATCTCTCTCAATCATGAAATCTATACAGACGATAAGAATATGTCTCACCGTGAAATCTTCGTGGCATGGAATACACCTTGAGACCGGCTCTTTTTTTTCTTAGCAAATGACCGATTCAACATCGTCTAATCATGGCCTGATCGAAACGTTTCTGGTTGTTCAGAGGAGTATAGCCTACTGTTTTTTTGAACTCATGCAGTTTGTTATCCATAGTATCCCATAAAGATTGAAACAACTTTCTCACCAAAGCAAATATAGATGGGCTGAAATCGCTGTATCGGATTCCAACAGGATCAACCTCATTATCTAGGGCTGCCTTAACCATTTTATCAGCCTCATTTCTATGTGAAATTTGGCAACACAATATATCAGCAGCATATAGGTATTCCAATGGGTACTAATTGTGCACCCCTGTTGGCTGACCTATATCTGTTCTCTTACGAATATGACTATATGCAGGCGCTTTCAAAAACCGATCCATTCAAAGCCCGTTCTTTCTCATTCACCAAACGCTATATAGACATGTTGGTAAAGTTAGCAACGGATTCAGATTCGATTCATATTCAAATCATGCGTGAATATGTGGCCGTGCATTCGCGAATGCACGGCCACATATTCACCGATGTCCAATTCCAGTTTTGAATAGGCGGCCTTGGATTCGCGAATCCACGGCCGTCGATTTGCGAATCCACGGCCGTCGATTCGTCAGATTTTTCGAAGTCTTGAGTGTATATACGTATAGACATACTGCCCTCAGAAAAAGCTGCATTTCATGCAAGAATATATTGCCGCTTGTTCACAAACAATTTCCCGTGTATTCGCATCTTCGCATGTATTCACAGACATTTATATAAATCGAATATATAATTATATATAATTTTAATTTGAATATATCGCAAAAGGTCGAACAACTATATATATGACACTGATAAGATTGTGCGGAGGCGATTGAGACCGTCCAAAATTAACGCTGTCCATGTTACGTGCCATGAAAAGTTAGGCAAACTATGGAAGAAGAAGAAAGCAAGTTTCTTTTGTCAAAAGCTTGATGAACATACCCCGAATGAAAAACAAGATAAGTCGAAATGTTTACTAATCTACGTATTATGTAGACACATCCCGGTGTCACGCTGGAAAACCAGGTCTACCAGGTCGGCGGGGGGGGGGGGTGGAGGCATTATGACCCCCTACCAAACTATCCATAGTAACTCCGAGACGACAGATAAGTAAGAGATCACAATCCGTGAATTTTTAGCATAACAAATTGTGGCCGATTTAAGCTTCTTTACAAGACCTTCAAAGCATCAAATAAAAAAGGGTAAATTCAAAACGGCGGCCATGAGGGAGTACCCAAAAAGTATTTTCGTAGTTTTTCTTCAAAATATTTGCTTTTCTGTACAGAAAAGTGTCAAAAACAATCTTATTTCGCATCAGATAATCATTTCCTAAATCATTGCGTAGTTTTATTCGGAGAAATTAGTATAAATAAAAAAAATAATCGAGCAAAAAAAGAAGTTTTTAACATATGGCGTGATTGTGACGTCATATGTTTGGAATATGACGTCACTGTGGCATCATCAAATCGGCCGTCTTGTAATTTTTTGTGCATTTTATGATAGAGATTGACTCCAAAATATATTGTGGAAAGATTCAGAATCCTAACTCAATAAGAAAAGGGTGTGGGGGTGGCGTGCCTGGGCAGGTCTGGGAAGGATCCAAATAGTCCAGGCATGGTAGGGTAAAATTAAACAAGTATGCCCCATTAAGGACATTGTGGACGGCCCATGAAACGTTGAGCCACCCTGGGGATGGATTAGTTCGAAGTGCAATGCTACTGTGAACATATAAACGACCATCTTTGCCTGGCTCAATGTTAATTTTACTATACAAACCCGTCTAAAAATAACTCAGGTAAAACAAATATTTTAAAGCTTATTAATTAAGGACATTGTGGCCGGCCCTGAAACGTTGAGCCACCCTGGGGATGGACTAGTTCGAAGTGCAGTGCTACTATGAATATATAAACGATCACCTCTGTCTGGCTCAAAGTTAATTTTACTATACAAACCCGTCTAAAAATGACTGAGGTAAAACAAATATTTTAAAGCTTATTAATTAAGGACATTGTGGACGGCCCCTGAAACGTTGAGCCACCCTGGGGATGGGTTAATTCGAAGTGCAGTACTACTGTGAACATATAAACTACCACCTTTGCCTGGCTCAAAGTTAATTTTACTATACAAACCCGTCTTAAGATGACTGAGGTAAAACAATTTTTTTAAAGCTTATTAATTAAGGACATTGTGGACGGCCCCTGAAACGATGAGCCACCCTGGGGATGGGTTAATTCGAAGTGCAGTGCTACTGTGAACATATAAACTACCACCTTTGCCTGGCTCAAAGTTAATTTTACTATACAAACCCGTCTTAAGATGACTGAGGTAAAACAATTTTTTTAAAGCTTATTAATTAAGGACATTGTGAACGGCCCCTGAAACGTTGAGCCACCCTGGGGATGGATTAGTTCGAAGTGCTATGCTACTGTGAACATAAACACGACCACCTTTGCCTGGCGCAAAGTTAATTTTGCTATACAAACCCGTCTAAAAATCCCTGAGGGAAAACAAAATATTTCAAAGCTTATTTATTAAGGACATTGTGGACGGCCCCTGAAACGTTGAGCCACCCTGTGGATGGATTAGTTCGAAGTGCAGTGCTACTGTGAACATATAAACGACAACCTTTGCCTGGCTCAAAGTTAATTTTACTATACAAACCAGTCTAAAAATGACTGAGGTAAACCAATTTTTTTAAAGCTTAGTAATTAAGGACATTGTGAACGGCCCCTGAAACGTTGAGCCACCCTGGGGATGGATTAGTTCGAAGTCCATTGCTACTCTGAACATATAAAAGACCACCTTTGCCTGGCTCAAAGTTAATTTTACTATAAAAACCCGTCTAAAATGACTGAGGTAAAACAAATATTTTAAAGCTTATTAATTACGAACATTGTGGACGGCCCCTGATAGGTTGAACCACCCTGGGGATGGATTAATTCGAAGTGCAATGCTACTGTGAACATAAAAATGACCACCTTTGCCTGGCTCAAAGTTAATTTTGCTATACAAACCGGTCTAAAAATGACTGAGGTAAAACAAATATTTTAAAGCTTATTAATTAAGGACATTGTGGACGGCCCCTGAAACGTTGAGCCACCCTGGGGATGGGTTAATTCGAAGTGCAGTCCTACTGTGAACATATAAACTACCACCTTTGGCTGGCTCAAAGTTAATTTTACTATACAATCCCGTCTTAAGATGACTGAGGTCAAACAAATTTTTTAAAGTTTATTAATTAAGGACATTGTGAACGGCCCCTGAAATGCTGAGCCACCCTGGGGATGGATTAGTTCGAAGTGCTATGCTACTGTGAACAAAGGCGCAACCACCTTTGCCTGGCTCAGAGTTATTTTTACTACACAAACCCGTCTAAAAAAGACTGAGGTAAAACAAATATTTTAAAGCTTATTAATTAAGGATATTGTGGACGGCCCCTGAAACGTTGAGCCACCCTGGGGATGGGTTAGTTCGAAGTGCAGTGCTACTGTGAACATATAAACGACCACCTTTGCCTGGCTCAAAGTTAATTTTACTATACAAACCCGTCTAAAAATGACTGAAGTAAAACAAATATTTTAAAGCTTATTAATTAAGGACATTGTGGACGGCCCCTGAAACGTTGAGCCACCCTGGGGATGGGTTAAATCGAAGTGCAGTACTACTGTGAACATATAAACTACCACCTTTGCCTGGCTCAAAGTTAATTTTACTATACAAACCCGTCTTAAGATGACTGAGGTAAAACATTTTTTTTAAAGCTTATTAATTAAGGACATTGTGAACGGCCCCTGAAACGTTGAGCCACCCTGGGGATGGATTAGTTCGAAGAGCTATGCTACTGTGAACATAAACACGACCACCTTTGCCTGGCTCAAAGTTAATTTTGCTATACAAACCCGCCTAAAAATCACTGAGGCAAAACAAAATATTTTAAAGCTTATTTATTAAGGACATTGTGGCCGGACCCTGAAACGTTGAGCCACCCTGGGGTTGGGTTAATTCGAAGTGCAGTGCTACTGTGAACATATAAACGACCACCTTTGCCTGGCTCAAAGTTAATTTTACTATACAAACCCGTCTAAAAATGACTGAGGTAAAACTATTTTTTTAAAGCTTATTAATTAAGGACATTGTGAACGGCCCCTGAAACGTTGAGCCACCATGGGGATGGACTATTTCGAAGTGCAGTGCTACTGTGAATATATAAACGACCAGCTTTGTCTGGCTCAAAGTTAATTTTACTATACAAACCCGTCTAAAAGTGATTGAGTTAAAAGAAAATATTTTAAAGCTTATTAATTAAGGACACTGTGGACGGCCCCTGAAATGTTGAGCCACCCTGGGAATGGGTTAAATCGAAGTGCAGTACTACTGTGAACATATAAACTACCACCTTTGCCTGGCTCACAGTTAATTTTGCTATACAAACCCGTCTAAAAATCACTGAAGCAAAACAAAATATTTTAAAGCTTATTTATTAAGGACATTTTGGACGGCCCCTGAAACGTTGAGCCACCCTGTGGATGGATTAGTTCGAAGTGCAGTGTTACTGTGAACATAAACACGACCACCTTTGCCTGGCTCAATGTTAATTTTCCTATACAAACCCTTCTAAAAATCACTGAGGCAAAACAAAATATTTTAAAACTTATTTATTAAGGACATTGTGGACGGCCCCTGAAACGTTGAGCCACCCTGGGGATGGATTAGTTCGAAGTGCAGTGCTACTGTGAACATATAAAAGACCATCTTTGCCTGGCTCAAAGTTAATTTTACTATACAAACCCGTCTGAAAATGACTAAGGTAAAACAAATATTTTAAAGCATATTAATTAAGGACATTGTGGCCGGCCCCTGAAACGTTGAGCCATCCTGTGGATGGAGTAGTTCGAAGTGCAGTGCTACTGTGAATATATAAACGACCAGCTTTGCCTGGCTCAAAGTTAATTTTACTATAAAAACCCGTCTAAAAGTGATTGAGTTAAAAGAAAATATTTTAAAGCTTATTAATTAAGGACACTGTGGACGGCCCCTGAAATGTGGAGCCACCCTGGGGATGGATTAGTTCGAAGTGCAGTGCTACTGTGAACATATAAACGACCACTTTTGTCTGGCTCAAAGTTAATTTTACTATACAAACCCGTCTAAAAATGACTCAGGTAAAACAAATACTTTAACGCTTAATAATTAAGGACATTGTGGACGGCCCCTGAAACGTTGAGCCACCCTGGGGATGGGTTAATTCGAAGTGCAGTACTACTGTGAACATATAAACTACCACTTTTGCCTGGCTCAAATTTAATTTTACTACACAAACCCGTCTAAAATGACTGAGGTAAAACAATTTTTTTAAAGCTTATTAATTAAGGACATTGTGAACGGTCCCTGAAACGCTGAGCCACCCTGGGGATGGATTAGTTCGAAGTGCCATGCTACTGTGAACATAAACGCAACCACCTTTGCCTGGCTCAGAGTTAATTTTACTACACAAACCCGTCTAAAAATGACTGAGGTAAAACAAATATTTTAAAGCTTATTAATTAAGGACATTGTGGACGGCCCCTGAAACGTTGAGCCACCCTGGGGATGGGGTAATTCTAAGTGCAGTGCTACTGTGAACATATAACCGACCACCTTTGCCTGGCTCAAAGTTAATTTTACTATACAAACCCGTCTAAAAATGACTGAGGTAAAACTATTTTTTAAAAGCTTATTAATGAAGGACATTGTGGACGGCCCCTGAAACGTTGAGCCACCCTGGGGATGGGTTAATTCAAAGTGCAGTGCTACTGTGAACATATAAACGACCACCTTTGTCTGGCTCAAAGTTAATTTTACTATACAAACCCGTCTAAAAATCACTGAGGCAAAACAAGATATTTTAAAGCTTATTTATTAAGGACATTGTGGACGGCCCCTGAAACGTTGAGCCACCCTGGGGATGGGTTAGTTCGAAGTGCAGTGCTACTATGAACATATAAACGACCACCTTTGCCTGGCTCAAATTTAATTTTACTATACAAACCCGTCTAAAAATGACTGTGGTAAAACAAATATTTTAAAGCTTATTAATTAATGACATTGTGAACGGCCCCTGAAACGTTGAGCCACCCTGGGGTGGGTTAATTCGAAGTGCAGTGCTACTGTGAGCATATAAACTACCACCTTTGCCTGGCTCAATGTTAATTTGACTATACAAACCCGTCTAAAAAATGACTGAGGTGAAACAAATATTTTAAAGTTTATTAATTGAAGACATTGTGAACGGCCCCTGAAACGTTGAGCCACCCTGGGGATGGATTAGTTCGAAGTGCTATGCTACTGTGAACATAAACACGACCGCCTTTTCCTGGCTCAAAGTTAATTTTGCTATACAAACCCGTCTAAAAATCACTGAGGCAAAACAAAATATTTTAAAGCTTATTTATTAAGGACATTGTGGACGGCCCCTGAAACGTTGAGCCACCCTGGGGATGGATTAGTTCGAAGTGCAGTGCTACTGTGAACATATAAACGACCAGCTTTGCCTCGCCCAAAGTTAATTTTACTATACAAACCCGTCTAAAAATGACTGAGATAAAACAAATATTTTAAAGCTTATTAATTAAGGACATTGTGAACGCCCCCTGAAACGTTGAGCCACCCTGGGGATGGATTAGTTCGAAGTGCTATGCCACTGTGAACATAAACTCGACCACCTTTGGCTGGCTCAAAGTTAATTTTGCTATACAAACCCGTCTAAAAATCACTGTGGCAAAACAAAATATTTTAAAGCTTATTTATTAAGGGCATTGTGGACGGCCCATGAAGCGTTGAGCCACCGTGGGGATGGATTAGTTCGAAGTGCAGTGCTACTGTGAACATATAAACGACCACCTTTGCCTGGCTCAAAGTTAATTTTACTATACAAACCCGTCTAAAAATGACTGAGGTAAAACAAGTATTTTAAAGCTTATTAATTAAGGACATTGTGGACGGCCCCTGAAACGTTGAGCCACCCTGGGGATGGGTTAATTCGAAGTGCAGTGCCACTGTGAACATATAAACGACAACCTTTGGCTGGCTCAAAGGTAGTTTAACTATACAAACCCGTCTTAAGATGACTGAGGTAAAACAAATATTTTAAAGCTTATTAATTAAGGACATTGTGAACGGCCCCTGAAACGTTGAGCCACCCTGGGGATGGATTAGTTCGAAGTGCTATGCCACTGTGAACATAAACACGACCACCTTTGCCTGGCTCAAAGTTAATTTTGCTATACACACCCGTCTAAAAATCACTGAGGCAAAACAAGATATTTTAAAGCTTATTTATTAAGTACATTGTGGACAGCCCCTGAAACGTTGAGCCACCCTGGGGATGGATTAGTTCGAAGTGCAGTGCTACTGTGAACATATAAACGACCACCTTTGCCTGGCTCAAATTTAATTTTACTATACAAACCCGTCTAAAAATGACTGTGGTAAAACAAATATTTTAAAGCTTATTAATTAAGGACATTGTGGACGGCCCCTGAAACGTTGAGCCACCCTGGGGATGGGTTAATTCGAGGTGCAGTGCTACTGTGAACATATAAACGACCACCTTTGCCTGGCTCAAAGTTAATTTTACTATACAAACCCGTCTTAAGATGACTGAGGTAAAACAATTTTTTTAAAGCTTATTAATTAAGGACATTGTGAACGGCCCCTGAAACGTTGAGCCACCCTGGGGATGGATTAATTCGAAGTGCTATGCTACTGTGAACATAAACACGACCACCTTTGCGTGGCTGAAAGTTAATTTTGCTACCCAAACCCTTCTAAAAATCACTGAGGCAAAACAAAATATTTTAAAGCTTATTTTTTTAAGGACATTGTGGACGGCCCCTGAAACGTTGAGCCACCCTGGCGATGGATTAGTTCGAAGTGCAGTGCTACTGTGAATATATAAACGACCACCTTTGCCTGGCTCAAAGTTAATTTTACTATACAAACCCGTCTTAAAATGACTGAGGTAAAACAAATATTTTAAAGCTTATTAATTAAGGACATTGTGACCGGCCCCTGAAACGTTGAGCCACCCTGGGGATGGACTAGTTCGAAGTGCAGTGCTACTGTGAACATATAAACGACCACCTTTGCCTGGCTCAAAGTTAATTTTGCTGTACAAACCCGTCTAAAAATGACTGAGGTAAAACAAATATTTTAAAGCTTATTAATTAAGGACATTGTGAACGGCCCCTGAAACGTTGAGCCACCCTGGGGATGGGCTAATTCAAAGTGCAGTAATACTGTGAACATATAAACTACCGCTTTTGCCTGGCTCAAAGTTAATTTTACTATACAAACCCGTCTTAAGATGACTGAGGTAAAACAATTTTTTTAAAGCTTATTAATTAAGGACATTGTGGACGGCCCCTGAAACGTTGAGCCAACCTGGGGATGGACTAGTTCTAAGTGCAGTGCTACTGTGAACATATAAACGACCACCTTTGGCTGGCTCAATGTTAATTTTACTATACAAACCCGTCTAAAAATGACTGAGGTAAAACAAATATTTTTAAGCTTATTAATCAAGGACATTGTGAACGGCCCCTGCAACGTTGAGCCACCCTGGGGATGGGTTAATTCGAAGTGCAGTGCTACTGTGAACATATAAACGACCACATTTGCCTGGCTCAAAGTTAATTTTACTATACAAACCCGTCTTAAGATGACTGAGGTAATATAATTTTGTTAAAGCTTATTAATTAAAGACATTGTGAACGGCCCCTGAAACGTTGAGTCACCCTGTGGATGGATTAGTTCGAAGTGCTATGCTACTGTGAACATAAACACGACCACCTTTGTCTGGCTCAAAGTTAATTTTGCTATGCAAACCCGTCTAAAAATCACTGAGGCCAAACAAAATATTTTAAAGCTTATTTATTAAGGACATTGTGGACGGCCCCTGAAACGTTGAGCCACCCTGTGGATTGATTAGTTCGAAGTGCAGTGCTACTGTGAACATATAAACGACAACCTTTGCCTGGCTCAAACTTAATTTTACTATACAAACCCTTCTAAAAATGACCGTAGTATAGCACTAATCCATGCCCAGGGTGGCTCAACGTTTTAGGGGCCGTTCACAATGACCTTAATCAGCTTAAAAAAAATTGTTTTTACCTCAGTCATTTTTAGACGGGTTTGTATGGTAAAATTAACTTTGAGCCAGGCAAAGGTGGTAGTTTATATGTTCACAGTAGTACTGCACTTCGAATTAACCCATCCCCAGGGTGGCTCAACGTTTCAGGGGCCGTCCACAATGTCCTTAATTAATAAGCTTTAAAATATTTGTTTTACCTCAGTCATTTTTAGACGGGTTTGTACAGTAAAATTAACTTTGAGCCAAGCAAAGGTGGTCGTTTATATGTTCACAGTAGCACTGCACTTCGAACTAATCCATCCCCAGGGTGGCTCAACGTTTCAGGGGCCGTCCACAATGTCCTTAATAAATAAGCTTTAAAATATTTTGTTATGCCTCAGTGATTTTTAGACGGGTTTGTATAGCAAAATTAACTTTGAGCCAGGTAAAGGTGGTCGTGTTTATGTTCACAGTAGCATAGCACTTCGAACTAATCCGTCCCCAGGGTGAGTCAACGTTTCAGGGGCCGTTCACAATGTCCTTAATTAATAAGCTTTAAAAAAATTGTTTTACCTCAGTCATCTTAAGACGGGTTTGTATAGTAAAATTAACTTTGAGCCAGGCAAAGGTTGTCGTTTATATGTTCACAGTAGCACTGCACTTCGAACTAACCCATCCCCACGGTGGCTCAACGTTTCAGGGGCCGTCCACAATGTCCTTAATAAATAAGCTTTAAAATATTTTGTTTTGCCTCAGTGATTTTTAGACGGGTTTGTATAGCAAAATTAACTTTGAGCCAGGCAAAGGTGGTCGTTTTTATGTTCACAGTAGCATAGCACTTCGAACTAATCCATCCCCAGGGTGGCTCAACGTTTCAGGGGTCGTTCACAATGACCTTAATAAGCTTAAAAAAATTGTTTTTACCTCAGTCATTTTTAGACGGGTTTGTATGGTAAAATTAACTCTGAGCCAGGCAAAGGTGTTAGTTTATATGCTCACAGTGGCACTGCACTTCGAATTAACCCATCCCCAGGGTGGCTCAGCGTTTCAGGGGCCGTCCACAATGTCCTTAATTAATAAGCTTTAAAATATTTGTTTTACCTCAGTCATTTTTAGACGGGTTTGTATAGTAAAATTAACTTTGAGGCAGGCAAAGGTGGTCGTTTACATGTTCACAGTAGAACTGCACTTCGAACTAATCCATCCCCAGGGTGGCTCAACGTTTCAGGGGCCGGCCACAATGTCCTTAATTAATAAACTTTAAAACATTTGTTTTACTTCAGTCATTTTTAGACGGGTTTGTATAGTAAAATTAACTTTGAGCCAGGCAAAGGTGGTCGTTTATATGTTCACAGTAGCACTGCACTTCGAATTAACCCATCCCCAGGGTGGCTCAACGTTTCAGGGGCCGTCCACAATGTCCTTAATTAATAAACTTTAAAATATTTGTTTTACCTCAGTCATTTTTAGACGGGTTTATATAGTAAAATTAACTTTGAGCCAGGCAAAGGTGGTCGTTTATATGTTCACAGTAGCATTGCAGTTCGAACTAATCCATCCCCAGGGTGGCTCAACGTTCCAGGGGCCGTCCACAATGTCCTTAATAAATAAACTTTAAAATATTTCGTTTTGCCTCGGTGATTTTTAGACGGGTTTGTATAGCAAAATTAACTTTGAGCCAGGCAAAGGTGGTAGTTTATAGGCTCACAGTAGCACTGCACTTCGAATTAACCCATCGCCAGGGTGGCTCAACGTTTCAGGGGCCGTCCACAATGTCCTTAATTAATAAGCTTTAAAATATTTGCTTTACCTCAGTGATTTTTTAGACGGGTTTGTATAGTAAAATTAACTTTGTGCCAGACAAATGTGGTAGTTTATATGCTCACAGTAGCACTGCACTTCGAATTAACCCATCGCCAGGGTGGCTCAACGTTTCAGGGGCCGTTCACAATGTCCTTAATTAATTAGCTTTAAAATATTTGTTTTACAACAGTCATTTTTAGACGGGTTTGTATTTTAAAATTGACTTTGAGCCAGGCAAAGGTGGTCGTGTTTATGTTCACAGTAGCATAGCACTTCGAACTAATCCATCCCCAGGGTGGCTCAAAGTTTCAGGGGCCGTTCACAATGTCCTTAGTTAATAAGCTTTAAAAAAATGGTTTTACCTCAGTCATTTTTAGACGGGTTTGTATAGTAAAATTAACTTTGAGCCGGGCAAAGGTGGTAGTTTATATGCTCACAGTAGCACTGCACTTCGAATTAAACCACCCCCAGGGTGGCTCAACGTTTCAGGGGCCGTCCACAATGTCCTTAATTAATAAGCTTTAAAATATTTGTTTTACCTCAGTCATTTTTAGACGGGTTTGTATAGTAAAATTAACTTTGAGCCATGCAAAGGTGGTCGTTTATATGTTCACAGTAGCACTGCGCTTCGAACTAATCCATCCCCAGGATGGCTCAACGTTTCAGGGGCCGTCCACAATGTCCTTAATTAGTTAGCTTTAAAATATTTGTTTTACCACAGTCATTTTTAGACGGGTTTGTATAGTAAAATTAACTTTGAGCCCGACAAAGGTGGTCGTTTGTATGTTCACAGTAGCACTGCACTTCGAACTAATCCATCCCCAGGGTGGCTCAATGTTTCAGGGCCGTCCACAATGTCCTTAATAAATAAGCTTTAAAATATTTTGTTTTGCCTCACTGATATTTAGACGGGTTTGTATAGCAAAATTAACTTTGAGCCAGGCAAAGGTGGTCGTGTTTATGTTCAAGGTAGCATAGCACTTCGAACTAATCCACCCCCAGGTTGGCTCAACGTTTCAGGGGCCGTTCACAATGTCCTTAATTAATTGGCTTTAAAAAAATTGTTTTACCTCAGTCATTTTTAGACGGGTTTGTATAGTAAAATTAACTTTGAGCCAGACAAAGGTGGTCGTTTATATGCTCACAGTAGCACTGCACTTCGAATTAACCCATCCCCAGGGTGGCTCAATGTTTCAGGGGCCGTCCACAATGTCCTTAATTAATAAGCTTTAAAATATTTGTTTTACCTCAGTCATTTTTAGACGGGTTTGTATAGTAAAATTACCTTTAAGCCAGGCAAAGGTGGTCGTTTATATGTTCACAGTAGCACTGCACTTCGAACTAATACGTCCCCAGGGTGGCTCAACGTTTCAGAGGTCGTCCAGAATGTCCCTAATAAATAAGCTTTAAAATATTTTGTTTTGCCTCAGTGATTTCTAGACGGGTTTGTATAGCAAAATTAACTTTGAGCCAGGCAAAGGTGGTCGTGCTTATGTTCACAGTAGCACTGCCCTTCGACCTAATCCATCCCCAGGGTGGCTCAACGTTTCAGGGGCCGGCCACAATGTCCTTAATTAATAAACATTAAAATATTTGTTTTACCTCAGTCATTTTTAGACGATTTTGTATAGTAAAATTAACTTTGAGCCAGGCAAAGGTTGTCGTTTCTATGTTCACAGTAGCACTGCACTTCGAACTAATCCATCCACTGGGTGGCTCAACGTTTCAGGCGCCGTCCACAATGTCCTTAATAAATAAGCTTTAAAATATTTTGTTTTGCCTCAGTGATTTTTAGACGGGTTTGCATAGCAAAATTAACTTTAAGCCAGGCAAAGGTGGTCGTGTTTATGTTCACAGTAGCATAGCACTTCGACCTAATCCATCCCCAGGGTGGCTCAACGTTTCAGGGGCCGTTCACAATGTCCTTAATTAATAAGCTTTAAAAAAATTGTTTTACCTCAGTCATCTTAAGACGGGATTGTATAGTAAAATTAACTTTGAGCCAGGCAAAGGTGGTAGTTTATATGCTCACAGTAGAACTGCACTTCGAAATAACCCATCCCCAGGGTGGCTCAACGTTTCAGGGGCCGTCCACAATGTCCTTAATTAATAAGCTTTAAAATATTAGTTTTCCCTCAGTCATTTTTAGACGGGTTTGTATAGTAAAATTAACTTTGAGCCAGGCAAAGGTGGTCGTTTATATGTTCACAGTAGCACTGCACTTCGAACTAATCCATCCCCAGGGTGGCTCAACGTTTCAGGGGCCGTCCACAATGTCCTTAGTAAATAAGCTTTAAAATATTTTGTTTTGCCTCAGTGATTTTTAGACGGGTTTGTATAGCAAAACTAACTTTGAGCCAGGCAAAGGTGGTCGTTTATATGTTCACAGTAGCACTGCACTTCGAACTAGTCCATCCCCAGGGTGGCTCAACGTTTCAGGGGCCGGCCACAATGTCCTTAATTAATAAGCTTTAAAATATTTGTTTTACCTCAGTCATTTTTAGACGGCTTTGTATAGTAAAATTAACTTTGAGCCAGGCAAAGATCGTCGTTTATATGTTCACAGTAACACTGCACTTCGAACTAATCCATCCACAGGGTGGCTCAACGTTTCAGAGGCCGTCCACAATGTCCTTAATTAATAAGCTTTAAAATATTTGTTTTACCTCAGTCATTTTAGACGGGTTTGTATAGTAAAATTAACTTTGAGCCAGGCAAAGGTGGTCGTTTATATGTTCACAGTAGCACTGCACTTCGAACTAATCCATCCCCAGGGTGGCTCAACGTTCCAGGGGCCGTCCACAATGTCCTTAATAAACAAGCTTTAAAATATTTTGTTTTGTCTCAGTGATTTTTAGACGGGTTTGTATAGCAAAATTAACTTTGAGCCAGGCAAAGGTGGTCGTGTTTATGTTCACACTACAATAGCACTTCGAACTAATCCTTCCCCAGGGTGGCTCAACGTTTCAGGGGCCGTTCACAATATCCTTAATTAATAAGCTTTAAAAAAATTGTTTTACCTCAGTCATCTTAAGACGGGTTTGCATAGTAAAATTAACTTTGAGCCAGGCAAAGGTGGTAGTTTATATGCTCACAGTAGCACTGCACTCCGAAATAACCCATCCCCAGGGTGGCTCAACGTTTCAGGGGCCGTCCACAATGTCCTTAATTAATAAACTTTAAAATATTTGTTTTACCTCAGTCATTTTTAGACGGGTTTATATAGTAAAATTAACTTTGAGCCAGGCAAAGGTGGTCGTTTATATGTTCACAGTAGCATTGCAGTTCGAACTAATCCATCCCCAGGGTGGCTCAACGTTCCAGGGGCCGTCCACAATGTCCTTAATAAATAAACTTTAAAATATTTCGTTTTGACTCGGTGATTTTTAGACGGGTTTGTATAGCAAAATTAACTTTGAGCCAGGCAAAGGTGGTAGTTTATATGCTCACAGTAGCACTGCACTTCGAATTAACCCATCGCCAGGGTGGCTCAACGTTTCAGGGGCCGTCCACAATGTCCTTAATTAATAAGCTTTAAAATATTTGCTTTACCTCAGTGATTTTTTAGACGGGTTTGTATAGTAAAATTAACTTTGTGCCAGACAAATGTGGTAGTTTATATGCTCACAGTAGCACTGCACTTCGAATTAACCCATCGCCAGGGTGGCTCAACGTTTCAGGGGCCGTTCACAATGTCCTTAATTAATTAGCTTTAAAATATTTGTTTTACAAGTCATTTTTAGACGGGTTTGTATTTTAAAATTGACTTTGAGCCAGGCAAAGGTGGTCGTGTTTATGTTCACAGTAGCATAGCACTTCGAACTAATCCATCCCCAGGGTGGCTCAAAGTTTCAGGGGCCGTTCACATTGTCCTCAATTAATAAGCTTTAGAAAAATGGTTTTACCTCAGTCATTTTTAGACGGGTTTGTATAGTAAAATAAACTTTGAGCCAGGCAAAGGTGGTAGTTTATATGCTCACAGTAGCACTGCAATTCGAATTAACCCATCCCCAGGGTAGCTCAACGTTTCGGGGGCCGTCCACAATGTCCTTAATTAATAAGCTTTAAAATATTTGTTTTACCTCAGTCATTTTTAGACGGGTTTGTATAGTAAAATTAACTTTGAGCCATGCAAAGGTGGTCGTTTATATGTTCACAGTAGCACTGCGCTTCGAACTAATCCATCCCCAGGATGGCTCAACGTTTCAGGGGCCGTCCACAATGTCCTTAATTAGTTAGCTTTAAAATATTTGTTTTACCACAGTCATTTTTAGACGGGTTTGTATAGTAAAATTAACTTTGAGCCCGACAAAGGTGGTCGTTTGTATGTTCACAGTAGCACTGCACTTCGAACTAATCCATCCCCAGGGTGGCTCAATGTTTCAGGGCCGTCCACAATGTCCTTAATAAATAAGCTTTAAAATATTTTGTTTTGCCTCACTGATATTTAGACGGGTTTGTATAGCAAAATTAACTTTGAGCCAGGCAAAGGTGGTCGTGTTTATGTTCAAGGTAGCATAGCACTTCGAACTAATCCACCCCCAGGTTGGCTCAACGTTTCAGGGGCCGTTCACAATGTCCTTAATTAATTGGCTTTAAAAAAATTGTTTTACCTCAGTCATTTTTAGACGGGTTTGTATAGTAAAATTAACTTTGAGCCAGACAAAGGTGGTCGTTTATATGCTCACAGTAGCACTGCACTTCGAATTAACCCATCCCCAGGGTGGCTCAATGTTTCAGGGGCCGTCCACAATGTCCTTAATTAATAAGCTTTAAAATATTTGTTTTACCTCAGTCATTTTTAGACGGGTTTGTATAGTAAAATTACCTTTAAGCCAGGCAAAGGTGGTCGTTTATATGTTCACAGTAGCACTGCACTTCGAACTAATCCGTCCCCAGGGTGGCTCAACGTTTCAGGGGTCGTCCAGAATGTCCATAATAAATAAGCTTTGAAATATTCTGTTTTGCCTCAGTGATATTTAGACGGGTTTGTATAGCAAAATTAACTTTGAGCCAGGCAAAGGTGGTCGTTGTTATGTTTACAGTAGCACTGCACTTCGAACTAGTCCATCCCCAGGGTGGCTCAACGTTTCAGGGACCGGCCACAATGTCCTTAATTAATAAGCTTTAAAATATTTGTTTTACCTCATTCATTTTTAGAAGGGTTTGTATAGTAAAATTAACTTTGAGCCAGGCAAAGGTTGTCGTTTATATGTTCACAGTAGCACTGCACTTCGAACTAATCCATCCACAGGGTGGCTCAACGTTTCTGGGGCCGTCCACAATGTCATTACTGAATAAGCTTTAAAATATTTTGTTTTGGCTCAGTGATTTTTAGACGGGATTGTATAGCAAAATTAACTTTGAGCCAGGCAAAGGTGGTCGTGTTTATGTTCACAGTAGCACTGCACTTCGAACTAATCCATCCCCAGGGTGGCTCAACGTTTCAGGGGCCGTTCACAATGTCCTTAATTAATAAGCTTTAACAAAATTGTTTTACCTCAGTCATCTTAAGACGGGTTTGTATAGTGAAATTAACTTTGAGCCAGGCAAAGGTGGTAGTTTATATGTTCACAGTAGTACTACACTTCGAATTAACCCATCCCCAAGGTGGCTCAACGTTTCAGGGGCCGTCCACAATGTTCTTAATTAATAAGCTTTAAAATATTTGTTTTACCTCAGTCATTGTTAGACCGCTTTGTATAGTAAAATTAACTTTGAGCCAGCCAAAGGTGGTCGTTTATATGTTCACAGTAGCACTGCACTTCGAATTAACCCTTCCCCAGGGTGGCTCAACGTTTCAGAGGCCGTCCACAATGTCCTAATAAATAAGCTTTAAAATATTTTGTTTTGCCTCAGTGATTTCTAGACGGGTTTGTATAGCAAAATTAACTTTGAGCCAGGCAAAGATTGTCGTTTTTATGTTCGCAGTAGCACTGCACTTCGAACTTATCCTTCCACTGGGTGGCTCAACGTTTCAGGCGCCGTCCACAATGTCCTAATAAATAAGCTTTAAAATATTTTGTTTTGTCTCAGTGATTTCTAGACGGGTTTGTATAGCAAAATTAACTTTGAGCCAGGCAAAGGTGGTCGTGTTTATGTTCACAGTAGCACTGCACTTCGACCTAATCCATCCCCAGGGTGGCTCAACGTTTCAGGGGCCGGCCACAATGTCCTTAATTAATAAACATTAAAATATTTGTTTTACCTCAGTCATTTTTAGACGATTTTGTTTAGTAAAATTAACTTTGAGCCAGGCAAAGGTTGTCGTTTCTATGTTCACAGTAGCACTGCACTTCGAACTAATCCATCCACTGGGTGGCTCAACGTTTCAGGCGCCGTCCACAATGTCCTTAATAAATAAGCTTTAAAATATTTTGTTTTGGCTCAGTGATTTTTAGACGGGTTTGTATAGCAAAATTAACTTTAAGCCAGGCAAAGGTGGTCGTGTTTATGTTCACAGTAGCATAGCACTTCGAACTAATCCATCCCCAGGGTGGCTCAACGTTTCAGGGGCCGTTCACAATGTCCTTAATTAATAAGCTTTAAAAAAATTGTTTTACCTCAGTCATCTTAAGACGGGATTATATAGTAAAATTAACTTTGAGCCAGGCAAAGGTGGTAGTTTATATGCTCACAGTAGCACTGCACTTCGAAATAACCCATCCCAGGGAGGCTCAACGTTTCAGGGGCCGTCCACAATGTCCTTAATTAATAAGCTTTAAAATATCAGTTTTACCTCAGTCATTTTTAGACGGGTTTGTATAGTAAAATTAACTTTGAGCCAGGCAAAGGTGGTCGTTTATATGTTCACAGTAGCACTGCACTTCGAACTAATCCATCCCCAGGGTGGCTCAACGTTTCAGGGGCCGTCCACAATGTCCTTAATAAATAAGCTTTAAAATATTTTGTTTTGCCTCAGTGATTTTTAGACGGGTTTGTATAGCAAAATTAACTTTGAGCCAGGCAAAGGTGGTCGTTTATATGTTCACAGTAACACTGCACTTCGAACTAATCCATCCACAGGGTGGCTCAACGTTTCAGAGGCCGTCCACAATGTCCTTAATTAATAAGCTTTAAAATAGTTGTTTTACCTCAGTCATTTTTAGACGGGTTTGTATAGTAAAATTAACTTTGAGCCAGGCAAAGGTGGTCGTTTGTATGTTCCCAGTAGCACTGCAGTTCGAACTAATCCATCCCCAGGGTGACTCAACGTTACAGGGGCCGTCCACAATGTCCTTAATAAATAAGCTTTAAAATATTTCGTTTTGCCTCAGTGATTTTTAGACGGGTTTGTGTAGCAAAATTAACTTTGAGCCAGGCAAAGGTGGTAGTTTATATGCTCACAGTAGCACTGCACTTCGAATTAACCCATCGCCAGGGTGGCTCAATGTTTCAGGGGCCGTCCACAATGTCCTTAATTAATAAGCTTTAAAATATTTGTTTTACCTCAGTGATTTTTTAGACGGTTTTGTATAGTAAAATTAACTTTGAGCCAGGCAAAGGTGGTCGTGTTTATGTTCACAGTAGCATAGTACTTCGAACTAATCCATCCCCAGGGTGGCTCAAAGTTTCAGGGGCCGTTCACAATGTCCTCAATTAATAAGCTTAAAAAAAATGGTTTTACCTCAGTCATTTTTAGACGGGTTTGTATAGTAAAACAAACTTTGAGCCAGGCAAAGGTGGTAGTTTATATGCTCACAGTAGCACTGCAATTCGAATTAACCCATCCCCAGGGTGGCTCAACGTTTCGGGGGCCGTCAACAATGTCCTTAATTAATAAGCTTTAAAATATTTGTTTTACCTCAGTCATTTTTAGACGGGTTTGTATAGTAAAATTAACTTTGAGCCAGGCAAAGGTGGTCGTTTATATGTTCACAGTAGTACTGCGCTTTGAACTAATCCATCCGCAGGATGGCTCAACGTTTCAGGGGCCGTTCACAATGTCCTTAATTAATTAGCTTTAAAATATTAGTTTTACCACAGTCATTTTTAGACGGGTTTGTATAGTAAAATTAACTTTGAGCCAGGCAAAGGTGGTCGTTTATATGTTCACAGTAGCACTGCACTTCTAATTAACCCATCCTCAGGGTGGCTCAACGTTTCAGGGGCCGGCCACAATGTCCTTAATTAATAAGCTTTAAAATATTTGTTTTACCTCAGTCATTTTTAGACGGGTTTGTATAGTAAAATTAACTTTGAGCCAGGCAAAGATGGTCGTGCTTATGTTCAAAGTATCACTGCACTTCGAACTAATCCATCCCCAGTGTGGCTCAACGTTTCAGGGGCCGTTCACAATGTCCTTAATTAATAAGCTTTAAAAAAATGGTTTTACCTCAGTCATTTTTAGACGGGTTTGTATAGTAAAATTAACTTTGCGCCAGGCAAAGGTGGTAGTTTATAAGCTCACAGTAGCACTGCACTTCGAATTAATCCATCGCCAGGGTGGCTCAACGTTTCAGGGGCCGTCCACAATGTCCTTAATTAATAAGCTTTAAAATATTTGTTTTACCCCAGTCATTTTTAGACGGGTTTGCATAGTAAAATTGCCTTTGAGCCGGGCAAAGGTGGTCGTTTATATGTTCACAGTAGCACTGCACTTCGAACTAATCCATCCCCAGGGTGGCTCAACGTTTCAGGGGCCGTCCACAATGTCCTTAATAAATAAGCTTTAAAATATTTTGTTTTGCCTCAGTGATTTTTAGACGGGTTTTTGTAGTAAAATTAACTTTGAGCCAGCCAAAGGTGGTCGTGTTTATGTTCACAGTAGCATAGCACTTCGAACTAATCCATCCCCAGGGTGGCTCAAAGTTTCAGGGGCCGTTCACAATGTCCTTAATTAATAAGCTTAAAAAAAATGGTTTTACCTCAGTCATTTTTAGACGGGTTTGTATAGTAAAATTAACTTTGAGCCAGGCAAAGGTGGTAGTTTGTATGCTCACAGTAGCACTGCACTTCGAATTAACCCATCCACAGGGTGGCTCAACGTTTCAGGGGCCGTCCACAATGTCCTTAATTAATAAGCTTTAAAATATTTGTATTACCTCAGTCATTTTTAGACGGGTTTGTATAGTAAAATTAACTTTGAGCCAGGCAAAGGTGGTCGTTTATATGTTCACAGTAGCACTGCACTTCGAACTATCCATCCCCAGGGTGGCTCAACGTTTCATGGGCCGTCCACAATGTCCTTAATAAATAAGCTTTAAAATATTTTTGTTTTGCCTCAGTGATTTTTAGACGGGTTTGTATAGCAAAATTAACTTTGAGCCAGGCAAAGGTGGTCGTGTTTATGTTCACAGTAGCATAGCACTTCGAACTAATCCATCCCCAGGGTGGCTCAACGTTTCAGGGGCCGTTCACAATGTCCTTAATTAATAAGCTTTAAAAAAATTGTTTTACCTCAGTCATTTTTAGACGGGTTTGTATAGTAAAATTAACTTTGAGCCAGACAGAGGTGATCGTTTATATATTCACAGTAGCACTGCACTTCGAGCTAGTCCATCACCAGGATGGCTCAACGTTTCAGGACCGGCCACAATGTCCTTAATTAATAAGCTTTAAAATATTTGTTTTATCTCAGTTATTTTTAGACGGGTTTGTATTGTAAAATTGACTAGGAGCCAGGCAAAAGTGGTCGTTTATATGTTCACAGTAGCACTGCACTTCGAGCTAATCCATCCCCAGGGTGGCTCAACGTTTCAGGGCCGGCCACAATGTCCTTAATTAATAAGCTTTAAAATATTTGTTTTACCTCAGTTATTTTTAGACGGGTTTGTATAGTAAAATTAATTTTGAGCCAGGCGAAGGTGGTAGTTTATATGCTCACAGTAGCACTGCACTTCGAATTAACCCATCCCCAGGATGGCTCACCCTTTTCAGGGGCCGTCCACAATGTCCTTAATTAATAAGCTTTTAAATATTTGTTTTACCTAAAGTCATTTTTTAGACGGGTTTGTATAGTAAAATTAACTTTGAGCCAGGCAAAGGTGGTAGTTTATATGCTTACAGTAGCACTGCACTTCGAATTAACCCATCCAAAGAGTGGCTCAACGTTTCAGGGGCCGTCCACAATGTCCTTAATTAATAAGCTTTAAAATATTTGTTTTACCACAGTCAATTTTAGACGGGTTTGTATAGTAAAATTAACTTTGAGCCAGGCAAAGGTGGTCGTTTATATGTTCACAGTAGCACTGCACTTCGAACTAATCCATCCCCGGGGTGGCTCAACGTTTCAGGGGCCGTCCACAATGTCCTTAATAAATAAACTTTAAAATATTGCTTGGCCTCATTGATTTTTACACGTGTTTGTATAGCAAAATTAACTTTGAGCCAGGCAAAGGTGGTCGTGTTTATGTTCACAGTAGCATAGCACTTCTAACTAATCCATCCCCAGGGTGGCTCAACGTTTCAGGGGCCGTTCACAATGTCCTTAATTAATAAGCTTTAAAAAAATTGTTTTGCCTCAGTCATTTTTAGACGGGTTTGTATAGTAAAATTAACTTTGAGCCAGGCAAAGGTGGTCGTTTGTATGTTCACAGTAGCACTGCACTTCGAATTAACCCATCCCTAGAGTGGCTCAACTTTTCAGGGGCCGTCCACAATGTCCTTAATTAATAAGCTTTAAAATATTTGTTTTACCTCAGTCATTTTTAGGCGGGTTTGTATAGTGAAATTAACTTTGAGCCAGCCAAAGGTGGTCGTTTATATGTTTACAGTAGCACTGCACTTCGAACTAATCCATCCCCAGGGTGGCTCAACGTTTCAGGGGCCGTCCACAATGTCCTTAATAAATAAGCTTTAAAATATTTTGTTTTGCCTCAGTGATTTTTAGACGGGTTTGTATAGCAAAATTAACTTTGAGCCAGGCAAAGGTGGTCGTTTATGTGTTTACAGTAGCACTGCACTTCGAACTAATCCATCCCCAGGGTGGCTCAACGTTTCAGGGGCCGTTCACAATGTCCTTAATTAATAAGCTTTAAAAAAATTGTTTTACCTCAGTCATCTTAACCCTATCTGGCCTGGGCGATTTGGGGTGTATCGCAGCCTGGAGGGGGGGCGGAAAGTGCCCCCCCCCTATATATTTTTGCTATCGCTAAGGCTAGAGGGTTGAAACTTACCACATTATATCTTTGGGTTAGGCTCTACCAGAAAATGTAAAAAATCCAAGATGGCCGCCATGATGACGTCACTGACGTCATTTTCAAAAAGAGCATTTTTGGACGATTTTCGGTCAAAATCGCCGATTTTTTTTTTTTCTTCTTCGCAAAAACTGCATGATAAATTAGTAAATAATAATCTGATATGAAATAAAATAAGTTTTACCCACTTTTCCGTAGATAAAAGCAAAAATTTTAAAGAAATATGATGAAACCATAACTTTTTCTGGTACCCCACATGGCCGCCATTTTGAATTTACCCATAATCCTCTGCTCGTGGGGTTATGCAAATAGGCTCAAAATGACCCCAATGCGACACCCTATAATGTCATGAATGTTTCAGCTCTCCATTTTGTGGCCTTTCGGAGATATCGCAGACAGTTTGGTAGGAGGGCATGTTGGCCCCCTCCCCCAGGTCTGGTAGGGTTAATGGGTGAAGGGAGGGAGAACAAATCAGGGGGTGTTTTTTGGTGATGCTAAGACATATGTTTCAGAAAAATGCATCGAATCGCGTTGAATCAACTTGCTGAATTTTTGCGTAATTTTTGAAAAAATATGGCGAAAACAACACTTTTCTGGTACCCCCACATGGCCGCCATTTTGAATTACCCATGATCCTTTGCTCGGGGGGTCATGCAAATAGGCTCAAAATGACCCCAATATGATAATCGAAAAAGTCACGGAGTTTCAGCTCTCAATTTTTTGTCGTTCCGAAGATACAAGCAAAAAACCAACAAGGGGGGGCAGAAAGTCCCCCCCAGGCCAGGTACGGTTAAGACGGGTTTGTATAGTAAAATTAACTTGGAGCCAGCCAAAGGTGGTAGTTTATATGTTCACAGTAGTACTGCACTTCGAATTAACCCATCCCCAGGGTGGCTCAACGTTTCAGGGGCCGTCCACAATGTCCTTAATTAATAAGCTTTAAAATATTTGTTTTACCTCAGTCATTTTTAGACGGGTTTGTATAGTAAAATTAACTTTGAGCCAGGCAAAGGTGGTCGTTTATATATTCACAGTAGCACTGCACTTCGAACTAGTCCATCCCCAGGGTGGCTCAACGTTTCAGGGGCCGTCACAATGTCCTTAATTAATAAGCTTTAAAATATTTGTTTTACCTCAGTTATTTTTAGACGGGTTTGTATAGTAAAATTAACTTTGAGCCAGGCAAAGGTGGCCGTTTATATGTTCACAGTAGCACTGCACTTCGAGCTAATCCATCCCCAGGGTGGCTCAACGTTTCAGGGGCCGTCCACAATGTCCTTAATGGAGCATACTTGTTTAATTTTACCCTACCATGCCTGGACTATTTGGATCCTTCCCAGACCTGCCCAGGCACGCCACCCCCACCCCCTTTTCTTATTGAGTTAGGATTCTGAATCTTTCCACAATATATTTTAGAGTCAATTTCTATCATAAAATGCAAAAAAATACAAGACGACCGATTTGATGATGCCACAGTGACGTCATATTCCAAACATATGACGTCACAGTCACGCCATATGTTAAAAACTTCTTTTTTTGCTCGATTATTTTTTTTATTTATACTAATTTCTCCGAATAAAACTGCGCAATGATTTAGGAAATGATTATCTGATGCGAAATAAGATTGTTTTTGACACTTTTCTGTACAGAAAAGCAAATATTTTGGAGAAAAACTACGAAAATACTTTTTGGGTACTCCCTCATGGCCGCCATTTTGAATTTACCCTTTGTTATTTGATGCTTTGAAGGTCTTGTAAAGAAGCTTAAATCGGCCACAATTAGTTATGCTAAAAATTCACGGATTGTGATCTCTTACTTATCTGTCGTCTCGGAGTTACTATGGATAGTTTGGTAGGGGGTCATAATGCCTCTCCCCCCACCCCCCCACCGACCTGGTAGACCTGGTTTTCCAGCGTGACACCGGGATGTGTCTACATAATACGTAGATTAGTAAACATTTCGACTTACATGTATCTTGTTTTTCATTCGGGGTATGTTCATCAAGCTTTTGACAAAGAAACTTGCTTTCTTCTTCTTCCATAGTTTGCCTAACTTTTCATGGCACGTAACATGGACAGCGTTAATTTTGGACGGTTTCAATCGCTTCCGCACAATCTTATCAGTGTCATATATATAGTTGTTCGACCTTTTTCGATATATTCAAATTAAAATTATATATAATTATATATTCGATTTATATAAATGTCTGTGAATACATGCGAATATGCGAATACACGGGAAATTGTTTGTGAACAAGCGGCAATATATTCTTGCATGAAATGCAGCTTTTTCTGAGGGCAGTATGTCTATACGTATATACACTCGAGACTTCGAAAAATCTGACGAATCGACGGCCGTGGATTCGCAAATCGACGGCCGTGGATTCGCGAATCTAAGGCCGCCTATTCAAAACTGGAATTGGACATCGGTGAATATGTGGCCGTGCATTCGCGAATGCACGGCCACATATTTACGCATGATTTTGAATATGAATCGAATCTGAATCCGTTGCTAACTTTACCAACATCTTGCATTCGTTGTAGGATTTATTCATATGTTCCATAAATATGTTTTTCTTCCGTCTGTCCTCGAGAATTAAGTCGTCTGTCACGAAAACCGGACTGTCGCTCAGTGCGTTTTTAGCCTGTAGAAATACTTCCCTGCATTCCGGCCTATAGACGAATTTGGCGATAATATGCCTCGGCTTGTCCGTTCTTTTCTCACCGGTACGGTGCACATTTTCCATTGTTATATTTTGCAGACGAAGTTTGTTTTGAATCAGATCCTTTACAATATCAGTGGGATTTTCCCCGAACCGGATTCCCCCGAACCGGATATTATATTAACGTTCGTTCTCTAGGACTATCTCTCTCAGAGTTTTATTTTCCTTAGTAAGGTCCTGGACTCTCACGCGAAGCAGTTTTAGCTCTGGGAGCACAAATCGGTCCAACAATTTTTTGTTCTCCTGGACGTCCTTGTCAGTATGCTCAATACTCTGTATGACATTTTTTTGATTGCGCTCGACTTTTGTCAATCTTTCGGGGAAGCTCTGTTGCCGCACATCTGTATTTAGTGTATGCTGTAGATCACATATTGAGCGCCTCATAACATTTTCAAATGAGTCGCTCTCGGATTCGGCTGAAGATTTTTCACCCATAAAATCCGTAATTTGTGTATTTTTTTTATTTGCGACTTCTTTCTCGGTACGTCGTGTTTTTGGCGGCATGATTTCAAGACCAGTGTTTGGAGACAGATATTGTACAATACGGTCGGTGTCTGGGTGAAAACTGCGAGCCGAGCTGAAACGCGTCTACTCTCTCCTCATGCGCTACCGGAAGTTTCTACATATATATGTTTTATATGATTGGAAAGACCACGATTCGGGCTTTCCGAGTAAAGTAAAAATTTAATTCTTACTTTTATTTCAACGGTTTTGTTACAGTTAGAAATCAGTTATTTAAAAGAAATAATTTTTATATCGCTAATTTCACCTATTATTTTACAAGAAACGAGTCCGAGATTTTGCATGGTGATAATAAACCTTTCAAACCAAACAAGTGTGTCTCATTTTTGTTAATCTCTCAGAAAAAGTGTGAGATCGTTGTTAAGTTTATTTTTTGAAACAAAATGAAAATCTATTTCAAGTTCCAATAACTTCAAAACAGGACAATATTTTGAAAAACTGAGACACGTTCGTTTGGACTGTAAAGTATACAAAATGTTGCCCAAAAATTGAAATAATCGGATGAAAAATAGAGAAATTATTATATATCGGATATAGAGCGTAAAAAATCATCTACTTTTCAGATGATAATCTGTAATTACTATCCGCTACTTCATGATAATGACACAATATTCTCACACAATATGTAGGGATCACTTTGGAGCAATATATTTTAAGAAAGTGTAGAAAACCAGTCACGAAGATGAATTTTTATGCTGGAATATGGCCCGTTGATCAGTTTTCAGACCTTCCAAAATCCCTCACCAAGGGTGATTGAGTAGACGTCGGCCGCCAATTAGCACTCTATAAAAGGCTTGCAGAGATGTGATTTGCGGCAATTGGGCATTCACGGATTTAATTGCCGACTGAAAAAAAATCTAGCTCAGGGAAAGAGAAAAAAACAGGAACTGGTCACTCGACAGACAAACGAAAAAAACTGGTGGAGTTACAAAACTTTACTATTAACGCGAAAATATACAATTTGCGTGAATAATGTTGCCTTTTTATAATTATATGTACGATGGTGTCCACACTGCCCCTAGCACCGGATTAAGCGTTATTAGATACACTAGCTCGGGAGATGTGATGACGGATCAGCCCTAACAATTCGTCTGATCTCTGCAACCGTTTGAAGTATACACATGCGATCAACAACATCTACTCTTTACGGTTTTTAGTAATATCTTCCCCTAAAACGAGTTGCTCGTTAATTTCGATACACTGTTAATATTACATTTTTCTTGTAGAAAATCCGTGACGGACCTTGACCCGACATGGCGCGATTTACTCGAAATATCATCGCATGTTTATTTTTGATGGTTTCCATATATCTGCTGTCAACTATATGGACTATATGGGATGAACCGTCACACCAGATAAAGCCGCCACCCCAGACGAAATCGTCACGTCGGATGACACATTCAGCCCCCTCTCCCAGATGTATACTCACTGATTTGGATCCATTCCACAAGTCTATCCGAAAATACATCCGCAAGATGCTTCCATTAACGTGCGAGCGTGTGGATGAAGCAAAAATAACCCACCAAGATGGAAAGTGGATCCGAATAAATCGCACAACAGTCAAACAAATCTTCAAAGATCAGCTCGAATATTGCCAGTATTCCCGTATCGATCGCATAGCGACCGATGACGATACCATCGCCTTTTCTGACAGATACAAATTTCAAAAAGATACAAAGGCGGAAGACGCATTTGTGAGAGTGCAATGCTATAATAAGAAAGGGGAGATAATAGAGACTAATTTCTATGCGTTTATCTTCCCTATGCCATCTACAGAACGACAACTTCGGACGCGTCGGTTTCTTGAACACCAAATGAAATACAAAATAGATAAGCATGTGAATGTGATCGTCGTTGGAGTCGACGCTGTATCCAGATCAAATTCTATTAGACATCTTCCTAAAACCAGAGAGATATTGCTTAACAATTTCAGTGCTGTGGAGTTCGTTCACTACAATAAAGTAGCGCATAACACATTCGTTAACCTCGTTCCGATCCTTGCAGGTAAATATGTGTCCGAGCTGCCATACACTCCCAAAACCATGAGATCTAAGCATTTTGATGGATATCATTTCATTTGGAAGGACTTTGCGGCTGCAGGCTTCGCAACTTTATTAGCGGAGGATTACCCCAGTATAGCGACATTTAATTACCACAGACGAGGGTTCCAGAATGCACCTGTTGATTTCTACCTCCGTCCGTTCAACTTGGCCATGCAAAAAGCGAAGGAACTTTGGCACAACAAAGAGCAGTGCATCTCCTGGAGGTCGGAAACTAAGATCGTCCTAGACTGGGTAGGAGACTTCATCCTGGCTTCCAACAACACACCATTCTTTGCTTTGACCTGGACTGCTCGACAAAGTCACCATCGTATCAACTTGGTTGGAACGGCTGATACGATGTATGCTGATTTTCTAAAACAATTGAAAGTTCATGGTGTCCTGGAAAACACCGTTGTCTTCTTTCTATCTGATCACGGGATGCGGTCTGGGGGTATTCGTGAAACCTACATAGGGAAAATGGAGGACAGTCTACCTATGCTGTTCATTTCCTTGCCTGACTGGTTCAAGAGCACATATAAGTCACTCGTCAACAATCTATATGCGAATTCTAAACAACTGATAACCCCATTTGATATTCATGAAACTCTTAAAGACCTTCTTTACCTGAATAGATCGGTTGAGGAGTCAACGAAGAACAGCATAACGAGGGGCTACAGTTTATTTCAACAAATTCCATCCGAGCGCACATGCCAAGATGCGACAATTTCGCCAGACTACTGCACCTGCCATTCGGAAGAGAGCATGCAGACAGATGCACGGATTATCAACAGAGCTGCGAACTTCGCTGTTGGTCAAATTAATTTGTTGACATTAAGTATGAGAGGTCTGTGTGCAGGGTTAGAGCTTGTCGCAATTCACAAAGCGTCACGTTCAGTTTTCAAGACAAATTTGTTAGATAAAAAACAAGAAAGTCCGATTGTTGATTACAAGGTAACAATAACAACGTCGCCAGGGGGCGCTAGATTCGAAGCCACCGTGCGCCATCTTGAGGCAGACGATCGATTCGCGATAGCAGGAATAATCAACCGTGTGAACCTCTACGGTAAACAATCATTTTGTGTTGACGATTTCTCTTTAAAGGAATACTGCTATTGTCTACAAAATTAGAACTGATAAACATATTACCAAGCACATGAGCATCTGACGCATGGTTATTTCCATTGTGGTGTGTCGCATACAACATGACGGATAATGCCTCAGGTCGAATTTACCCTCTCGTTCATGTATGAGCAATTTCGAACCCAGACCTACTTTGTGCAGCCCGTTACTCATTCAGCGATGCTTCTCCATGCCAATCGTTCAATTCGTCAAAAAGGCAACCTTGCATACATTGACGTTTTGGAATTGATGGCTTTCAAAACTATTGAAAAATATTTTCTCAAGTTTTGGAGGGTCTTTCCCTGCCATCATGTCAGATAGAATATATACCGTGTATATGACAGGACCCTTCACAATCATTTTGGTGTTTCAGTATGTTGTTGGCTGTGGAATGTTCTTTTATTCTTTGGAAAGTACATCTTTTATGTAAGGCCTACGTACTCACTTTCACCACCAGGAAACGTAAACTACGGAGCTTCGGCATCCCTTGGGGTTCGGATCTTCAGCGGACACAAGGTATCTGTCGATAAATTTGAGGTTCTTGACGAGGTATCGACGAATTATGCTGACGAATGTTCCCGGAATGCGTTCCCTATTCTGCCCTATGTATGGTAAACGAATCCATATTTTGTGAATCTTCATGTCGTTGTTTGATTCGGATATCCACGGACATGGGCTTAATTACTTCACAAGACGATTAACAACGGAACGAGGAAACCCCTTTCACTAAAGAAATTGTTTAGCTATATTCACCTCAGTTCAATGAATTGAACCTGAGGTACTGTGAGTTGTTTTCCGATAAATTGACTTATCTGCAGAATTGAACCTTAGGTTTACGAAATTGACTTCATCGATACTTTCGAAAGATTCATGCGCAAAGTTCAATTAAGAGTGAAAAAAATTCAGTGTTCCAAGAATGTTTTGAAAACTGGTGAGTTTCGCTAAAACTAGAGTATATCATCCACAAACCGAACACAAATTGATCTGTTGGTACAATTTGTTTATCACATGGAAACATAGTTCTGGTGCCAGTGTCTCCCAATAGCTTTCTCAGCGTGTTATTATGTAACGTAGTTTATTGGATACTAGTTTATCTCGGTACATTCGTTTCAAGATAATATCATTTACCTTCGTTAACCCTACACGGCAAGGGGGAGGTGAAATGGCTCCCTTACCAAACTTTCTGCGCTATCTCCGGAACGACAGAAAATTGAGAGCTGACACTACGTGACTTTATAGTTTATCATATTTGGGTCATTTTGAGCCTGTATGCATACCCCCACCTCCCGGGTAGAGGACCATGTGTAAATCCAAGGGTACCAGAAAAATGATGTTTTCTTCATTTTTCTTCAAATTTTCTTCTTTTCCGCGATGAAAAGTGGACAAAAACTATTTTCTTTCACATCACATTAATATTTACTAATTTATCACGCAGTTTTGCGGAGAAATTGCATAAATGAAAAATTCGGAAAAGTCGGACCGAAAAATCGACCAAAAATACCGTTTTTGAAAATGACGTCATCAAAAAGGTCATCTTGGATTTTTTAAAGTTTCTAGTAGATCTTGACCCAAGCGCATAGTGTAGTAAGTTTCAGTCTCCTAGCTCAGGGAGTAATAAAAATAATTAGGGGGGGGCAAAATGGCCCTTTTCCAGGCCTGGACATGTCCCAAACAGCCCAGGCCAGATAAGGGCACTTTTGTAAACAAGGATTCAACATCCAATGATACGAAAAGGTAACCATCCTCATTTAGATCACTAGGAATAGCGCGAATTCTTTCCACAGCATCAGGGGCGTCCTTCAGGCTAATTAACGGTGTGTTAGCGGATTCAACAAATTGGCGAGCAATTTCCCGATTAAGTAATAGGCGAGCGGCTATTGGGCGAAAAAAGGCTTATTTTAATTCACCCCTACCTCATACATACAGAAACAACATATACCGTTTGAAAGCCTATCGTATGGACTTTTCAATGGGCCCTGTCATGGTCTTGAAATATGATGCCGTGTACCAGAAGAATTTTGTTAAACAGAGACAACTGAAGCACAAGTTTCCATTCTTTGGAATGGAGTATTGGTATTGAAACGACTATAATTTATTTAACTTAGTTTTCCTCCATCTTTTAACAATATGTGTCGATTTTCTCAATATTAGCTGGCAAGCCACCGGATGCCAATATTTATGATGATGTCACATGAAGATCATCTCAAAATATCCGCTAGAATACAGATTTTCCCCAAAATCTCAAATTTGAAGTTTTCTTTTAATAAAAATTCTGAATCAATCTCATTGAAACTGTCTGTGTTCAATTGCTCGTCTATCGGCTTTGTCGCCAGATGTCGTCAATTTTCCCCTCCAATTTGATATCAGTAAGTACTGATGGCGTAGCTGGTGAATTTATCAAGTGATAGTAACAAGTTATTCAACTGAGTGCATCAATTATAGATTCGAAAAGTAGGAGATCAGGTTGATTAAATGAGACTAGCATCGTGTATCATCGTTCGAACCCCAATATTGGGGTTTAATTGGGATAATATGACGTTCCTGAATTTACAACTATTAATCAATGAAATTTGAAATTATTAATTTGATATTGACAGAGACCGTTTTAAAATTTCAAAAAATGTTTCACGAGAAAAGGAGAGAGCTACTGTTATTGGAGCAAACTTTCCCCATTCGAGACCACAAAATGACTTTTGCATGAAGCTATGGTTAGGATACAGGTGAGTGAGTGAGTGAATAGGGTTTAACGTCGCTTTCAACATTTTTTCAGCTACATGTATATCACGACGGGGAAGGGAAGGGAGGGGGATGAGCGGGGGGTACCTACTTGTAACAGAGCAGATCTAATGCTGCCATTTTATAGTTCTGTCCCACTGAAATATCATCCGTAGGCAGATATGACACCCCACTCAGTCACATTATACTGTCACCGAGCGAACCAGTCATTGTTCTATCATATTAATGCTGAGCGTAAGTTCCATTTTACAATTATTTTGTATGACCCGGCCTGGAATCGAACCCAGTACCTACCGCTTACGAGGTGGTTAGGATACATTTCTGCATGTATGATATTAATGAAAACATCTTGAATTTCATTATAAGCTATGGCATGGGTGGCGTTTCCAAAAATACAACAACTGCCTAGTCACTATAGAAACAAGGCATACGTTCACGTCACATTCATTCTCATATAGTGAGGCCAACTCTCAATAAGGATCCACCGCAATTAATTTGCTTTGACAAACTACGACTGGATGGTTAGGTGGCTCTCCACAGTTTCCCGATCTAATTCCTAATACGATAGACCGTCCGTGCTCATAATTCGTCTTGCTTTCTTAATAGCTTATATGTATAATACCATCCTGTTCAACATTATCAACGCTGCAAACGAGCGTTTTCAGATCGATGACTGGCTTCGTCTACACTGTGATCGGTGTCATGGAGTAAATTTTGTCCTGCCTCAGTCATGCCCTTTGACTGTGCCTAAAAATCAGGACTCATTAAAATCTGACCAAACAAACGGGCAGGTTGACCCCAACTTTTCCCCCGCCTTTTTAAGTTGGTACCGGACCTAGGAACATAAATTTAATTGAAATCGCTCTTACAGATTTTTCTGGAAATTGAGCCGAATTTGACCATTTTTTGACATTTTAAAGGGGTTTTCTATGGAAAATGAAGCAAGCTTGGAGGGGAATGTTCGAGTTTTATTTTTCTATAACATACATGTATCAGTCCTGTGTCTTAAAATAATAGTTTAATCATGCTCTATATATATATATATATATATATATATATATATATATATATATATAACGAGAAAATCCGGTCCGAATTTACTGACTTTCGCGGTGTGTCCGCCAGCGATCGCTGCTCAGCCTATTATAGCTTTCGCCTAATCAGAGACAACGCTATAGGTGTGCAGTTGACCGTGTATACACCAAAACAGCTTAATTTCGCTCAGTTTCAAAAGTGTTTTGATGTCATTTCTCTTCATTTATTAACAAATATAATTTCATAGAAATTTTCCATTAGTAATGCAAGTGAATGAAAAGATAATCTTTTTATACCTATTCAGTCTGTCAAGCCGTCCCCCCATTCATTCATTTTAATATGGGTAAAAATTACGAATTATATAAATTTACAGCATAGTGAAGGGGATATATTGTAGATATTTTGTAGAGGTAAATATATTTCAGGAAACCAATATTTATTTGAATGTAGCTGTTTATATTCTGCCCTGCACCATATACAGTAAAATTCGATCGGCTGACGAGTCGTAAGCTGCAATACTCCCGCGCGTATTAAACATCATGCGTGTCCCAGATTTAATTTTCGCATATATCTCGATTTTCAGGCTGAAACCCCTGAAAATGGGCTGTAGTTGCATGTGATATCCTGAATCATTTTGAGCGTGTACTTTGAAATGTATCTTATAGAGGTGGATTTAGAAATATTTTCAATTGGACTTTATGGCATTTCCTGACTATATGAAAACCAAATCCGTTATACTTTTTTGAACCTTACTGAGTGAACGGTGGAGTTGTTCGATGCAAAACTCATTAATTCTCGGATGACCTTAATTCCCGACAGCTGTGGCGCGCTCCGTCAGGAATTTTTCTGAATCAGACACATCTCCTTCAAATAAAAAAGAAAACCCAATGCTATTTTATCAGATTTAGCAGCATTATAACAATTATTATTCAAGGCATGCCATATCTTAAATATGGCTGAATCACTCGATAGCTTTTTAAATTTGATATCTTTTTGTAAATCCAGTGTTTTCTTGTTTTAAGATGCATGTATATGATAGGATCGAACAAGGGACTGTCACCCTCAGTTATGATGTACTTGTAGGGATATGGATCATATAGAGTGGAAGATATTGACTCTATGACAGATTTGTGTTTCCACTTGTTTGTCGTTTATATGATTTTGCGTAAAATGTCGGCCGGCCAAGGACCTCAAAAACGCTTTTAAAAACTTTCGATGGCATTTTTTGTTACAAATGGGTGCCCATGCGAAATTACTTCTTTGAGTGGTAGGGATCAAGGTAGGAGGGGATACCACCCTGATTTCGGTCAATTAAGGTCATCTTGGGGTCACTCTTGGGGTCAAATAAGGTCAAAAATGGGTAAAAATCGCTTATAAAGTAACATCCACCGTATTGTTTGTTACCTATGAGTATCCAAGCTGAATTAGTTGTAAGTAGCGTAGAGTGTAAGGTAGACATAGATAACAGGTTTATTATAAGAATTAAGGTCATTTGAGGGTCACTATTGGGTCAAATGAGGTCAACAATTGTGAAAATCGGTTATATGCACAGTAGTAATTGTTACGATAGGGTATTCAAGTTGAATCAGTTGAAAGTAGTGTAGGGTTGAATGCAGTCAAAGATAACACGTTAATTATTAGAATTAGTCATTTTAGGGTAACCTTTGTGTCAAATGAGGTCAAAACTTGTGAAAGTCGGTTATAAATTGATATTTACAGTACTAATTGTTACGCATGAGTATCCAAACTGAATCAGTAGTATGTAGTGTAATGTTAAAATTAGTCAATGTTAACACGTTAATTATTCAAATTAAGATTATTTGAGAGTAACCTTTTGGTAAATGAGGTCAAAAATGGGTACAAATCGGTTATAAATTAATATCCACAATACTAATTGCTACGAATGGGTAGACAGGCGGAATTAGTTGCATGTAATATAGGGTTTAAGGTAGGCATAGCAATCATTATGTAACCATTATATTGTCTGTCGATGATTATTTTTCTAGCTGATGGCTGTACGAATAGAGCCAAACTAGGCCGATAAATATTCGGATCGATCTGATTTTTGAAGGGGCTTGGCTTTGAGAAATTGCTACTTTCAGCTTCATGTAATCACAATACCATGAATTTTAAGAGCAGAATGAGAATATGAGTCTCAGATGAAACCACATGGTCACCATTTTTAATTTAATACTTGTATTCTCAGCTGAAGATTATGCCAACAGAATAAAGATGAGCATAACGTAATAAGCTATGGCGTTATTCTGCTCAATTTAAACAAGTTTGTACCTAGAATAAAAATATTCTAACAGTAACATGAAAAAAAGAAGAATTTCCGGATGACTCTTTATGGTCGCCATTTTGAATTTAACTATCATTTGTAATCTGACGATTAAGCAAATAGATTCAAAATAGGCAAAATATATCTGACTATGATGTGAGACCCTTCGGTTTTGATAAATTTGCACAATAAACTAAGAATAATGCCTTGACATACAGAAGCAATATGGAAAAGCAGGAGATTCAGATAATCCTACACAGCTGCCATATTTGATTTGAACATCGTATTTTGAGCTTGGGGATATGCAAATAGATTCAAAATGAGCGTAAGTTGTTAGGTTATGCCAAGAGATCCCTCTGTTTTGATAAGTTTGCATAATGAGCGAAGAATAGTGCCTTTAGCATATGAAAATAGATTCCAAATGGGCATAAGATGCTGGGTTATGCATAGAGATCACTCGATTTTGATCAATTTGCTTAGTGAGGTAAGAATAATGCGGTGAACTATAGAGCAACAGGAAAAAGTGTAATTTTCAGATGACCCTATATGGCCGCCATTTTGAATTTGACCATCAAGTCTTGATCTTTGGGATATGTAAATAGATTCAAAATGGGAATAGAATGTTGGGCTATGCTTAGAGATCCCTCGATTTTGACTAATTTGCACAATGGGCTAAGAATAATGCATAATATATGAATAACCTAAAAAAGGCGATTTATGGACGAAGCCACAAGAGCGCCATTTTGAAATAACGCATGATGATTAATCACTAGAATTACATAAACAGGCTCAAAATTAGCCGAATATAATATCCCAAAACTACGTAAAGTCATTGCTCTCGATTTTTAATCATTCTGGTGATACCGCAAATGTTCCATAGGGCGCTAAATTTACCAACCCTCTATCACCTAGGCCAGAAAGGGTTAACTACTTCAAACTCGAGAAAGAAAACTTCGGACCAACAATTAACTTGATCAGGAAGGTCCAGTCTATAAGATAATGGATGTTGCCGAAATTCACAAACAAAAATACTAAATTGCCCTACACTAATATCTTAAACTTCACCCCGTAGAACTACTTCAGATTTGATACCCATTTCTTTTACATGGAAATTCACATTAAAATATTTTGGCCATCTTCGGATGTTATTTGACCTCGAAATGATCTGATAATGACCTAAAATTGCCAAGGTTGTCTTAGGAGCCACCCTACCTTGAACCATACTGCATACAAAAGTAAATGACAAACAGCGAAAAATATATGAAATAAAACAGACTTTTCCCTCATTTTTGACCTCATTTGACCCGTAAAGTGATTAATTATCCACTAATTAACGAGCTAGCCATACCTGCGTTAAAGCCATAGAGTGCATAAAACCAATTTAGCGTGGATAGCCATTGGTAACAAACAACACAATGAAAATTAAGTTAGGAACGACTTTTATCAATTTTTACCTCATTTAACACCTAAAGTCACCCCGAAATTACCATCGATGTCCAAAATCCGGGTGGTATCCTCTCCCAACTTGAACCCTTACACACAACGCACTAATTTAGCATGGGTACCCATTTATAACAAACAATGCCATCAAAAGTTACATTTCGTGTCTTTGGCCGGCCTACTAATATGTTTTCATTCCTCTCATCAATCTGTGGCGCATGTAAAAAATTCCATCTTACAAAACTATTATCTGTCCTATAGGATTTTTTTCTGCCCTAGAGGACAGAATATCTGGCCTATATCCTATAGGACAGAACTGTCTGTCCTATAGGATCATATAAGAAATAACAGCATTTCCCATTGAATCGTATAGGAATTTATGGTAAGGATTATTTTCAATAACAAAAGGATTCATCAAAAGTGTATCCACACGTAGGCTACATGTTGCGGAGTCGTACACATTTGAAATTAGTGCAAAAACAGTATTGTGCCATAGTCTAAATAATAATGAACTCCACTTGTTTAGACTTATTATAGACTTGGGTACTTCTTGGCTTCCATTGGAACCCATTTAGGTTAAGAAAGTCCCATTGGTATGGTATTTGCAGCGAGTTGTCCTACAGGTGGTCACATTTTAGACAGGGGTCAGATTTCGTGACCTATTGACCTCTGGTGACCTACATAATTGACATATTAGCATATAACAACATGTCATTAGCAAATGATACCAACATATAGAGGATCAGATTACCAACATTTCGAGTGGTCACATGTCACGATATCACAATTATGTGCAAAGTTATTCAACTTTATATTTCCCCCACCCCAAAATCTGGTCCCTCAGATTGGACTCGGGTGTCCGTCTTTAAGAGGTGATTACTATCACTAAGCTGTGAGTCCCGGATTGCTTTCAAAGTTTTTTTTTGCATCTAAGGATATAGGACTTTCAAAAAAACATAATGAGAATTTGCCACCCCAGGTGGTACCAGTTGATGAAATTTTGGGGTCTGGCTCATGGACTATTCGGAGTTCTTTTATGGACGACGGCTGAATATTGAATGTCGGATCTGATGTGTGCTATGTCTGGTACCGTATTCATCTCTGGAATCCGACACGACAGCTTCTCAGCAGCTATGGTGGGATTCATAAAGAGTTGCTGACGTCGATACCTCGCCAAAAACACCGGAGACAGATTGATGCGTCAAGTCACCCGATCAGGTGCTAGCTTTCGCGACAAGTCTATTACTGTAAGAATCTTTCTCATGCACACAATAAACAACCCGATGCATAGGAATGCGCTTAAAAAGAACGACACAAAATACCGGAAACATCATCAAGGGTCTCGGATTGTAGTGCCTATGCCACGCAGCACAGCTTCGTACTATAATGCAGGGTATATCATCTCGACCCGCACTGGAAGAGATCCATATTGGCATTCATTTTGAAAGCACAGTATCACGGTGAAACTCCGAGCGGCGCTTGTCAGCTGACTTCCGTTACCTTGTAGATCAGCTTGAGATGAACATCCAAGAGAAACACATCAAAATAGATGAGATGAAATACACCATTCACGTGCGAAGTCATAGGACTTCTACTGAATAGTCGCGAATAATATAAATTCCAGCTATGGGACTTAAATTTACCACACTATACCTTAAATGAAACCTAATCCAAGATGATCGCTCTTTTATTTTCCAGCAGGCTTACTTTAGTCGATTGATTGGTCATATTTTTTGAGAAACTGGATAAAAATATCTTTTTGTTATACTTCGTTTAATACACCTCGGTGAAATACAGTAACACGGGACACCATAGAATACATACAAAGGCACATTCAAATTGCGTATATAAAATTATCACCAACCGGGCCATCGGTAATTCAAACGCATACGAAACATTCATCTGGCAATATACAGTGAACCGACTGTCACAGTTTAGTCAGAAAATACAAAAGAACTCCAAAATGACATTCTACAAAGTCACATATCTGCAGCTCTCCTTCTGTGTGTGTGTTTGTGTGTTATAGAGATTCATGACTATTTTCAAAAGAAATTTCCCTCTCTGGAGGAGCCCCTCCTAAGGAAACTTCATATTGAAAAGGCGATGTACTAAATATGCCTTTTTAAATACGAATCTTCTCTATACGAAACGAACAAATTGTTGAAGAATGTTACTATTCAACGTTGTTCCAAGTAGGATAGAAATGTAGTTTCGTTATAAGAAATGATGATTTAAAAAAAAAAATCGCTATAAGAAACGATGTTTCTAAAACAGTTTTTACCCCTCGGCCAACTTTGGCCTAGGGGTATTGTCGTCATCATGTACGGCTGTCCGTACGTCCGTCCGTCCGTACGTCCGTCCGACCGTTACCGCGATATCTACAGAACTGTTTCATGCATGTCAACCAAACTTGTTACATCTATTTATCTTCATGTAAATCAGAAGCCTATCGAAAATGAGTCATCTCGGACAATATTTTGCAGAGTTATGCCCCTTTTTACAAATAAAAATCCATTTATGATTTGTTATTGTGATAATTTCAGAACTGTTCCATATACAACATCCTAACGTGATACAGTTGTTTCTCTTGACCTGAACTAGATGCCTATCGAAAATGAGTCGTGTCAGAAAGTATTTTGCAGAGTTATGCCCCTTGTCTAATAAAATCCACTAATTCCTATGTTAAGTTTGCATATAATTTCTATATCATGTTTGTATACTATCACATTTATTTATTGATTGGATGACTGATTTATTGATTTATTCTCTTACACAATGCGAAGAATGCCTGCAAATCTGTTTTGAAAATGACACTAGATGCCTATCGAAAATGAGTCGTGTCAGAAAGTATTTTGCAGAGTTATGCCCCTTGTCTAACAAAATCCACTAATTCCTATGTTAAGTTTGCATATTATTTCTATATCATGTTAGTATACTATCACATTTATTTATTGATTGGATGACTGATTTATTGATTTATTCTCTTAGACAATGCAAAGAATGCTTGCAAATCTGTTTTGAAAATGACATACATGTGCCATTTAGTATACATGTACTGTATTTATCTAGGCATGTGTACTGTTGTTTTGGTGAGACATCGATACAGCTCTTTCAATTTATTCCAGAAACAAATTAATTTAAGGGGAGGAAAACTTTTTTTTTTTTCAAAGATAGTACACTTACAATACCAGGGGTAAATATTTCTTCCCACAAGCCAATCAATTGGTAGAGACACCCTTACATTATAATAGCTGGGGTTCAGAGCCGAGGGGTTTCGATAGCGCAGCTTCATGTTACTTATAGATTTTTGTGATTGTGCAACATTGTTACGCCAATAACGGGAAACGTTGTAGGCTATAGATACAATGTTGCACAATTACATGCGGAACTCCCCCTGAAACTTCATGCGCACGTATGTGTGTGTGCGCGTGTGTGTGAGTGTGTGATCCATATCGGCCGTCTCCGTGCCATATTGAGCCCAAGGTGGATGCTCACTCGTTGTAGGCCTATTGTTCATAAAGTATTGCTGATATCCCTCAAGGTAATCCGGTGGAGAAGAGAACAGATAAGAAATAAATAAATGAGTGAAAAAATATGTCTGCAGTTCAAAAAAGAGAGACCAACGACGGCAATTCGCGATACATCGATCAAATTTTAAACGGTTCGGAGATGAATAAATAACTTTTGATATGTATGTACACTTAACTGATTCAGATCAAACAAAAAAGTAGACAGATCGGGAACACATCACAGGTCCGTAGATTGTTGTGCGAAACTGGGCATCTCCATACACAATACAAAGACAATTCTGTCAGACGAAACGTAGTGGTATGGTCACAACAACAAATCCATGTGAATGTGTCGTTCCCATACTGGAATTTCGTTCAACGTAAATGTGTGACCCATTGAAGAGGTAGATCCTCTCGTCGGCACTGAGAAGACACAACATTAGATCACCGTGAATAGTTTGGACCCGCGCCCCACATTCACACGCTGGCTATCTTTGACGTTCATTGTGTGCAGGTGCTTGGTCAGCATTGCCTGCCCAGCTCTCAACCACAAAAACCTCACTTCTGTTCTTCTATCTGTTTTAAGTGATTTTGCGTCTGTCGCGCGGACGGTATTTAATTTTCTCCTCCAGACTCACACATGGAGCTAATTTTCACGCCCTAGTCCACCTATACGAATCAGCAATGAGTACCTCGTGGAGATTGAGGGTGGTAATCTATGAGTTAAAATTTCCAAAATATCTCATGGTTTACACATTTTGGCCTCGTTTCTGTGCATCTCACCATATGTTTAGATGCTCACTACTCTATTCTGTGTTCATCCTGTGTCCAGTATCGGACTCCACTAGTAATTCTCACCCATTGATCCGTGACTCGAATTTCATTCAATGCATTCCACTCGCAGATATAAGGAGGCAGATCTATCAGTGAAAGCTCGTGTTCACAAAAATACATTCAGAAAGTGTCAAATGTTTAACGTTGTTTCCATCTCGTATTATTGGTAGACTAACACGGCTACGCCAAATTTTATCAAAAAAAAAATAGTGGCGATGATCATCATATGAAGACTTATTTATATGAACTGGTCTTCCGCTTTGGAGTATTATCTCTCCAACTGTCGGAGTAAAATCATAACAACTTATGAAGCGTCCAACAGCATCCAGGCATGTAAGAGATTGGACACGGACGCTGGCACTTCACATTTGAGCACAAGGAACTCTCGTCGTCCGATAATTCTCAGTACATCACCATAGTCTGTGATCTGCTCGCTATTAAAACCCTCAACTTCCCATATATTCTCATGAACACAATGCAAGATATGCTCAATGCAAAAAGAAAGGTGGGCACTTTGACATCATTCAGGCACCATACACGTAGGCTCCCGGTAAAATGCCATACACATAACTTGCTTCACTCCAGACGGAAGCGGGTAAGACACTTTTAAGTTGTAGGTATTTATATCTATGGTGTTCCATTTCGGCCATTTTTGCGTCGCGCGTCGCAGGCGACGGGAAGGGCGACGTCGCCCACGACGTCGCCCGCGACGTCGCCCTTCCCGTCGCCCTTGCCGTCGCGTTCTTATAATGTTAAGAGATACAACGCGACGCGACGTCGCCCTTTTTAAACGCGACGTCGCCCGCGACGTCGCCCTTCCCGTCGCGCGTCGCGCGTCGCTTTAATCAACACGACGCGATAGGCGACGTCGCCCACGACGTCGTGCACGACGTCGCTCGCGACGTCGCCCATCCCGTCGCCCTTCCCGTCGCGTTCTTATAATGTTAAGAGATAGAACGCGACGCGACGTCGCCCTTTTTAAACGCGACGTCGCCCACGACGTCGCGGGCGACGTCGCCCTTCCCGTCGCGCGTCGCGCGTCGCCTTCCGGTATTATAGGACAAAATCGATCTGCGCATGCTTAAGGAGCAGCTATTGCGATGTGGATCGTATGGCGAGGCCGTCATTTCATGAATGATCTCTGCCACTATCGATGAAGAAAATGTCAGCGTAAATGAATAATGATTATCCTGCATTATCGTATAGCTTTTAAATGATGTTAAATATTAGTCCATGCTTGGAATGATGCCTGTTATGAAGTTATCTCTCGGAAAGTCTGCAACTCGCTGTGTTGTACTGTACAAATTATATCTTCGCTTCCAAAAAATATACGCAACCCCCACATCCGTACATCGTCTTGAAATTTTTTTATTCCCATTGGATTTCGCGTGTATGTGTGTGTGGATTTTCTGTGTGCTTTTATGTGTTTGTGTTTTCAGTTGTTCTTACAGTATACCTCCACATTTACCAGGCCGTTGAAAATATCCTTTTATTTACTGCTGTCCAACACTGTACCGTTACTTAACCTGTCACGTCCCGACAGATTGTAGTGTAGATCTATAAGCTTTCAATTTAGCGGAGAGAGATAGTCCCATAACTCTCAAAAAGAAAGAAATTTTTTTTTGATGGAATTGAAGTTATTTTGTTCTTTCTATTCTTTCTAAGAACTGACTGAAGAATATTAGTCCTTCTGCACTCTTTAAATCGTCCGGCATGTCCACGATCGTTCTAGACGATTGAACTTAAAATTCAGGACGAGTTCTTGGAGTTCGAGTAAGTTGCTCTTAACTGCAAAGATTCTTTCCTCATTTTCAAGAAAAATTTAAAAAAATTCATCCTTGAAACACAATTGTAGTCAAATGGCCTGAATAAAACCTGGAACAAAATCCATGAATTATTTTAAGAGTGCATATCAACGAGATTTAAATTTTTCTTGAAATTGAGGAAAGAAGCCCTGCAGTTACGTAAGGACGTAGACAAGTTTTCAGATTTGGGGCGGGGGGGGGGGGGAGCTATACTATGACAGCACAATAAGGCGAGGGTCCAGGGGCCGCCTAGGCCTCGGAAGCTCCAGGATCCCAGATGACTGGAGATGCGTTCTTGGCCTTTCCCAGTGAATAAAACTCAACATTAAAACGCACACGTTGTAACCAGTTTTTTTTTTGTCTTTTCTTGCTTTTATGTGTGGGTATTTTCTTTCCAGGGTTATTCAACCTCAAACTTGGTCAACACAAAAAACGGTGTGCAAACTAATTAGCTCAGCGACTCATCCAGGTTGTGGTTTTGGAGGGAATACGTGTTTTGTACATTTTTGAGGGAATTTATACAGTAGTTTTGTGGGTTCCGAATCACGGTGACCGGCGGATAACTTTCCTAATGAACGCCTTATATTTCTTGCAATAAAGCATCTGTGTAAATCTTTTCTATTTTTATTGGAACGTCTGTTTCTGTGGACCCAAATAAATGTCGAACAACCGAACTGCGTTGTTTGTTTCTCGGTCAATTCGGCATGGTAATGCTTCCGGTACCACCCAATGGCAAATTCACGCTGGGACAAAAACGCGTGTGATTTCTTTTGTTGAATCTACGAGAAATTAAATGGCTTTAAATGATAATTTCAGTATTCGTTTCAGTGACTGAATCATATATTAATGGTCAAACACAATATCTAATGATTTGCGATAACCCTCGCCAGCATTGTAACATAATGCGGCATTAGAGATGTCAATTCCGGATTACGAATTGTGACATTGAAGACTGCACACGGACAAATGTCTCTTGGGCAAAGTCATTGCTTTAGTCACAGAACGGGGTAGTCTTCACCCCTCCCCTCCCCCCTCCCCTTCCCCCACCCAACCACACACATACCAAAGATTTCAAAATTAAAGATTTCATTATTAAAATTGTGGAAATATATCTGTGTGTCCTTTCCTCTATTTTCTTTTGTCCAAATATAGATGCTAAATAGATGTCCGATATCCATTTAGAGAGTTTATATATTGTAATGTTGAATATGCGAGTAGAATTCGTTCAGCTGTCAGCAACACGATGGAACGTGTGTGTAACTTTCTTAAATTTGAATCTGAATTCCATGCAGCATATCAGGTCAGATGGGGAAACATTTTCGACAGGTTTGAATTGAACCAGGTCCGTCAGGTTCAATCTTAAATGAATGGTGTCGTCCGTGAACAAATAACGAACTATCCAAATCCTGAGAGAATTAAATTAATTAGTGAGGATAATTTCCGTATCAGGCATGGTCAGCCAGATCAGGCCGTCGTTGTCTATGAACAATTTCTGCCTCAGTGATGGCAATCCAACAAAGTCCAGGCATGTGATACCACATTTTTCGCCTATTGGGATATTGGTGATAAATGACCACTCACGACCGCTAGATGGCGTGATCCGCTTCTTACCAAAGTGATTCGCAACTGCCCGCGCTGATGCACCGAGACGGACTTGATTTTCTCATTGATTTACAAGTTCGATTAGAGAATTTTATACATGCAATTATCGACGACAGATTTTCGTAGAAAATAAGGCCAAGAATCACTCTCAACTCTTAACAACACGAGCGCCAGCAGTCTAGATGTAAAAGGCGATTCAGAACTCCCCTATTAACTGTATGCTTAAACATGCCTCGTTTCGTCTGCTCGACCACTTTCCCCTCTGACAAACACGCATGGGGAATATGTATTTCACAAACACGTCTATTTTTTGTTTGTCTTGCAAATATTTAGGGGGAGGGGGCCATGCCCCCCTTGTTTACGGCCATGAGTTAAGAGCAACTTACCCGAACTCCAAGAACTCGTCTTATATTTGAAGTTCAATTGTACGATCGTGGAAATGCCGGATAATTCGAAGAGTGCAGAAAAACTAATATTCTTCAATCAATTGTTAGAAAGAATAGAGAGAACATAATTCTCACAGTAAAATGACTTCAATTCCATCATAATTTCTTTCTTTTTTTCTTCTTTTTGAGAGCTATAGGACTATCTCTCTCTGCTAAATTGAAAGCTAAAAGATCTACTACAATCTGTCGGGACGTGACAGGTTGAGTACCGGTATACAGTGTTGGACAGCAGTAAATAAAAGGATATTTTCAACGCCCTGGTCAATGTAGTAACATAAGGAGGTATACTGTAAGGATATCTGAAAAACGAAAACACACAAACACATAAAAGCACACATAAAAGCCACACACACATTCACTCGTGTACGGATATGGGGGTTGCGCATATCTATTGGAAGCCAAAATATAATGTGTATAGTACAACACAGCGAGTTACAGACTTTCCGAGAGATAATTTCATCATTCCAAGCATGGACTAATATTTAACACCGTTTAAAAGCTATACGATAATGCAGGATAAGCATTATTCATTTACGCCGACATTTTCTTCATCGATAGTGGCAGAGATCATTCATGAAATGACGGCCTCGCCATACGATCCACATCGCAAAAGCTGCTCCCTAAGCATGCGCAGATCGATTTTGTCCTATAATACCGGAAGGCGACGCGCGACGCGCGACGGGAAGGGCGACGTCGCGGGCGTGGGCGACGTCGCGTTTAAAAAGGACGACGTCGCGTCGCGTTCTATCTCTTAACATTATAAGAACGCGACGGAAAGGGCGACGGGAAGGGCGACGTCGCGAGCGACGTCGTGGACGACGTCGTGGGCGACGTCGCCCATCGCGTCGTGTTGATTAAAGCGACGCGCGACGCGCGACGGGAAGGGCGACGTCGCCCGCGACGTCGTGGGCGACGTCGCGTTTAAAAAGGGCGACGTCGCGTCGCGTTCTATCTCTTAACATTATAAGAACGCGACGGGAAGGGCGACGGGAAGGGCGACGTCGCGGGCGACGTCGTGGGCGACGTCGCTCTTCCCGTCGCCTGCGACGCGCGACGCAAAAATGGCCGAAATGGAACACCATAGGTTTTGGTGGATACATATACAAACAGTATGTGGCTGACAGAAAGGCATATATCATATACAGGTGGTTTAATTGGGTCTTTGATATAATACCTAATAAACTAGTGCGACAAATTGTTGAATGCTGCGGTATTTTATTTCCACACCAACATTTCAATAACGAGAGTAACAGCTGGTTAGTCACTGTTCTTCCTCCACTCTTTGACATTAGGTGACATTTGAAGAACACAACTGAACAGATCGACATAGCAGGACTTAACCACATGTATTGATTACGGGTAATAGAAAATACTTACAGTTAAAGCTGACATGTACATATATATATATATTATTGGTGTTTTCTGTATGATCTGACGAAAATCGTCGTGAGTGACCAGCCCTTGGCGTTTTGAAATCAAAATACAGCAGATATCGGATAATAAAGGTTTTATTTCTGTAGAAGTTAGACATGTCTAGGCTCTGTAAGCTGCATTTGGTGTTTTTGTTCCTTGTTGTCATGGTGATGCTCCTTCTAGTATACCGCGGAGATCATGTTCGGATTTTTAAAAAGCTAGGTGAGTAAATTTTCTTCTTTTTCATTCATTTCTCGAAGGAGGAGGTCATTATAGATAGTAAGACTTTTCTATATGTACATAGGGAAAGAATTTTAATTTGGTAAAGCGTTATAACTACTACAGTACTGGCAGTGCTTTGTTAAACCGTCATAACGAGATAGATGTAAGTAACTCGTTTTAATGAGATACAGTGATACAGGAATGAGATAACGCTTATTAAAAAAAAAATGGCATATCATTTCATTTGCGTCATTTGCGTCATTTGAATCTTTGTGTGAAAATCGATTCGATTGAAGAAGTGTTTTGATCGTCCCTATTTCCCTTTCATTAGCGTTTATCGTTCCGTTTCGCGTAAAATCATTTACCTCTTAAAGAAGAACTCGTATTCCACCCATGGAAGAGCATTGGCTCCAGTTGAGGGAAACGTTTCCACTTATAAGAGCGCGTTTCGCTTATAAAGAGCGTTGGGTGGTTATATTTTAGTTTCGTTAACTCGATTCACATTGAAGAGCGTTTGAACCCCAGTATTTTGCTTTCAAAGAAGCGTTTGAATTCCTGTATTTGCTCATAAACAAGCACCAAATCGGTACACTGAACCTGGGAACGATCGCCAAATGTTGTTGCGAACATTTGGTAGCAAACATCCAACGGATCTTCTAAGCGTCTTTTAGGGTTATATCGTCAAGCGCCTCCACTCGAAGTTTATCAAATTTGGCCATACATATCGCTTGCTCATAGAAAAATACGAGCGTAGCGTGTAAGATCTATGGCGGTACGTTTCGTAACTTTGTGTCTAATCCCGCTTAACCCGAGGCTAGGGGCCGTATGTATCTATGTATTTCAAGATCATCAACATCTTCATAGGTACAGCCACAATGTTCCTATGGAACAGTCAAAGCGTGACTGAGATAAATACTATTCCTACGAAGTAGGCTACCATCTGCAAATTGTCCGGTAGTCAGTGAGTGAGTCCATCGGAATCATTTCGTCGGCAAAATGAGGAGAACCGTTGAAATTAGAACCTTGATTTTTTCTGTTTATTCGAGTGTCATGGGGATTCCCCTTCTCTCGCTGCATAGGCCACGTTTTGCTATGCATGGGGATTTCCCTTCTCTCCTTGTATATAATGCTATGGCCTTGAAGTGCCTGGGGAAAGGTAGGATTGGGACATTCCCGGAGATGCGAGTTAGCATTGAAGATACTGACTGACCTTTGACCCCTGCGCATAGAGGTCAGTTAACATTCATTAAAAATACTCCCTAGATGATGGAGAGACAGGAAAGAGACCAGGAGAACAAAGCACTGGGAGCCACGCGTAAACGAACCTGTCATGACTATCGAGGCAAATCTATTTTTCAAAGAATGAACTTAAAATTTAGTACACGTGAGGAATTGTTGAGTGTTCTCCGATATATATATATATATATTTATATGTCTACCGTTTTAGGGGTGAGCATGAACCTGCGCTCAAGTAATTCCAGGCTTCAACCGGTAAGTTACCAGCTCTCAGATGAAGTTTTAATTTTATGGACCAGTTTTGATCTCATAACTCTCTATAGGTATATATTGTCCAGGCTGATTAATGTATTTATTTTCATCTGTTGTCGAATTGTTCAAACGATAAACCTTTCGTTACCAGAGTAACACATAACGAAGTTCCTTAATAATATTTTTCTTGTAATATCCATCAAATGCCTTATATTCATATCCGTAACATATGAAAGACTACATTACAGGAAAAGCTTAAGGATATGTCTTAGTTAAGAAATAATCCTTATAAAATTTAAGGATCCCAACCCCTTTCTTGGTAAGGATAATACATAAGGATAATACATACTAATCAATAATCAGTAATCTTAATCTAATCAATCAATGTTAATAATCAAGTAATATTCCTCAAGGATCAAGTATATTCTTTGATATGTTAAGAAAAGTCGATGGATCTATTAAAAGTGGTTAACTTAATATCCTTGAAATGTTTGTCCCCCGTCAAGAAAGTGAGAATGGATTATGGAAACGCCTGCATGTCTGTCAGTCCGTCCTTTTGTCCGCGCAAATTGTTGTGCCTGCAATATCTCAATAACAAGAGAGCCTCGTGTACAAAAATAGACAATATCTAAAGAGCAAATGGTTTCGATATTAGAGCCCAAGTTCTGAGGAAGAAAAATTATCGACCAGTTAGTGTCTTGCCTAGTATCTCAAAGTGGTTGAGAGGAGATTTAATGTTTCATTAATTCTATTTTATCTCCCGCAATGATTGCATATCGAAATGGTACATCTGTCAGCATACACTTTTGAGACTGACAGAGGTATGTACTCCGCACCAGCCGTCTATGGGCATCAGTTTCGAACAGGTGAAGAACAGGCAGCCGTGATGAAACGCCGTCGCGACTTGAAATGCCTGCATGAAATACTAGTAGTCGATATTCTGCGGATGAATTTGACTCCCCAAAAATTCGGATTTGTCGATGGGATTGACCAACATCAGGTACTGGCAGTTCAAGGCAATATTTCTAGATGCCTTCCACTGAGAAATGAGATCCCGAGTCAAATAAATCACAGACAGAATCCGGTAATGAGACGCTTCTGTAAACAGGTCATCTACATGTAGTACTACCAAGTTGGGCTGCTGGGGGTGGAAGTAAAACGCTTGTCTGGTACGAATGTGACATTCTTCAACCGCACAGTCTCGTAGGCGTGCTGCCACTGGCTATAGCACCAGACAATATGGATATGGCTCATCCAGGACGTCTTTCCGCACCCAGTCGAGCCGCTGGCCTTCATCGTATACGGATGCAGTACTCCACTCGTTGGACCTACAGGCGCTGCATCTCTTGGATTGAAGCAGATGAATGTGTCTAAGCATATTATCCCGACATCTGTGACTCCTACAGCAGTCATGTACAAATCAAATGATTTGCACCAAGCCTCCCAATGAGAAGTAAGTCCGCTGACATCGCCAGAACAGTCAAATGCCGCAACAGGTGGAATATCCAGTACATTCGACATGCTCCCAATGTTCTTAACGTTTTCTTCGTCGCCAATGCAAAGTTCGTATCTAAGAATAAACACTCAGAAACTCGCGTTCGAAACACAACTGTAATTCACACAAACTTCCCGCACATGGTGTGCGACACACAGACAGGCTTTCCGTTACATATAAGTATATGACCGCGCAGTGAACCGATACGGACTATAGTGGAACAGACACAACACGTACGAAGTTATATCATAACTCATTCACTCAGTTCTTCACTCACTGTCTCACTCGTTCTTCACTTACTCACTCACTCACTCACACTCTGTTTATTCACTCACTCCTTCTTCAGTCACTCACTCGTTCTGCACTCACTCATACACTCGTTCTTTACTCAATTACTCACTCGTTCTTCACTCACTCGCTCACTACAATATCCTATGATGCATGCCTGAGTCTAGAAGTCTCCTAGGGTGGAACACCGATGTCTCTCACCCCTGTAGTTCTCGATAGGGCATTCCACTTACTGTTGCTCAGGTGCAGTTCACTCATCAGATTCCGTGTCCAGACCCACTGTTTTCTGCTTCCGAGTGATCGCGTCAAAAGCTTCAATAGAACCATGCCCCATCTCTCTGGAACAGTGTATAGGAGTACAATTGTCACCCATCCAAGTCAGCAACCGAGCGGCTCTGTGCTTTCTCCGCTATCATATTTCCCAATATTCTTCTTCGTGGACGTTTGATGGAGTGGCCTCAACACGGGGTAAGCCTGGTAAATTCAAGAATACCAAGAGAAACTAACCTGCGATACCCGACGTCGTACGGCTTAAATTTCCACCAAAACAATATACTTACATATATTTGTCGAGTGACATGTACAGGGGCGGGCCTCGGGAAGTAAGTCCATCAGCAGAATCCTACCATATACAGGTAATACGTTCCACAAACCCACACCCTATGCGCTTGTGTACGGGTGTACTTTGTACCCATCCGAGTGCGTGTCCAAGCGACTCTGTGCCCTCTCTAGCTACAGTTGACGTCACAGTACACACTCAAGTAGTAGTGTAAGGACGGCAGGAGTCACATTGGCCTACTTTTTTGTTCCCCCCGGGGGAGGATTGAGGAGGAACTTTTCGGGGGATTCCCCAGTGGGGGGTTCCCAATGACGATCACGTGATGAAGGCATGTCTAGACTTGTTCTGGGTTGTACAGTTCTGCCATACGGAGGATGGGTACTAGTATTTCAAATAAATTAATTAATTAATTAATTAATTAATTTTAATTAATTACTTGTAAAATGGCGGTGTTTTTAGACGGCGCAAGGGAGCAAACGAGGCGGTGGGGACGTCACGGGGAGAAAAACCCTCACATTACCCTCAAAAAAACCTCTAAGCCATATAATAATAATAAACATAATCTATAGGTGTTGTACCATGTTAATAGGATCAGTCTAGAATCTGTACCACCCTAGGGTCGAGTGTTTATTGTCCCGTGTATCTCCGCAAGAAAACAACAAAGAAAATGGCGGCTCTAGGATGGTGTGAGGATGCCCTTTCCATATCACGGCGTCGACCGTAGCGCCATCTGCACACACTGACGCAAGGGAGACAACTCGTGTGGACCAACCGTGTGGAAATAGCCGTGTTGGAGCTAGGGGAGCCACTAATGGACCAATGGGGACGAGTGAGGTATCCAAGTGAAGCTTAGGTGAAGGGGCATCTAATGGGCTGGGTGTGGGATTGAACTAGCGTCATTCTGCGCATGCGCGGTGGCCGAAGGGTATGAAAATAGCCGTTTTGGAGCTAGCGAAGCCAATAATGGTCCAATGGGGTCGAGTGAGGTACCAAAGTGAAGCTTATGTGAAGGGGCATCTGACTGGACTAGCGGCTTGGGCGTTGTCATCATTCTGCGCATGCGCGGTGGCCGAAGGGTATGGAAATAGCCGTGTTGGGAGCTAGCGAAGCCAATAATGGTGCAATGGGATCGAGTGAGGTATCAAAGTGAAGCTTAGGTGAAGGGGCATCTGACTGGACTAGCGTCTTGGGCGTTGTCACCATTCTGCGCATGCGCGATGGCCCAAGGGTATGGAAATAGCCGTGTTGGGAGCTAGGGGAGTTACTACTGGTCCAATGGGATCGAGTGAGGTATCAAAGTGAAGCTTAGGTGAAGGGGCATCTGACTGGACTAGCGGATTTGAAATAGCGTCATTCTGCGCATGCGCGGTGGCCCAAGGGTATGGGAATAGCCGTGTTGGGAGCTAGGGAGTTACTACTGGTCCAATGGGATCGAGTGAGGTATTAAAGTGAAGCCTAGGTGAAGGGGCATCTGACTGGACTAGCGGATTTGAAATAGCGTCATTCTGCGCATGCGCGGTGGCCGAAGGGTATGGAAATAGCCGTGTTGGAGCTAGGGGAGCCACTAATGGACCAATGGGGTCGAGTGAGGTATCAAAGTGAAGCTTAGGTGAAGGGGCATCTAATGGGCCGGGTGTGGGATTGAAATATCGGCATTCTGCGCATGCGCGCTGGCCCAAGGGTATGAAAATAGACGTTTTGAGAGTTAGGGGAGCCCCTGATGGCCCAATGGGATCGAGTGAGGTATTAAAGTGAAGCATTCGTGAAGGGGCATCTGATGGGTTGGGTGTGCGGTAGGAATATCATTCTGCGCATGCGCAGACGCAATGCGGAGCTCTCGTCCAATCAGAAGCGAGTATTTCAAATTCGTCACAGAGCTGTCAGCCAATCAGAAGCGAGTATTTTGACCCGGTGCTTTATGGGCCATATCCAAGATGGCGGCACGTATGTTCAAGATGGCGGCACATCCGGTGTCGAAAACTGGCCATTTCGTCGGGATGTGGTCACCTAGTGTCGAAAACTGGACCTTGTATGGGTCATGCTAGACGTTTTGGAGCTAGGGGAGCCCTAATGGGTCGATGGAGTTGTATGAGGTATCAAAGTGAAGTATATTTCAAGCATGGGTGGGTGCATGTAAAATTTTTCCTGAAAAAATACGGAACACGGACTTTATCCTAAATTACGCGAAAATGCCTGTATGGGGTATGGGGAGTATAGGACCATCCTGGGAAACCTACTTCTCGACATTTGCGGTATAGGTTGTGAGGTCTCGTTTTCTTAGTCTCGTCATGTAGAACATGATAGGAAGTGTCGCGAAGCGAATCGTTGAAATTTTTGAAAAAGTACGATATAGCCCCATATAGGCCCATACTGAGGGTATAGGATCAATGTTTGTCCCCCTGGGAAACGTACTTCTATACATTTGCGGTAGGGTTGTGGGGTCTCGTTTTACTCGTCTCGTCATTTAGAACATGATAGGAAGTGTCCCCGTGCGAATCGGTGAAATTTTTGAAAATAGTCACCGAGCCCCATATAGTCCCATACTGGGGTATAGGTTCAATGTTTATCCCCCTGGGAAACGTACTTCTATACATTTGCGGTAGGGTTGTGGGGTCTCGTTTTACTCGTCTCGTCATTTAGAACACGATAGGAATTGTTGCGGAGCGAATCGGTGAAATTTTTGAAAAAAGTCACCGAGGCCTGGGTAGGCCCATAGGCCTATACTGCATGGCTATGGGTGTATAGGCCCATACGGGGTGGACATGTTGGAGTCTAGGTGGGCCACTCATGGTCCAATGGGGTCGACTGAGGTCTTATTTTGAAGCTCTCGTGGAGGAGCACTTGACTACACTAATGGTTCGTCCGTGTTCAATAGTCTGCGCATGCGCAGTCTGGCCGTAGTATAGAAAACAGGCATTTTGGGTGCTATGTAGGGGTGTGTTTGGGTTAGAGATGAGCTAATCACGGTTCGAATGGGTTGTGTGAGGTGTCAAAAGTGAAGCTTGTGTGGGGTAGAGTCAGAATGGTGTGTTTTTGAATGCATGTCGCGTTAATCTGCGCATGCGCAGTTGGTTGTAGTAAGTAAAGTGGCCATTTTGGGGCAGTGAAGGAAGGTATTTGGGGTCGAGATGGGCTATTCACGGTTCGAATGCGTCCCGGAAGGTGTCATCTTGTAGTTCTCGGGGTGTACATTCCGATTTGAGGGATGTTCGCGTCATCTGTGACGTCATCGGTGACGTCATCGGTACGAGTAGTAGCGAAAGTGGACATTTTCGGGCAGTACATGAAGGTATTTGGGGTCGAGATGGGCTATTCACGGTTCAAATGCGTCCTGGAAGGTGTCATCTTGTAGTTCTCGGGGTGTACATTCCGATTTGAGGGGTGTCCGCGTCATCTGTGACGTCATTGATGACGTCATCGGTACGAGTAGTAGCGAAAGTGGACATTTTGTGGGTGCGTGGGGGTGAGTTTGGTGTAGAGAGGGACTATCCTTAGTCCGAATGCGTCGTATGAGGTGTCATTTTGTAGCTCTCGAGGTGTACATTCCGAGTTGAGGCATGTCCGAAGCATCTGTGACGTCATTGTTGACGTCATCAGTAGGAGTAGTAGCGAAAGTGGACATTTTGGGGCAGTGAAGAAAGGTATTCGGAGTAGAGATGAACCATCCTTGGTCCGAATGCGTCCTGAGAGGTGCCATGTTGTAGCTCTCGGGGTGTACATTCCGAGTTCAGGGATATCCACAGCATCTGTGACGTCATGGGTGACGTCATCAGTACGAGTAGTAGCGAAAGTGGGCATTTTTAGCAGTGAAGGATGTTATTTGGTGTAGAGATGGACCATCCGTGGTGCGAATGCGTCGTGTGAGGTGTCATCTTGTAGCAACGCCCACCAACGCCATTCTTAATGCTTCAACGCCCTGGTGAAATAGCTCAGAAGCTCTGATGTTCCATGGAATTGTCACTAATTCTTCGAAATGCAGTGACGACCTCGACGTCCGTCGTTACGCGTTAACACTCTAACATAACACTATGATATAGACCGGAGAGAGAACAACAACAACAGCAACAACAACAAGGATGACACATGAGAGAACAACAACAACAACAACAAGTTTTTTTCATATAGTTTATTCTCCCCAATGTTACATCATACCCACGCTGGGGGAGCCGCGTTGGGTATATTTACAATTCAAGAAGATTCTTGTCCGATCAGAGGCCACCATTTGCATGTTTTATATTCGTTCCTGTCCGTTAGATGTATTTTTGTCCAATTAGAAGTCTCCATTTCAGAAAGTTCCATCTTCGGCCATGTTCGCTCTGAACCGTTTATTCTAATCACCGTCGGTCAGGCCAGGATAACGTTGAGGCAACATATCCTCAGATAGTTGTTTGCGCATTCTGAGAATCTATCAGTGCATGGGTGAATACTTTCATCCGATGGGTTGATTGGTCGTCTTGGTCACGAAGAACGTAACATTGGTTACCCTCTTTACCACGCATTGTGTGTTGGGGCGTTGTTGTTGGGCCCATCTCAAGGCATCCAATTGTTCCACTTGGGCCAGCATCATCTCTAGCGACGCCCGGTGAATGATGGTAAACGGCAGGTCAAACACAAGGTTGTTGGCACTGGGGTAACAATACCGTAACTGGTCCGTCTTTTTGTGACGTAAGATGTACCCGAAAGCGACATTCAATTTGAAGGCCGTTGCTTGGTCATTGAAGATGGCTTCCACGCAGCTGCGTAAACGGGTGAGTTTGGTCAGTGGTAAATTGTAGATATCTTCAATAGGGCGATGTTTGTGGAAACAGTACCGTGTCATGGATCAATGGCCCCGATCGTCGTCACTCACTGGATGGTTGTCCTGTAAGAGATCGCTGGGAACATTTATGGGCTCGACCATAAAATGTTCGATGTTGTCAGGCGAATGACTGGGAGCAGTAATGCTGGGGTCCGGCTGGATATCCAGGCGCTTCTGAACTGTGGGTATAGACGGGCTCTCCTTCATCGCATCACCAGTGGCATTCGTCTCCCCGGGCTCATCTTCACTAGGTCTGACCTTCCGCGGCTCCTCTTCAGTAGGAAGTTGTCGCACATGCCATGGTACAGGGGCATGAATCAACCGTTGGTGTCGCAGCAACTGACTGCGTCGTTTGAAGAGTTGACCACAACCGTTACATTGTTCCGTCGCGCCCTCGTGGAATGAGCGTTCGTGGCGCAGTAAATGATCCTCCCGATTGAATGACCGTGTGCAGGTTGTACAAGTATACCGAGCATTGTTGTGTGTGGAAGCCTCGTGGCGTCGTAAAGTATCTAGACGAGTAAACAGCTTCTGGCAAGTTGTGCAAGTGAACATCTTGGTGGTTGACAGAGTGTCTGATGAAACGTCCAGGCCGCTTCCCTTTTATAGCACGCTAGCTGGTGATCTATTTTAGCACACTCAGTTCAACTATCCCCAAGTCGAGGGCCGAGCCGTGACATCTTCGGTAACCCCCGTGTCTCTTCGGTCATCTCCGTAACGTCAACGATCAACATGTAGACATATAGAGTATGTACGGCATGTTATGGTATTCATCAGTGCATGAGTGACGCATTCAGCTGAAGGGGGTGGTCGGTCAGCTTGGTAACGAAAAACGTAACATTGGTCACACTCTCCACTGTCCACTTGGTGTTGGGGCGTTGTTGTTGGGCCCATTCCAAGGGATCCACAGTGTCGAGTTTCTCCAGCATCTCCTCTAGCGACGCCCGGTTAATGATGGTAAACGGTTCGTCAAATACCCGGATGTTACTGCTCGGGTAAAAATATCGGGCTGCTTGGTCTGTGTCCTTATGCTGCAGCACATAACCAAACGCCAGATTCAACTTGAAGGCCGTAGTTTGATCGTTGAAGATGGCTTTCACGTAGCTGTGTAGGCGGGTGAGGTTGATCAGTCGGAAATTGTAGATATCTTGAATGGGGCGATGACGGTAGAAACAGTGCCGGATCATGTGCCAATGGCGCCGATAGATGTCACTCACTGGATGGTGTTCGTGTAACAGATCGCTAGGAACATGTATGGGTTCGTCCACGAAGTGTACTTTGCTCTCCTCGTCGTGCAAAATCTGGCCCAATGTCTTGTCGTCGGAATTTGAATGTTGAATTAGGGCGACATCAGCATCTTCAACCCTCGTGCGATGGGTGGGAGTTCCCGCTTTCTCGATACTGGTGCATACGGACTCTTCTACCTGCAGACGTGACTGCAGAACAGGGTGTCGTGTGCGTTGGTGTCGCAGCAACTGACTGGTCAGTTTGAAAATCCGACCACATTCTTCGCATGGACGCTTGGGTACTTCATGGCGTGCACGTGTGTGGCGCTGTAAATGATCTGGGCGCTGAAACGACAGTGTACATATCGTACAGCTATGCCGGGCGGTTCCTTCGTGCTTGGTAGCCCATGGCGGCGCAAGTCGTGCAGACGAGTGAATGCTTTCGAGCACGTAGTACAAGTGAACATCTTGGTGGTTGACAGAGTGTCTGATGAAACGACCAGGCCGCTTCCCTTTTATAGCACGCTAGCCGGTGACCTATTTTTAGCACAGTCAAACGAACCCCCACAAACAGGTCAGTACCATCTCCTTTCCTTCAATTCACATCGAAAGTGACGTCATACCCCAACATGTCTAAACATGATCCCACAACATGAAAAGGATGCAGGTCAAGTGCACTCAATGACCTGGTGTACAAACACACAGATGCATGTGTGTGATTATATGCAAGAGCTCCGAGCTCGCGGAGCTCTTGGAACTCGGAGCTCCGGAGCTCCGACGCCACCACCGGGCGTTGACGGGCGTTGCTACAAGAGAACTCGGAGCTCCGGAGCTCCGGAGCTCCGGAGCTCCGGAGGTCACTTCCGCTTCCGTTCACGCAACCTGCGCGCCGGGGTCAAAGGTCAGTTCCGGTCACGTGAACGGAAGCGGAAGTGACCTAGCTCCGGAGCTCCGAGTTCTCTTGTAGCAACGCCCGTCAACGCCCGGTGGTGGCGTCGGAGCTCCGGAGCTCCGAGTTCCATGAGCTCCGGAGCTCCAAGAGCTCCGCGAGCTCGGAGCTCTTGCATATAATCACACACATGCATCTGTGTGTTTGTACACCAGGTCATTGAGTGCAGTTGACCTGCATCCTTTTCATGTTGTGGGATCATGTTTAGACATGTTGGGGTATGACGTCACTTTCGATGTGAATTGAAGGAAAGGAGATGGTACTGACCTGTTTGTGGGGGTTCGTTTGACTGTGCTAAAAATAGGTCACCAGCTAGCGTGCTATAAAAGGGAAGCGGCCTGGTCGTTTCATCAGACACTCTGTCAACCACCAAGATGTTCACTTGTACTACGTGCTCGAAAGCATTCACTCGTCTGCACGACTTGCGCCGCCATGAGGCTACCAAGCACGAAGGAACCGCCCGGCATAGCTGTACGATATGTACACCGTCGTTTCAGCGCCCAGATCATTTACAGCGCCACACACGTGCACGCCATGAAGTACCCAAGCGTCCATGCGAAGAATGTGGTCGGATTTTCAAACTGACCAGTCAGTTGCTGCGACACCAACGCACACGACACCCTGTTCTGCAGTCACGTCTGCAGGTAGAAGAGTCCGTAGGCACCAGTATCGAGAAAGCGGGAACTCCCACCCATCGCACGAGGGTTGAAGATGATGATGTCGCCCTAATTCAACATTCAAATTCCGACGACAAGACATTGGGCCAGATTTTGCACGACGAGGAGAGCAAAGTACACTTCGTGGACGAACCCATACATGTTCCTAGCGATCTGTTACACGAACACCATCCAGTGAGTGACATCTATCGGCGCCATTGGCACATGATCCGGCACTGTTTCTACCGTCATCGCCCCATTCAAGATATCTACAATTTCCGACTGACCAACCTCACCCGCCTACACAGCTACGTGAAAGCCATCTTCAACGATCAAACTACGGCCTTCAAGTTGAATCTGGCGTTTGGTTATGTGCTGCAGCATAAGGACACAGACCAAGCAGCCTGATATTTTTACCCGAGCAGTAACATCCGGGTATTTGACGAACCGTTTACCATCATTAACCGGGCGTCGCTAGAGGAGATGCTGGAGAAACTCGACACTGTGGATCCCTTGGAATGGGCCCAACAACAACGCCCCAACACCAAGTGGACAGTGGAGAGTGTGACCAATGTTACGTTTTTCGTTACCAAGCTGACCGACCACCCCCATCAGCTGAATGCGTCACTCATGCACTGATGAATACCATAACATGCCGTACATACTCTATATGTCTACATGTTGATCGTTGACGTTACGGAGATGACCGAAGAGACACGGGGGTTACCGAAGATGTCACGGCTCGGCCCTCGACTTGGGGATAGTTGAACTGAGTGTGCTAAAAATAGATCACCAGCTAGCGTGCTATAAAAGGGAAGCGGCCTGGCTGTTTCATCAGACACTCTGTCAACCACCAAGATGTTCACTTGCACAACTTGCCAGAAGCTGTTTACTCGTCTAGATAATTTACGACGCCACGAGGCTTCCACACACAACAATGCTCGGTATACTTGTACAACCTGCACACGGTCATTCAATCGGGAGGATCATTTACTGCGCCACGAACGCTCATTCCACGAGGGCGCGACGGAACAATGTAACGGTTGTGGTCAACTCTTCAAACGACGCAGTCAGTTGCTGCGACACCAACGGTTGATTCATGCCCCGGTACCATGGCATGTGCGACAACTTCCTACTGAAGAGGAGCCGCGGAAGGTCAGACCTAGTGAAGATGAGCCCGGGGAGACGAATGCCACTGGTGATGCGATGAAGGAGAGCCCGTCTATACCCACAGTTCAGAAGAGCCTGGATATCCAGCCCGACCCCAGCATTACTGCTCCCAGTCATTCGCCTGACAACATCGAACATTTTATGGTCGAGCCCATAAATGTTCCCAGCGATCTCTTACAGGACAACCATCCAGTGAGTGACGACGATCGGGGCCATTGGTCCATGACACGGTACTGTTTCCACAAACATCGCCCTATTGAAGATATCTACAATTTCCCACTGACCAAACTCACCCGTTTACGCAGCTGCGTGGAAGCCATCTTCAATGACCAAGCAACGGCCTTCAAATTGAATGTCGCTTTCGGGTACATCTTACGTCACAAAAAGACGGACCAGTTACGGTATTGTTACCCCAGTGCCAACAACCTTGTGTTTGACCTGCCGTTTACCATCATTCACCGGGCGTCGCTAGAGATGATGCTGGCCCAAGTGGAACAATTGGATGCCTTGAGATGGGCCCAACAACAACGCCCCAACACACAATGCGTGGTAAAGAGGGTAACCAATGTTACGTTCTTCGTGACCAAGACGACCAATCAACCCATCGGATGAAAGTATTCACCCATGCACTGATAGATTCTCAGAATGCGCAAACAACTATCTGAGGATATGTTGCCTCAACGTTATCCTGGCCTGACCGACGGTGATTAGAATAAACGGTTCAGAGCGAACATGGCCGAAGATGGAACTTTCTGAAATGGAGACTTCTAATTGGACAAGAATACATCTAACGGACAGGAACGAATATAAAACATGCAAATGGTGGCCTCTGATCGGACAAGAATCTTCTTGAATTGTAAATATACCCAACGCGGCTCCCCCAGCGTGGGTATGATGTAACATTGGGGAGAATAAACTATATGAAAAAAACTTCTTGTTGTTGTTGTTCTCTCATGTGTCATCCTTGTTGTTGTTGCTGTTGTTGTTGTTCTCTCTCCGGTCTATATCATAGTGTTATGTTAGAGTGTTAACGCGTAACGACGGACGTCGAGGTCGTCACTGCATTTCGAAGAATTAGTGACAATTCCATGGAACATCAGAGCTTCTGAGCTATTTCACCAGGGCGTTGAAGCATTAAGAATGGCGTTGGTGGGCGTTGCTACAAGATGACACCTCACACGACGCATTCGCACCACGGATGGTCCATCTCTACACCAAATAACATCCTTCACTGCTAAAAATGCCCACTTTCGCTACTACTCGTACTGATGACGTCACCCATGACGTCACAGATGCTGTGGATATCCCTGAACTCGGAATGTACACCCCGAGAGCTACAACATGGCACCTCTCAGGACGCATTCGGACCAAGGATGGTTCATCTCTACTCCGAATACCTTTCTTCACTGCCCCAAAATGTCCACTTTCGCTACTACTCCTACTGATGACGTCAACAATGACGTCACAGATGCTTCGGACATGCCTCAACTCGGAATGTACACCTCGAGAGCTACAAAATGACACCTCACACGACGCATTCGGACTAAGGATAGTCCCTCTCTACACCAAACTCACCCCCACGCACCCACAAAATGTCCACTTTCGCTACTACTCGTACCGATGACGTCATCAATGACGTCACAGATGACGCGGACATCCCTCAAATCGGAATGTACACCCCGAGAACTACAAGATGACACCTTCCAGGACGCATTCGAACCGTGAATAGCCCATCTCGACCCCAAATACCTTCATGTACTGCCCGAAAATGGCCACTTTCGCTACTACTCGTACCGATGACGTCACCGATGACGTCACAGATGACGCGGACATCCCTCAAATCGGAATGTACACCCCGAGAACTACAAGATGACACCTTCCGGGACGCATTCGAACCGTGAATAGCCCATCTCGACCCCAAATACCTTCCTTCACTGCCCTAAAATGGCCACTTTACTTACTACAACCAACTGCGCATGCGCAGATTAACGCGACATGCATTCCAAAACACACCATTCTGACTCTACCCCACACAAGCTTCACTTTGACACCTCACACGACCCATTCGAACCGTGATTAGCTCATCTCTAACCCAAACACACCCCTACATAGCACCCAAAATGCCTGTTTTCTATACTACGGCCAGACTGCGCATGCGCAGACTATTGAACACGGACGAAGCATTAGTGTAGTCAAGTGCTCCTCCACGAGAGCTTCAAAATAAGACCTCACTCGACCCCATTGGACCATTAGGGACTCACCTAGACTCCAACATGTCCACCCTGTATGGGCCTATACACCCATAGCCATGCAGTATAGGCCTATGGGCCTACCCAGGCCTCGGTGACTTTTTTCAAAAATTTCACCGATTCGCTCCGCAACACTTCCTATCGTGTTCTAAATGACGATACGAGTAAAACGAGACCCCACAACCCTACCGCAAATGTATAGAAGTACGTTTCCCAGGGGGATAAACATTGAACCTATACCCCAGTATGGGACTATATGGGGCTCGGTGACTATTTTCAAAAATTTCACCGATTCGCACGGGGACACTTCCTATCATGTTCTAAATGACGAGACGAGTAAAACGAGACCCCACAACCCTACCGCAAATGTATAGAAGTACGTTTCCCAGGGGGACAAACATTGATCCTATACCCTCAGTATGGGCCTATATGGGGCTATATCGTACTTTTTCAAAAATTTCAACGATTCGCTTCGCGACACTTCCTATCATGTTCTACATGACGAGACTAAGAAAACGAGACATCACAACCTATACCGCAAATGTCGAGAAGTAGGTTTCCCAGGATGGTCCCATACTCCCCATACCCCATATAGGCATTTTCGCGTAATTTAGGATAAAGTCCGTGTTCCGTATTTTTTCAGGAAAAATTTTACATGCACCCACCCATGCTTGAAATATACTTCACTTTGATACCTCATACAACTCCATCGACCCATTAGGGCTCCCCTAGCTCCAAAACGTCTAGCAAGACCCATACAAGGTCCAGTTTTCGACACTAGGTGACCACATCCCGACGAAATGGCCAGTTTTCGACACCGGATGTGCCGCCATCTTGAACATACGTGCCGCCATCTTGGATATGGCCCATAATGCACCGGGTCAAAATACTCGCTTCTGATTGGCTGACAGCTCTCTGACGAATTTGAAATACTCGCTTCTGATTGGACGAGAGCTCCGCATTGCGTCTGCGCATGCGCAGAATGATATTCCTACCGCACACCCAACCCATCAGATGCCCCTTCACGAATGCTTCACTTTAATACCTCACTCGATCCCATTGGACCATCAGGGGCTCCCCTCACTCTCAAAACGTCTATTGTTATACTCTTGGGCCAGCGCGCATGCGCAGAATGCCGATATTTCAAACCCACACCCAGCCCTTTAGATGCCCCTTCACCTAAGCTTCACTTTGATACCTCACTCGACCCCATTGGTCCATTAGTGGCTCCCCTAGCTCCAACACGGCTATTTCCATACCCTTCGGCCACCGCGCATGCGCAGAATGACGCTATTTCAAATCCGCTAGTCCAGTCAGATGCCCCTTCACCTAGGCTTCACTTTAATACCTCACTCGATCCCATTGGACCAGTAGTAACTCCCCTAGCTCCCAACACGGCTATTCCCATACCCTTGGGCCACCGCGCATGCGCAGAATGACGCTATTTCGAATCCGCTAGTCCAGTCAGATGCCCCTTCACGAATGCTTCACTTTGATACCTCACTCGATCCCATTGGACCAGTAGTAACTCCCCTAGCTCCCAACACGGCTATTTCCATACCCTTGGGCCACCGCGCATGCGCAGAATGGTGACAACGCCCAAGCCGCTAGTCCAGTCAGATGCCCCTTCACCTAAGCTTCACTTTGATACCTCACTCGATCCCATTGCACCATTATTGGCTTCGCTAGCTCCCAACACGGCTATTTCCATACCCTTCGGCCACCGCGCATGCGCAGAATGATGACAACGCCCAAGCCGCTAGTCCAGTCAGATGCCCCTTCACATAAGCTTCACTTTGGTACCTCACTCGACCCCATTGGACCATTATTGGCTTCGCTAGCTCCAAAACGGCTATTTTCATACCCTTCGGCCACCGCGCATGCGCAGAATGACGCTAGTTCAATCCCACACCCAGCCCATTAGATGCCCCTTCACCTAAGCTTCACTTGGATACCTCACTCGTCCCCATTGGTCCATTAGTGGCTCCCCTAGCTCCAACACGGCTATTTCCACACGGTTGGTCCACACGAGTTGTCTCCCTTGCGTCAGTGTGTGCAGATGGCGCTACGGTCGACGCCGTGATATGGAAAGGGCATCCTCACACCATCCTAGAGCCGCCATTTTCTTTGTTGTTTTCTTGCGGAGATACACGGGACAATAAACACTCGACCCTAGGGTGGTACAGATGCTAGACTGATCCTATTAACATGGTACAACACCTATAGATTATGTTTATTATTATTATATGGCTTAGAGCTTTTTTTGAGGGTAATGTGAGGGTTTTTCCCCCCCGTGACGTCCCCACCGCCTCGTTTGCTCCCTTGCGCCGTCTAAAAACACCGCCATTTTACAAGTAATTAATTAAAATTAATTAATTAATTAATTAATTTATTTGAAATACTAGTACCCATCCTCCGTATGGCAGAACTGTACAACCCAGAACAAGTCTAGACATGCCTTGATCACGTGATCGTCATTGGGAAACGCCCACTGGGGAATCCCCCGAAAAGTTCCTCCTCAATCCTCCCCCGGGGGGAACAAAAAAGTAGGTCAATGTGACTCCTGCCGTCCTTACACTACTACTCACTCACCAGTTTTATTCGACACATCGAGAGATTCACTTGACACCACGCACGACCGTTTGGACCGGGTGTGGTATGGCCTACATTTCGTCGAATACTCTTACAGCAGTCACACCGCGGCCCTAAGATCACTCATGTGGTACTCTACACTAACCTGAACGATAGAACCACAACACCTCAGGTCAAGGGTCAAGATAATTTCCTAATGTTTCATCGGTTTAAATTCCATTTTCCGGGGTTTTTATGAGATTTTTATGAGATTTCCTGTCACTTTCGTTCCATTGCGACAGCCATCACGGGGCGCTCCCCCCCCCCCCCCCTACGGTACGACTAGATTAGGGTTTATATACTACTAAGGACGTTTGCTGATGGAAATTCATGAGGTTCCGAAGGTGAGATTGAAGTCCGAGACGCTGATTCGAAAACGTATCAATAATACCAAGACAAGGGATGGTTGAATAAAACATGGGAAATGGGCAACCATATATTGGAGGCCACTATCGCTTCCACATCGATACGTTAACTATTCTCCTCATGTTGTTTTTCCAGATTCCAGCACAGACTAGCACCATTTATACACAAAGGAGAAACAAGTTTGCACAAGGGTGTTCGGAGCTCAAGTCTCAAAACCCAAAGTTTGCTGAATCACAAGAGCGTTTCAAGGCAAATACATATCTTTTGATGGATAAAAGACACCATGTCCTTTATTGTCCCTTACCAAAAACGGCAACAACATTTTGGAAGAGAGTGTTACAGCTTACATCAGGGATAAAGGAAGGTGAGAGTATCTTCGGTCATTTGTCTGGAAGCGCTCACGATGGCTCCATCCCACGTTTGAGGATATCAAATCAAAAGAATATAACAGAAAGCTACCAAAAGTTCCTCTTTGTTCGCGAACCATATTCTAGACTTTTGGCAGCCTATATTGATAAATTTTTGTCTGCACAGTATTGGTACAAAGGAAGATATATTATCAGAAATTTCCGCCAAAATCCAACGAAAAATGCGCTGTATTGTGGTCACGACGTGACATTTCCAGAATTTATAAAGCACGTGATTACCACAGTATCACATGACCAAATAATCGACCCTCATTGGATGCCAATGTATAAGAGATGTCAGCCATGTTTTGTTGATTACGATGTCGTCGGAAAACTGGAAACTAATGCAGACGATCTGCGATATATATTTGACAAATTCAATTTCACCGACAGCGTTAAGTTTGATGACATGGAGGCGGATTCTGAGCAAGATATTGTTCTACGGAATACGCGAAACATGTTCAAAAGACTTAAACCAAATTGTGTGAAAAGCGGAGATATGATGAAACGTGTATTAAGAGAGCAACAAATCAGAGGCTACATTAGCAAGAATATCACCGTCCCGGATGACATTATTGTCAACGGCCAAGTCCAGCGATCCGACGCGGAACAATTTATGGCTCGCGCCATGTTGGATTCCGGTGAACGGTCGGAACGTCGGAAAAACAGACTCGAGGCTTTGACTGAAGCCTACAGTGACGTGCCTCTAGATGATCTTGACCAATTGAAGGATTTGTTTCTTCCGGATTTCATTCTCTCGGGATATAATCCATCCCCGCCCGAGCTCTTTGACAACAGAGAAGTCTCTATTGATAGGGTTTACTTCCCCTTAGTCAAAGAATGAATACCATTAGTAGTATATAGAACACGGGACGAGTATGGTTTTCCAGGGAGGTAACTCTTGGTTCCCCTTTTTCCAGGTTAAAGGTATTAAAGGATCCCTAGTGTACCGATTGGGTCGTATGAGGTATCGATGTGAAGCATTCGTGAAGGGGCATCTGATAAGGTGGGTGTGGGGTTGAAATATCGTCATTCTGCGCATGCGCGGTAGACCTAGGGTATGGAAATAGACGTTTAGGGGTCTAGGGGAGCCCCTAGTGGTCCGATGGAGTCGAGTGAGGTATCAATGTGAAGCATATGTGAGGGGGCATCCGATGGGCTGGGTGTGGGGTTGGAATATGGTTATTCTGCGCATGCGCGGTAGACCAAGGGTATGGAATAGACGTTTTGGGATCTAGGGGAGCCCCTAATGGTCCGATGGAGTCGTATGAGGTATCAATGTGAAGCATTCGTGAGGGGGCATCCGATGGGCTGGGTGTGGGGTTGGAATATGGTCATTCTGCGCATGCGCGGTAGACCAAGGGTATGGAAATAGACGTTTTGGGATCGAGGGGGGTCCCTAATGGGTCTATGGAGTTGTATGAGGTATCAATGTGAAGCCTATGTGAGGGGGCATCCGATGGGCTGGGTGTGGGGTTGGAATATGATCATTCTGCGCATGCGCGGTAGACCAAGGGTATGGAAATAGACGTTTTGGGATCGAGGGGGGTCCCTAATGGGTCTATGGAGTTGTATGAGGTATCAATGTGAAGCCTATGTGAGGGGGCATCCGCCTGGACTAGTGTCTCGGTCGTTGTCCACATTTTTCGCATGCGCAGACAGGGAATTGTGGGAAAAGGGTATGGAAATAGACGTTTTGGGATGTAGGTGAGCCACGAGTGGGCCGATTGGATCGAGTGAGGTATCAATGTGAAGCCTATGTGAGGGGGCATCCGATTGGACTAGGGTCTCGGCCGTTGTTCAAGTCTGCGCATGCGCAGACAGGGAATTCTGGGAAAAGGGTGTGGAAATAGACGTGTTAGGGTTTAGGTGAGCCCCTAATGATCCTATGGTGTCGTATGAGGTCTTATTTTGAAGCTGTCGTGAGGGAGCATCCGCCTGGGCTAGTGTGTCGGTCGTTGTGAATAGTCTGCGCATGCGCAGTCTGGCCGTAGTATAGAAATAGACGTGTTGGGGTTTAGGTGGGCCACTAGTGGTCTGATGGGATCGAGTGAGGTATCCATGTAAAGCGGTCGTGAGGGAGTATCCAACGGGCTGGGTGTGACGTGGAACTGACGTCATTCTGCGCATGCACAGTAGAGAAAGTGTATGGAAATAGATATTTTTGGCGCCGACATGGGTCACTATGGGTCCGATGGGGTCGTATGAGGTCTTATGTTGAAGCTCTCGTGAAGCAGCATCCGACTGGACTCAGGGTTCGTCCGTGTTCAAGGGTCTGCGCATGCGCAGTCTGGTCGTAGTATGGAAAACAGGCACGTTGGGGGATGCGTGGGGGTGTGTTTCACCCACCACTATGGGTCCCTGGTTTGGGGTTGGGTGATGTGGGTTCTGCGCACAGACGTCACTTCCGGGTTTCACTAAAACTACCTTCGAACACAGAAGAGTTCCAATGTTCCCTTTAGACGTAGGGTCCGTATGTTCAACCTCCGGATTTTTTCCGCCCCGGCCCCGCCCGGCCCGGCCCGGCCCCGCCCCGCCCCGGCCGCAGCGCGCGCGGGCTATCCGGAAGTGCGCGGCATCACCGGAAGTGCGCGGAAGAATGTCGGGTCTAAAGGTCAAAGGTCACATCCAAGTCAAAAGGTCTCTCTTTCGGCAAGATTCGGCAACAATGTTGCGGCATCGATATACAGAGCTTGAACCCCAAAAGGGGATTGTAAATTAACCTGGGAAGGATGGGCAGTTCCATTTGGGCGAGCGGAACAGAGCTTGCGTTATTCCAACTGACGTCCGACGTCTACCTCATCGTCAATGACGATCACCTGGAGCTGGTCCAAGACGCACCGCAGAAGGTGAAGATTTTGTTATCGCTATCAGGCTGGACTCTGTTGACACGATTGTTACAGGGAAAAGAACCCGAAAGAGATTTCATGCACGTGGAAGTCGGTGTGCACATACGCACTGCTGGAGAGGATTCCCATTTTCCCCGGTTGGAACAGAGTGGAAGTACCTATATCACACTCTGTCCACCCTTATGGATGGAACTGAAAGATGTACTCCCCGAGGTGGATGACTTACTACACCCCGAGGTGAAAGAAGGGACTGTGGCTACCCGGAGGCTTACACCTGGCTGCACCCTATTGTTGTACCCCAAACGAGTGGACCTCATCGATAGCGGACTGAGGTGTTGGTGTACGACTGAACCCAAAGCGCACGTCTCTTTGTCACCGGAAGGATGGACTGCCTTGAAACGAGTGTTGCTGGGTGACCTGCACGGTGATAGCATTCACCTGTGTGGCGACGTCTACATTTTCTGCGGTCCCTTTTTCGCTCGACTCCTCTGTCTGAACGACGGTGGTTTTACCCGGGACCCCGATCTATGGACGGCTTTGGAACAAGTAGTCCCCATTGTCGATAAGGTACTATCTCTATAGGAGCCACATAACCAATCAGAATAGTACGTATCACGGACTACACCCGTAGAGCTACGTCTAGGCGCGCATGTGTGACATGGTCTATAAAACACGTCCCTCTGGATCCCACACTTTCATTTCTACGGTTACAGAGCCATGACGGACATCCAGCCCTATGCGACTCGCATTTTACAGCATGCCACCGTGGTTAATTCACTCACAGGTTACAGAGCAGTGGTTCGGTCCATGTTTGCAGATGGCGCCGACAACGAGGGGCGACGCCAGATCCTGACAGAGTTCACAGAAGCGGTCCTCGACAGAGTGCACACGATGGAGAGGTGTGCCATCACTCACCACTACTGGACTATGACAGCCATCCTTGATGCTCGGGATATGGACCACGAGCGCTCACGCCGGAACCAGGACCTCACCATAAATACGAGGGTCAGACAGAGTGTGTGTCATTCACCGTTCGTCATTGGATCAAGCATGTCACCAGTCCTACGAGCCATCCTTCCCCTTACACCCCGGGTGGGGTTACACGTCTATGAAGATAAAGTCACCCTCGTGGAATACCGTGGAGATGTTTGCTGGCCGCGCGCTGAGACCGTATCGAATACGGCTACGCTACAGCGTGACGGCTGGACCAAATGTAAACGGGTGTTGAGCGGTGAGCTCGACGGAAACCTCATCCACATAGACAATGCCATCTACGTATACCGTGGACCTTTCTTCCCACGCCTGGGCCGTTACCAAGACCCTACGCGAGGCTTCACCCTAAACCCCGATCTGTGGACAGCCTTCGAGAAAGTGGTGCCTATTGTGGACCAGCTGTTTACACCGGACGAGCGGTCAGCTGTTCAGTTGGAGTGGGCTCGTGCCCTGAGTGAAGCGGCGGCAGACCCCAATGAACAAATTACCAAACCTAGCAATGAAGCGGAGGCAGACGATGATGCCATTGATTATCCGGCTAGACTCAGTCAGCCCAGTGATATGACCACCCGATCCTTTGATCTCACGGGGTTCTCCCTATACATACGAGAGACAGTCAAATCTTGTACCATTCACGCACTGACCATGACGGAGCATATAATACGGGCGTATCTCAGCTTGACCCCCGAGGTCTTCCTGCACGTTTATGCGGATAAGGTCGATATCATGGAGGAGGTGGGGGACATCTGTGATGCGTACCTTACACAACCGTGCCCGGCTCACATTCGCCTGTCCCGAGAGGGCTGGACCAAATTCAAACGGGTGTTGTCTGTTGAACTGGACGGCGACCTCATTCACTTGTGTCACGATGTGTACATCCGACGCGGCCATTTCTTTGCTCAATTGGCTCGCCTAGATGGGGGTACAGTGCATTTTACCCTTCACCCTGATCTATGGTCTGCATTGGAAGATGCCGTGGTAGATGTGGATCAAGTGCTTACGGAGGAAGATGGGTCATCAGACGAGTTGGATGGTCATTTACCATGGACACTGTGCTGGCAGAAGCCAACGAAGAAAATCAGAAAGAAACTCCTGCCCATGATATACCCGTTATAAATAAACGATAGAGCCAGGGTCCTTCATCATTTGTCACCATGAAGAGCTGGGAGAAGGTGTTGGACAACTTATACTACAGTCCCGACAGTCCGGCGGCCTATAGTGCATTGACGGCTCTCTATCGAGCGGCCAAACCCCAGGGGATACAACGTGCTCAAGTCCGACATTGGTTAAGAAAACAAGACACCTATACCTTACATCGAGCTGCCCGTCGTCATTTTCTACGGAACCGGGTCATCGTGGGAGGACTAGATGCCCAATGGCAAGCGGATTTGGTCGATATGAGCGCCTTTGCCAAACACAACGATGGGAATCGGTATATCTTGACGTGCATCGATATCCTGTCGAAGTATGCGTGGGTGGTACCCATCCGGACGAAAACGGGGGTGAATCTCATAGCGGCGTTCAAGGACATCTTCAAGACCTGGCGCAAACCCATGTATTTGCAAACCGACGAAGGCACGGAATTCCTCAACGGACCGTTCCAACAGTTTCTGAAAGCCCAGAAGGTGTTTTCTTCCATACGTACAACGAGACCAAGGCTTCCGTGGTGGAAAGGTTCAACAGGACATTCAAAGGCCGCATGTATAAATATTTCACCTATAAGAATACAAGGCGGTACATCGATGTTCTCCCGAAACTTGGTTACAATGGAGCCTATCACCGGAGTATAGAGAGAGCCCCTATTACCGTCACCCAACGCAATGAAGCCCAAGTCCGGCGTGTCTTGTACCCCAGGCAATCGCAGCGAACGACGAAGGAGGTGTACAAGGTCGCGGACCCTGTACGGATCAGTAAAGCCAAAGGTCAATTTGAGAAAAGTTACTTGCCCAACTGGAGCGATGAGCACTTCCTGATTAAACGGCGCCTACCCCGACAGCAGCGAGTCTATGAACTGGAAGATCTTCAAGGGGAACCGTTGCTAGGCACGTTTTACGAGACGAAATTACAGCCTGTCGTAAAAACACAGCAAGACTACTACACGGTGGGGCAAATTTTGAAAACGGAACGTCGGCGTGGCAAACTGTTTCATTTCGTCAAATGGCAAGGCTGGCCCAGTTCCTTCAATTCCTCGGTGGCGGCCAACCAGGTGAAACGACTGTAATGCCAGACACCACTACCGTCATCCTTCATTCCACGTTCGACCACGGTGCTATGGACAAGCAGCAGCTGCCTCTGAACACAGCGTCTCCCAAAACGCGCAAAGCGCAAGTAGGCTTTGTGGTCATAGTACTAACCCTGCTGAGTGTGTTGTACGGAGGTGTATTTTACGACGTAGCCTATGTCAGCACGCTACTTAACCAACTTAGAACCCCAGCTGTGAGTGGCAGTGAAACCAGTCTACAGATAGCACCAGTCAACCCCGTATCGAGCCCAATCATCACCACCACCACACCACGTGTACAAGCCACAACGAGCTCCACACCGAGTATACAGTCAACACCTACACCAAGTACACCCACTACGTCTGAAAACCCACCGGATTTCATCCCTCACAGTGAACAGACAACGACGACCGACGTTGTACCCATCACCACTCCAGTTCACTCGTACCAAATTTACAAGAGCGGGTCACCACGACAGCGGATACAACTCAAACCATGGACCCTCGGTGGCAGCACCCCTTCACTTGCGTCATCGCAGGACCGACGGGTTCCGGCAAAACGCACTTCGTCAGGGAGCTCCTTCAACACGCCGACAGCATGATCACCCCACCCATTGCCCGAGTCGTGTGGTGTTACGGAGAATGGCAGGCAGCGTATGCAGCAATGCCCCTCATCACGTTCGATGGAAGGCCTACCTAACCTGGCCGATTTGGAACTGGACACCTTGGTGGTTCTGGATGATCTCATGGCGGAGACGGATGCGCGGGTCACCCAATTCTTTACCAAAGGCAGCCATCATCGACGGCTCAGCATCATCTACATTGTGCAGAATCTGTTCAGTAAAAACAAAGAACATCGGAACATCAGCTTAAATGCCCACAACCTGGTGGTTTTCAAAAACCCGAGAGATACCACTCAACTGCTGCACTTGGCGAGACAGATGTATCCCGGTCGCACACCGTTTGCGTTGGAAGCCTTTAAAGATGCGACAACCCCTCAGCACGGGTATATGCTCTTCGACCTCAAGCCACCCCCGATCACCTTCGACTACGGACCGGCATCTTTCCCGGAGAGGCCCACCACGTGTACATGCAAAAATAATGTAAACACACCCACAGTGGCTCCCCCAGCTGGAGTGTGTGTGTTTGATGATGGAGATAATAAAAAGAATGAATACAGCATGGTTGACTTTGTCTCTGTTTTCTGAGGTGAGTACGGAAGCACGCCCCGACGCTCCGTGTATTGAAGACGGTCCCACCCGAGTTGGTCCGAACCATTGTACGCGGTGCGGACCCTGACCTCGTACGCTGTCTGTGCGAGATCGGGTAGAACCTGTTAAAAGGCAACGTACCACTGACTCCGGCTCAGAAGGCCAAGTTGGCCAAGCATAAGACAGGTCTCCGAACCCTAGTCCAGAAGCGGGTCCCTCAAACACAAAAGAAAAAGATGTTACAGAAAGGTGGCTTTCTCGGGGCCATCTTAGCACCGTTGGCCGCTTCCGTGTTGGGTCCAGTATTGGGTGGACTCTTCGTCCGACAATGAACCACACGAAAAAAATGGTCCTCGTCGAACCACGGTTCCTTCAAAACCTCCAATCGCCCTACCCTGTCCCACCTACGGTGAAGACCATAAACACCCTCGATGGAGAGATGCAACAGATCTTACAGAGACCGGGGTTAAGCGACAGTGAGAAAGTACAACGGTACAATGAGACGCGTCAACGGTACATGACGTTCATGGACCAATGCAAAACCCTCTCTACCCCACAACCACCACCACCACCACGTGCCACACCGCCGACCTCAGCACCGCTCCAACAGCCGCCATTACCAGGGGTACCACCCACAGCCCCACAGTGGGTGGAAGACGAAGTGCTGAAGAGTGTACCTGCATCGTTCAAGAAACAAGCTGGCCTGGTATTACAACGGATGAAACAGAATCCTAACATGACTTGGAATGATAAAGGCGAACTCCTGGTACAGAATCAGGTGGTCCCCGGGACCCACATGACGGATTTAGTGAATGACCTGATGCGTAAACGCAGGTCGCACACGGATCCTCGAGGATGGGAGGTCTTCGCTCAAGGCTTCAAAGACATGCATGTACCACAGGAATTGGTGGGGAACCCCCACCGCTGGGCCTTTATGCAGCCAACCCAGCAATCGCGGAGTGGCCCACTACCTTCTTAGGAATTCGAATGGGAACCGGAGTCACTCCCCAAAACACCACCACCACAACGGGCACCTTCTTCTCAGACCTTTAAAAAACCATTCTTGATCAGGACACCCCACATCTCCAGAGCCGTGACACGTAGCAAGTCGACGCGACGAACACGACGCCGGACACAACCGCCCAAGCCCTGGAACACCTATTAAAACCAACAGCAGCAGCAGGACAGCTCAGTCGCCATGTTTTACCTCACCCTACCCAGTAACAGTTCGCTGGATGTGTTTCCTGACATCACCTTGGCCAAGTACGTGACCCAGTTACCGCAACCGTTGCATTTACCTGGGCGCTGGGAATGTGGCCTCGTGGATATCCCATACCCTTACTCGTGGTACAAGGTGCGAGCCAATGAAGTGTGGGACGAGGTTACCTACGAAGGAACAGACACCCGACTCACCCTCCCCGAAGGCCAATACGATACTCCCAAGGAGTTCATGGGTGGGCTGTCAAGACTGTTGCATTATAAGGCTGTACGGGAGGTCACGAATACTTCAAAACCCATCAAATCCTTTCCCTTCAAGAATCACGTGGACTTCGATTACAACGCACACAACGACAAGGCACAGCTTATCGTCTCCGCCAACGCGAGTGTCGTACTGAGTCCTATCCTACAGCAAATGCTGGGTTTCGATCTACAGACGTTCGCTGGTCCCACCGCCCACCAAGGCGAGATCCCGATGGATATGAAGTCGGGTATGTACGGACTCTACGTCTACTCGGACGTGGTGGACAACCACATCGTGGGCGATATCAACACACCTCTGTTACGGGTGGTGCCCATTAAAAAGTTGTATGGAGATCAAGTCACCCATAGTTTCACCCACATGCTCTACCTGCCCGTACGACAAACCCACATCAACACGATCACGGTGGATATAAGAGATGACACGACACGACCGGTGGCATTCGAACGCGGGAAAGTGGTGCTGACACTTCATTTTCGACAAGCACGTGCTCCCCACTTTGTATAATGAAGGTGCCTTACGAGTGCGATGCGAGCAGTTATATGGACTATTATGCCCAACAGGCCGGCGGTGGCCTTCCGGTCTTTAGTGGTGCACGCATGCAACGAGGACATGGACTGGGGAACATACTCGGGAGCATCGTCAAAACGTTTCTGCCCTTGGTGACGCGTGGGGTGAAAGCAATCGGCAAACAAACGGTACGCAGTGGACTGCAAGTCGCCGGTGATGTCTTGGGGGGTACGCCACCCAAAGCAGCCTTGAAACGGCGGGCCAAAGAAGCAGGAGGCGTCTTGGTGGCCAAAGCACAACGCACCGTAGGGAATAAAAGACCTGCACCACCGAGACCACGCACCAGTCGACGACCGACCCAGCGACGACGCACATCGAAGACCCAGGATATCTTTTCTTAAAACATGTCCTTGATCCACGCAGAGTCACCATCAGTAATGCGGATACGGCCTATGTGGATTTAGCCCATACATACTTGTATGTGAAAGCCAAGGTCGTCATTGGAGATGGCTCCAGAATCGTCGACCAAGCAACGGTGGGCCCGACGAATCTCTGGCTGCACCCGATGTTTCAACAGGTGGATATATTTCTCAGCGACAAACTCATCAGTGACTCGACCAACACGTACCCCTATCGAGCTTACATCGAGACGCTGTTGTCGCATGGGCGAGAGGCTAAAAAATCTCAACTGACAGCCGCCTTATTCTACCAGGACACAGCCCAGCACATGGGCGTAGAGAACGACAATGTGGGATATAACAAACGGAAGGCTTTGACCGCGAACGGCGTCTCGGTGGATCTCATGGGTCGACTGCACGCAGACATGTTCATGCAAGACCGGTACCTGTTGAACAAGATCCCCATATAAATCCGACTGATACGGGCGCCTCCGACCTTCGTCTTGATGGCCACTAACGTAGACGGGCATGCAGCTGACTATAAGATTGTCGTCCAAGACGCAGTCCTGTATGTCCGAAAAGTGAAACCGAATCCAGCCGTTCAATTGGGACACCTCAAAGCCTTGGAAACAAAACCAGCCCAGTACCCTATCCGACGTGTGCAAACCAAAGTGTTCTCTGTGTCTGCCGGAAATATGAGAGCCAACAAAGAAAACCTGTTGGCTTGTGTGGAAAATACCAGTTTCAGCGGAGCCTACCCAGAGAACCCGTTTGACTTTAAACATTTCGGCATCAATTTTGTGGCCCTGCATGTGGATGGACAACAGGTCCCAGCCACGGCCTTAACATCGAACTTTGGGCGCAGGAATTTCATTCGAGCCTATCAGAGCCTGTTTACAGCCACCGGTCAAATCAACCAGGACGAAGGGAATATGATCAGTCGGGAGGACTACGCGAACGGATACACGTTGTTCTGTTTCGATCTGACCCCACCTTAGAGAACGACCATCAGCTGGCCCTCGCCAAGCAAGGCAATTTACGGTTGGAAATCCACTTTGCACGAGCCCTCCGGAGCACCGTCAATGTGATCTGCTACGCCGAGTTTGAAAACATCATTCAAGTGGACAAAGCGCGCAACGTCCTGTGTGACTTCTCCACCTAACATGGATACAGACCCGATAACCACCGTGCTGGAGAATGACCCAGAGACACATATAGTCTTTCAAGGAGTGTTCGCCCGAGATGTGTTCCCATTAGACCGTATGTATCCTGCTGCTTACGTTCTCAACACAGACCCGATGGATCGGCCCGGTGAACATTGGGTGGGCGTGTACTTGACAGAACAGCAGGGCGAATACTTTGACCCGTACTTTGACCCGATTTAACAGACTTCATGGATCAAGGCACAGAGACGTGGTGTTGGAACAGTCAAACGTTGCAAAGCCTGACCAGTAGCGTGTGCGGACAATATTGCTTGTTTTACCTGTACCATCGATGCCGGGGAAGACTCTTAACTACCATCGTACAGATGTTTGACGAGTACCCCAAGGCCGAGGACCGCGATGTACTCGTATATGACTGGGCCGCCGATCATTTCAATGTACAAGCCCCGTTCTGGGCTTAAGTTCTTTCAATGTACAAGCCCCCCTGTTCTGGGCTTAAGTTCTTTCAATGTTCAAGCCCCCTGTTCTGGGCTTAAGTTTTATCGATTTCAATGTACAAGCCCCCTGTTCTGGGCTTCAGTTTTCACGTGGTTGTTCTCACGTTGTTGTTGTTCACTGAATAAAAAAATGAGATCTCACCCAAAAAAAACCCCTGTCTTGTGTGTTTTCTTTATGAGCATAATGCATGAAAGCTATAACAGACATGTGGGGATTCGGTGAAACTGGCTTCGAACACCGTGGAGAAAGTAGCCCATCAGTGGCCTAGGATAATCCGAAATTCACCCGCGCAGGCGTGCGGCCGAATAACCCGCGCGCGCGCTGCGGCCGGAGTAACCCGCGCGCGCTGCGGCCGGGGCGGGGCCGGGCCGGGCCGGGCCGGGCCGGGCCGGGCCGGGCCGGGAAAAAATCCGGATGTTGAACATCCGGACCCAACGTCTAAAGGGAACATTGGAACTCTTCTGTGTTCGAAGGTAGTTTTAGTGAAACCCGGAAGTGACGTCTGTGCGCAGAACCCACACCACCCAACCCCAAACCAGGGACCCCTAGTGGTGGGTCAAGCACACCCGCACGCATCCCCCAACATGCCTGCTTTCTGTACTACGACCAGACTGCGCATGCGCAGACCCTTGAACACGGACGAACCCTGAGTCCAGTCGGATGCTGCTTCACGAGAGCTTCAACCTCATACGACTCCATCGGACCCATAGTGACCCATGTCGGCGCCAAAAATATCTATTTCCATACACTTTCTCTACTGCGCATGCGCAGAATGACGTCAGTTCCACGTCACACCCAGCCCGTTGGATACTCCCTCACGACTGCTTTACATGGATACCTCACTCGATCCCATCAGACCACTAGTGGCCCACCTAAACCCCAACACGTCTATTTCTATACTACGGCCAGACTGCGCATGCGCAGACTATTGACAACGACCGACACACTAGCCCAGGCGGATGCTCCCTCACGACAGCTTCAAAATAAGACCTCATACGACACCATAGGATCATTAGGGGCTCACCTAAACCCTAACACTTCTATTTCCACACCCTTTTCCCAGAATTCCCTGTCTGCGCATGCGCAGACTGTGAACAACGGCCGAGATCCTAGTCCAATCGGATGCCCCCTCACAATGGCTTCACATTGATACCTCACTCGATCCAATCGGCCCACTCGTGGCTCACCTACATCCCAAAACGTCTATTTCCATACCCTTTTCCCGCAATTTCCTGTCTGCGCATGCGCAGAATGTGGACAACGACCGAGACACTAGTCCAGGCGGATGCCCCCTCACATAGGCTTCACATTGATACCTCATACAACTCCATAGACCCATTAGAGACCCCCCTCGATCCCAAAACGTCTATTTCCATACCCTTGGTCTACCGCGCATGCGCAGAATGACCATATTCCAACCCCACACCCAGCCCATCGGATGCCCCCTCACATAGGCTTCACATTGATACCTCATACAACTCCATAGACCCAGTAGGGACCGATCCCAAAACGTCTATTTCCATACCCTTGGTCTACCGCGCATGCGCAGAATGACCATATTCCAACCCCACACCCAGCCCATCGGATGCCCCCTCACGAATGCTTCACATTGATACCTCATGGACTCCATCGGACCATTAGGGGCTCCCCTAGATCCCAAAACGTCTATTCCATACCCTTGGTCTACCGCGCATGCGCAGAATGACGATATTTCAACCCACACCCACCCCATCAGATGCCCCTTCACGAATGCTTCACATCGATACCTCATACGACCCAATCGGTACACTAGGGACCCCTCTCGCCCCTGAAGATTGCCATCAGATGCCCCCTCACGAATGCTTCACACTGATACCTCATACGACTCCATCGGACCATTAGGGGCTCCCCTAGATCCCAAAACGTCTATTCCATACCCTTGGTCTACCGCACATGCGCAGAATAACCATATTCCAACGCCACACTCAGCCCATCGGATGCCCCCTCACATATGCTTCACATTGATACCTCACTCGACTCCATCGGATCACTAGGTGCTCCCCTAGACCCCTAAACGTCTATTTCCATACCTTTGGTCTACCGCGCATGCGCAGAATGACGATATTTCAACCCACACCCACCCCATCAGATGCCCCTTCACGAATGCTTCACATCGATACCTCATACGACCCAATCGGTACACTAGGGACCCCTCTCGCCCCTGAAGATTGCCGGAGAATGCCGGAGAATTTGGGACTACTTTCTGTCCGCGGAGGAATACAAAGGTTACAGGTTGCCGGAACTACTTTTGACCTCCATGTGACCTTGAGCTGGTGGCGCCCCAGAGGTGAAAGGCGATGGGGCGTCCCCTATACCTTTAACCTGGAAAAAGGGGAACCAAGAGTTACCTCCCTGGAAAACTATACTCGTCCCGTGTTCTATATACTACTACCTTTGCTGTCGTCCAAGACAGTTACCGCAAAAACAAATGACAGTGTTAGACGACCCAGCCCACAGACTTGTAGAATGCACGTGCATATTGAAGAAATCATGATGAATATGTTAAAATCATTATGAAATGTACATACATATGATTTAATTGTCGCTAATTATTTGGATTAAACCCATCATTGTCGGTATCCAATCAATAATTATACATCTGCTCCTTGTGCATGCTCTTACGATATAATTGGTTTGATCCATTAAAATTCGGGATCCTTGTTGATAATGGAATTTGTTGCTGGCGTTAGTGGTAGTAAAACATCGCAAATTCAGTACGGGGTATGATACGGTGCTGTCAAAATTGTACGATAGGCTTTGCGCTGTATATGTCGCATATACTTTCCTGTCATTGTAGGCGGAACGGATTCTGAGTTAATTAAATTCTCGCTTTGTTTCATCATGTTAGTGTTCATGTTCACCAATGTTATGCACTATATTTCTACTCATGTTGAATGAGAACTATGTTATATCAGAAGTGGATGAAAACTCCACTTCTGGTTATATTTATGTAATATGGCTGGATAGCCATTGTGATGGATAAGAATGTCCTGGTGATAAGTGTCCATTTTCATATCCTTTTCTATTGAAAGCAAGGACGGACACTTGTCCTCAATGTGGAGAAAAATGTCCTAGCTGGGTTAGAAGATAGGGGCCGGACACTCTTAGCCGGCGGACATTCTTAGCCTTCACACCGACACTACTTATGATATACAGTCTTGAGCGACACATCATGGCGGTAAAGATGCTTGTGTAAACTGGTGATCTTTATCTGCGGAATAAACCCATACATTCCAGTGTCCTAAGAACCTGCTTTATCGAGTTATTACACTTATCATATTTTTGCATTAGTCTATATTTATCAGCATTCGTATCTCCAATGTTATTGGAAGTATGTTCATATGCGAAAAAAAAAAAGAATATTGAAGCTTTGTTGCTGAAGGTGAGATGGATTGACTCATGTCGTGCTCAAATTGATATGGCTGAATCAGTTTGATCAATTATTGGCTATTGTAATTATTTGAACAGAGGAGTATTTTCTAGAGCATTGACCTTCATCAGTCATGTCACATGGGCACTGTATGTGTTCAACGTAAAGCAACAATTCTGCCAATTCCAATATTTCTGACATTGTCTCATGCAAAAGGTACGAGTTACGTGTCCTCTGTTCAAGCGTAAAAGCTCAAATGTAACGACATTTGTCTCGAACCAAACTGCTTTTAGCAGGATCTACGCGGACAAAGATTGATGTGAGCTATGTGCCCGATAATTTGATATTGATAGATACCATATACTGCATCAGGTCATGGTATTCAATCATTCTTCGCTTGTCTTTTGTATGTACAAATAATCTCTATTACGCCTAACAAGCCGGTCTAGTGGCACGAGGTAAAGAAGGCCATTTGACATTTATTTGACGATAATAACATAAGATAAAAGACCCCGAAGGTAGACCCGCCGAGCGTTCAATTAGAACAAGACAAATTTTATTGATCATAATTGAATTTCCATGTACAGTTTCCTGAAAGTGCACACAATAAAGATGTTATCGACTCGCGCTCTCTATCTGGCGTTATAAATCACTCTCTAATATTTAATGTCTATTCACATAATAGGTGCGTTTGGACCACAGTCCACTGGGAACGTTCATTTGCAGCTTCTTGATCTGTCCCGGCGTACACCACACTCTTCTAATTCATGGCTGCCCAAATTACCTCTCAAATTTATTATTGTGTGACTTCTGATTTTGATGATGAAATAAATATGTCTGTTTTTGGAAAAGTCCAAAAGTTCATTGAAGCATCCAAACGGTTTCATGCATGCTCATGAACATTCTCAACCGGTGACAGATGAAGCTGATCAGATCTGTATTTTATCATTTGTGTAAATACAATTTATCCGACCCATTGTAGAAAGCTACATGTAGAATATCATATGAAGTAACGAAATACCCACTTCTACATAAGTATTATCTATAACATTTAAAATCCCACCATCAATCAGCCTCATAAAACACAGTCATTTAATAATTTTTTTTTTCTGTGTATGTAAATCTATATTGTCTGTTTATTGTCGTTTTTCAGGGTTTTTTTTTACAACTTAGTGATTTTTTGGCTGTATCATTATACATGTATGTATGTTATCTGAGGAGAGTGTCACGTGGCCTTGTGGCTGTGCATATAAAACTAAATAAACATTGCATTTCTTATATAATGGGTGTATGTAGAATTTAAACGCCAAACTCAACATGTTTTAAAAAGTTAAAAAAAATTATGTTTAATTCCAGGATTAGGCCTACAAGTTAAATAGACGAGTGCTCATTCACCCCCATGGCTCATTCACGCCCATGGGTTCATTCACCCCATGGGTTAGTTTATAGGGATAGTGCCTTTCTATACTACTCATCGCGTACTACTCATCGCGCATGCGCAGTCGACCCATTCTACAGTAGGGTGCAAGCCTGGCCCAAGGAATCTCAGGTAGCGAAAACCCCAGGTCTCTCGCCCCACCCTATCCCGCGCCACACCTATGTGACCCGCTGTGCAGTGAGTAAAGCGGAGGAGGAGTAGGACACGGCCACGGATTATACTAGGGAGATATAATATAGAGGCATAGTTATGTTTTCATTTTCTTTTTTTCTGACGATTTTTCTAAATATTATATCAACCGCAACTCCTTGTCGTTTATGGTGGGAGACGAGACGGTGGATTTGGAAATTTGGCTTCACTTCCTGTTCGAGGTCACTTTCGGTTAAAGTCACTTTCGAAGCGAGGTCACTTCTGGTGCGCGATCGCTTCGGGGTCACCGCGCATGCGCACTTTGCACTTCCGGGAGTTGCATTGTGGGATTGCGGGTGCATGGACCTGGACTTGAGGAGGGAGAAGCGGAGCCGGAGAGTTGTACGCCACTATACCGGTGATGACATCACTTCCGTTGCGAGCTCGGTCACGTGACGGCTGGGGGTATGCAAAATATGATTCCAGAATCATTTTGTTTCAAAACCAGGGGATATAACGTAATCATTTTGATCAATTAGGGCTTTTAGGCAATCTCATTAGGGCCTTCACACGTTAAGACAAGCGTTGGCGTTACTGTGTTACGTCCATAAAAGTAACCCTAGCCGAAAGACATCACTGTACAGAGGAGGTAATACGACATCCTCCACGCTTCAAGTGAATTCAGGATGGTCCATCTATCCCCCAAACACGCTCCTGCGCACTCCGAAAATGCCATCTTTCTCTTCTACTCCTCGACTGTGCATTCGCATGCCCCAATCGTCGTCTACCCGTAGAATGCAGCGCGTAAGTCCATTCACGCCCCACCCTTATACAAGAACATAGTGAAAAGTCCGTTTTCCCACGATTTTGAAATTTCGGAGACCTATTTTTGCATCCACCCGTCAGTCACGTTACCGATCTGAACGAGCGCTTCCCACTAACCACGACCCATGTGGACCGATAAGACCCGACCTACTTGACCCACGGTGTAAAGTCAGTCCGTTTTTTTTTTTTTGTGTAAAGTCTTTTTTTTCGCATTTTGAGAGTTTCTGGATCCTATGTTTGCATCCACCGACCAATCACGTGATCGACATCAACGAGTGCTCCCCATAAACCACGACACATGTGGATCCCAGATGACCCGACCCACTTGACTGGGTGTTAAAATCTGGGGGGTTTTTTCGCATTTTTTTTGGTGTAAAATATGTTTTTCCTCATTTTTGGAGTTTCTGAACTCTTCTTTCGGATCCACCCCGTCAGTTATACATCACACCAAAAGTGACGTTATCGCCGGATGTGACGTGAACCCTCCGCCTCACAATCCCTCCTCAAGAGATTTCACGAGATGTTCGGATTTTTGCCGAGTTTTCCATGAATCCTTACTCTCACAGTGCACCTTCTGTACTCTCACACTGCGCATTCGGGGTGACCCGGAGGTGTATTCTCACTGGAGAGGACTTCACACCGAAAGTGATCTCAATCGGAAGTGATTGGAACGCCGGATTTCCCTCCCCGCTGTCTCACCCGAACCACAAATGACAAATGGCGATTTAAATATCACTTTCATATACTTACTCCCACCCAGTGAGTATTACTTAAGACTTTTACCGCATAAATTTCCACGGAAAACATCTTGAAGCACAATAACCACGACGCGCCATAAGCAAGACGAGCTATGAATTATTTTGTTTGAGACTTTCTTACGGCTCAGAGATCTGGTCGATTGGATGCTTAATGCTAAGCGGGAAAAGTACGGAACCGTGGTTAATATATATATTTTTTACTTTCTCCGAGATAATATCCCCCAAGATAATATCTAAGGGGAAATTCGCCATTGGTCAATTATCTCAGGGAAACATAATTTACCTGTGATAATTATCTAGGGAGAAAATCGGGATTGGTCCATTATCTCGGGGGAAATGATATCGAGGAATATTAATTTCCCCCGAGATAATATCCAGGGGGAAATTCGCGAATCGGTCAATTATCTCGGGGTAAATTATATCGAGGAATACTTTCTGCTATCTGTTGTTGTTGGCTGGGAAATCCCTCCCTTCATCTAGGAGCACCCTCTTACAGAGGTATTTAGAAGCTTGCAGTAACCCCGCCGCTTACTAGGGTGGTCAAGACAGGGTCAGTAGCAGTCGAGGTCCCGTGCTGTGCAGGCTGTGCAAGTAACTTATTTACAGTGCATTGACACCTCCTGATTGTACATATAGACCCGTCCCTTTTTCTGACCAGGTGTGTGCGATGTTCTACTGTGAGTGGATTTATATAGCGGTCACTGAAAGACACCCAGGTAATTTATTCTCCAAGTGCCTCCGCTGGCGAAGGTCTAGCGTAGCAACTAGTTCCACCATCAGTCCATATTAGCCTGGACACCGAACCAGCCCAGCGCCTTGTGAATAGGCGAGTATATATGTGAGCGGTCACTGGCGAGGCGCGAACCCACGCCAGCTGTAACACTCCGGGTCAGAGTCAGACACTCTAACCATTCGGCCACAACACGCTTAACCTGCAAAAACTCGCCAGTCGCCAGTCGCCACGCGCCGTAAAACACGGCGAGTTTCGCTCTATCTCTTAACCTGGAAAAACTCGCCGCGCGCCACTCGCCGGACAAACCACGGCGCGCGGCGACTGGCGACTTTTGACTTCTGGAATTCTCAGACTCTCAGGCATGCCCGGGGAGCATCAATTATGCAGTTGCAATATCATAAATCACATTCGCGATCTCATAGAATTTGAGGAAGTAAAAAGGGGGGAAAAATATGGAAACGGTTGAAAGAAACACGTCTTTTTATCTTTAGAAATAGGGTGTTGATAGTTTGTAGGGTTTGTGATACAGGAAATATCAACCCAATAAAGAGCCGCTCCTGGGATTAAAACAACAATAAAGGATCTCTTATACAAAGATATCGCCCGACTCTTTCACATAAAACTTACGAAGAGAGAAATTCAATCATCCAAAGAAAATGTTAGCATTTTTTCTTACTTTTTTAATCAATATGACGATGACGCTCAATTCGCTTTCTTAATATTTCATACAGCATATTACTTGACGCTGCTTTTATCTTGTAAAACAAAATTCCCGCGTCGAGTACTTTATTGTATTTTAAATAAGGAACAATTTCAAAGCGATTCATTCTGAATTGAAAAAGATATGCTGTTTTATAAATATATATAGGCACTTATATAAAACTAATGAAAAAACGATTGAAAATGTTGTCTTGGTGTTAATAAGAACTGAAACGTTTTAAAAGATACCAGCAGAAAATAAGGGGAGTATGCAACAAGTTCTGCACAAAAACAGAAACGAGTATTTTAATAAAAAAGTATCTGCAGATTTGACAAAATTAGATTGCCCTATATGCTTATTGCATTAAAAAACAACTTGTTTCAAAAAACAACTATGCTAATTATTACAGATAGCTTACATCTTCAAAATTAGTTACATAGCATCAGATGTAGCTGGAGAGTTCATTCATTAGAAATTATGCATATTTATGCACGAGGAAGAGATTTAAAATTAAATTAAATGACAGCATGTTTCGAACAAAATATTCCGATAATTGATGCTACCCGGGCATGCGCACTTGAGAAAAAGTCCGGAGAATTCCAGAAGTCAAAAGTCGCCAGTCGCCGCGCGCCGTGGTTCGTCCGTCGAGTGGCGCGCGGCGAGCTTTTCCAGGTTAAGAGATAGAGCGAAACTCGCCGCGTTTTACGGCGCGTGGCGACTGGCGAGTTTTTGCAGGTTAAGAGATAGCAGAAATTCACCAGTCGCCGCGCGCCGGAGTGTCCACGGCGCGTGGCGAGTGGCGAGTTTAAAAAAGTCGCCAGGCGACGCAAACTAGGCCCAAATAGAACACCATACCTCCACGTGGTTTCGCAGAAAAGCGTCTGAGCCCAGTGACGCAAATTTGTTTATATGAAACGTTTTTAACTTCTACTACCGAGGGATGTTTCAAATCCACAAGAGAGTGCGCAAGGTCCACAAGACAAATTGGCGGGCTATGGTGAACGCACTCGTGCACTTGACCAACGAGGGAATTCGATTCAACCTGTCACCTTGTCTGAATCGAGGAGGTTCCTGTAATGACAACCAAAACAAATTAAAACATTACTGACATATAATTCTATGAGCAGGTATACAGGATTCAGATCGCGGTAGCGTACATTTCCTGAAAAAAAGATCCCTGATCTACAAATTACGTTTACCTGTACTCTTATAGTTATATTTAACGAAAGTCCAATATAATAGAAAGATATATATATACAAAATATACAAGCCCTATCTAAATCGCGATCAAGCCTGGTCACAGCCACAGTCTGGTCACGACTGGTTCCTTCGCGCTATCTTCTATCTTCCTCCCCCTGGTCTTCGTCCACTCCCGAATGGATGGACTTTACGTCGTGTCTCGTCTTACACGACCTGGCCCCTCCAAGTGTTGGTAACTGTCAATGGATGCGGACGGCCTGGGCATGACAGTACTCTCACAGTACAAAGGCTTCTACGGCACTGGCCCATCTCTCTGTAATACCACAGGACTAATCAACTGCACGGCTGACCACAGCAGCAGACGGCACTCCTCGTAGGTACAGACCTCCAGGCTTCAGCGACCCCGCTCACGGCGACTCACTCCACAGCCCGGCTTTAAGGACGAATCATCAAGGCTAGAGTTTACAGCTACACATTCCACATTGGAACTGGCGACACGGACATCGATAATGCACGGTGGATGGGTAGGCAACTGGTCTAGTAGCCCTCTTTTCCCACTACTGTATGGACATCCCCAACAGGTGGTCACCTGGTCTAGGAACAATCCTACTGTATGGAACAGTATTAATATATGGTTGACCGTGAATTATATAACGCATGTATAGGATTATGGAAGACTGTATGCATATGGGTGTGTGCATGGATAGCCTTAAGCCGGTAGTCTCCCATTATTGCTAATAGGTATGGGTATCAAGCTCTAGCTTTAAGCCGGTAGCTTGTGAGTGTAAGGGTGAATGTATTTCAACCTCTAACCTTAAGCCGGTTGGTTGTGAATATAAGTAATGTATGATAGATAATTGTTTGAGTATCAAGCTCTAGCCTCAAGAGTGTAAGCGCGAATGTATCTCCACTTGTAGTCTTGAGCCGGTAGGTTTTGGATATGAGTATAGTGTGTGATGGATAATTGGTTATGTATGATTTATGATTGAGGCAAAAGGCGACATGTTGTAAAACCATCGTACACATGTGCCAATGTATATGAATCAGTCTGACACGACAATCTGTATTTGTCAGGATGGCCGAGTCGATTAAGGCGCTTGTCTTAAGTGCTGGTCCACACATGTGAGGCGTGGGCTCGAATCCCACTCTAGACAAGCACATTTCTTTGTTTTTATATACATCGACATAAGATCACTATACATATGTACCACGATGTATGGATCATGACCATGCCCATGACCATGACAATGATAGTCAGCTTTGTCAGGATGACCGAATGGTCTAAGGCACCAGTCTCAAGATTCATGATATTTCCTTCGCCGGGGCAGATGGGTATACTGGTCTGCACATGTGGGAGTGGGCTCGATTCCCACTCCTGACACGCACCATTTTATTCAGCGCCATAACCAATCCAATGTATCTGCTAAAGTTGTAGTAAAAAATAAATACACAAGTCATTGTATTGGGTGAGAGATCATCGTTTTTTCCATTCCGTAAGACCCGTAGAGCACCCGATTCCCGGTAGCCTACAAGGGGATGTAAGTCTACTAAGATAGCCAGACCCATAAGGCCCTACCCACAATACTCTATGGCGTATGCCTGGGCATGGCAGTCTCGTTGGGTGAAATCTCGATGTCCCTCACCCGTCTCGTTCTCGGTAAAGCATTCCACTTCCGGTTGCGCATGCGCAGTCCAACGATCAGAGCTAGACCGCGGCAAGTCCAGACAGGCTGGCCCCGCTTGTAATCAGCCACCCTCACAACCCATACCAAAAATGCCCTTTCTCTACTACGCTCCGCGCGCACATGCGCACGATGACGTCAGAAACTAATGTCACACAACGCCATTGATGAGAGGGTCCCGTCGTAATATACAGCGTGTGTCCGATCGATCGAATCGACATGCCCAACACTTTGCTCCACAACTCAGAGTTTGCTCCACAAGAAATCGTATTGTGTCATGCAAGCCCCGTCTTTTTCTATTTTTTTTCTTTTTTTTTGCGATATTGCCGGATTTTTCCAAGTTCGAGTTTTTCATGCATCCGCGATCCCACAATTCACCTGCCAGAAGTGCGCACTGTGCATGGGCGACGATCCCAGAAGTGATGTGACCGTAAGTGCGCACTATGCAGGCGCGATGACCCGAAATGACCCACACACACAACCCGCACCCAAATATACGGGGTTTGTGCTTTCTATACTACTGGGAGATCATGCTGGGAGATTGCTAGGATCTTCTCACACGAAACGCTAGGCTAACCTGAAATGTAATACGTACATACTTACATGTACGAACTGCATAGATACTGATATCGATTTCCATTACAACCACCTCGCTGGGGGTCTAATAGTACCCCAGCCATGCACCAGTCAGATTTTTGGACCGGATTCGGGGCCTTCGCGCACATCGCCGGAAGTGACATCATTATAGTAAAATAGATGTTTGCCGAATATTTCGATTACTTTTCAAGTCTGCATAATACCTCTGTTGACCTAGCGTTGAAAAGAATTATCTGGAGATTACTTTCCCTGTTTATCTGGACAGAGCATATGAAAAGTAGTTCGGCCGGGTTCAAACTGAACCGTGCATACGTGGGTTTTCGCCTATACGTCATAGCAACGTAGTAAAGGTCAACTTCCGCTATTGGAGGCAGAAATGGATAATGGAGCCTGCGAAATGAAGCATGCGCTGTGTGGAGGATGTTTCCATTATCTAAAAAAGCTAAGTGCAAATCATATGTTTGTCGAAATGGACTTAAGGACTCGAGGCCCGGGTACGTAGCGCCTGATACTAGACACCCTCGTACATTCTGTCTCATTTCATCACAACCACTTCACATACATATATATGTTTTATATGGTTGGAAAGATCAGGATTCGGGCGTTCCAAATAAAGTAAAAATTTAATTCTTACGTTTATTTCACCGGTTTTGTTACAGTTAGAAAACAGCTATTTCAAAAAAATAATGTCTTTTTTATATCGCTAATTTCACCTATTACTTTACAAGTAACGAGTCCGAGATTTTGCATGGTGATAATAAACCTTTCAAACCAAACAAGTGTGTCCACGGAGGAGAAACAACTATCCCTACTTCCGGGATTTTGACGAAATTTGCCATGCTTGCGGGTAGAGCAACTTTATCTTCCGGATAAAATGGCCGATTCTAACAGACGGAGGTCAATCTTCCGACAATTCAGACGAACCGTCTAAGTAAGTAGTAGATATAAAGCTACCAGTTGGTGATAGAGATTCTTATGAACCTATAGAGGCTAAGAACGAGCTGTATTGTTGTCTGGATGTTTCTCTATAGTCTTCACAAAATAGGCAGTCAATTGTGCAAGCGAACATTTGTCAAAATCACGCGACTTATTGCACGCCAGTTTGTCTTCAATCTTCGGTTATATGACGGATCATCCACTGTATAGCAGGGTAGAACCATTGGTGCTTGAATTATATGCTACCGAACGTTTTTTCGACGTACATTTCATTAATCCGCACTTTTCATGATATTATTCAGTCTTCCGGGTGCACTTACTCATGCTTCCGGGTAATACATTTGAAATATAATATACAAGGGAGTGCACTTTCTACCTAGAAAGTTAAAAGATTATACAAACCATAACCCTACCGACCCTGGGGGCATTATGCCTCCCCCTACCAAACTTTGTACTCCTCTCCGGAAAGACAAAAAACTGAGAGCTGAAACTCCGTGACTTTGCTTATCATACTGGGGTCTTTTGGAGCCTATTTGCATAATCAACTGAGCAGAGAATCATGGGTAAATCCGAAATTGGTAAACCAGAAAAGTGATATTTTCGTCTTATTTCCACAAAATTCTTGCTTTTCTGCATGGAAAAGTGAACAAAACTATTTTATTTCATATCAGATTATTATTTACTAATTATCAGGCCGTTTGTACGAGGAAATCAAAAGAATAAAGAAATCTAAAAATCCGACCTGAAAATGGACAAAAAAATGCCTTTTTATAATGACAACACAGGTGAGATGGTGTTAGAAATTTGGATTTCTTTCACATTTCTTCTGAGGTTATGGGCAATATTAATGGATATTCATTCATGGGAAATAACAGTCGTCATTTCAGTCGTTCAGTTACATATCAGAACGCCTTGGGAAAAACACCTTCAAGCTCACAGTGGAAACTTCAGGTTTGTTCTAAATGGTTCACGGTACTAGTTGATTGAATCAAGTGTTTAATTCATAGCACATGCGATATATTACATAATGTAACTGTTAAAGTCGTTTTCCCACTTCACGCTGTAAACCGATGTGTGTCCGCTTTATTTTACAATCTGATTGAAACTGAAAGGACTGACGCCAAGACATTGTGACGTCACATGAACAACGTAACTTTAGCGACGTCCGATTTGATTACAAATTTTTTCAATTATTATTTTATTTCTGATGTCACCTTTCAGCATTTAGTTCCAGACGTTTAGGCTAGAGGGAAACGGCCAAGTAAAAATAGCGTTTTTTTAGACCCTAAATTAGGTCCTCGTGGACTTGTGCCCGGTTGAGTTGGCGGTTCATGGTAATCAGTTGCGAACCATTACAGTTTGTTAATCCAGGAAGCGGAAATGTATATTTCCCGCTCAAAAGATTTGATGCAGAAAAACGTAACGGGTCAATAGGAGAAGGTAGAATGTTAAAGCATATATAAAGACCCCCTACATCCGACCGTCGCCAGCCGATTGAAATGACGAGTGTTATTTCCCGTGAATGAATATCCATTAATATTACCCATAACCTCACAGGACATGTGAAAGAAATCCAAATTGATATATAACACCACCTCGTCGGTATTGCGAAAATAGCCCCACCGGCTGGCATAATTTAGGGTCTAAAAAATGTCTTGAACTTAATTTTGATTCAATCATCTAGTACCGTGAACCATTTAGAACAAACCTGAAGTTCCATTGCGAGCTTGAAGGTGTTTTCCAGGGTGTGATGGGAAGAGTACATCTTCAAACAAATTGTGTACTGGACTGGTCCACTATGGGAACGCTGAACATGTCGATGGAGAACATCTTCTCGCACTGATTGCAAAGAATCGTCTAACCACTATGCATCCGGTCGTCAGCCGGTGGGGCTATTTTCGCAACACCGACGAGGTGGTGTTAGCAATTTGGATTTCTTTCACATGTCCTGTGAGGTTATGGGCAATATATTAATGGATATTCATTCACGGGAATTGACGACGGTCGGATGTGGGGGTCTTTATATATGCTTTAACCTTCTACCTTCTCCTATTGACCTGTTACGTTTTTCTGCATCAAACCTTTTGAGCAGGAAATATACATTTCCGCTTCCTGGATTACAAACTGTAATGGTTCGCAACTGACAACCATGAACCGCCAACTCAATCGGGCATAAGTCCGCGAGGACCTAATTTAGGGTCTAAAAAAATGTTTGAACTTAATTTTTTACTTGGCCGTTTCTCTCTAGCCTAAACGTCTGGAACTAAACGCTGAAAGGTGACATCAGAAATAAAATAATAATTGAAAAAAATTGTAATCAAATCGGACGTCGCTAAAGTTACGTTGTTCATGTGACGTCACAATGTCTTGGCGTCAGTCCTTTCAGTTTCAATCAGATTGTGAAATAAAGCGGACACACATCGGTTTACAGCGTGAAGTGGGAAAACGACTTGTCTGAATAGTTACGTTATGTAGTATATCGCACGTGCTATGAATTAAACACTTGATTCAATCACCTAGTACCGTGAACCATTTAGAACAAACCTGAAGTTTCCACTGTGAGCTTGAAGGTGTTTTTCCAAGGCGTTCCGATATGTAACTGAACGACTGAAATGACGACTGTTATTTCCCATGAATGAATATCCAGTAATATTGCCCATAACCTCAGAAAAAATGTGAAAGAAATCCAAATTTCTAACACCAGCTCACCTGTGTTGTCATTATAAAAAAGGACGTTTTTTTTGTCCATTTTCAGGTCAGATTTTTCGATTTCTTTATTCTTTTTATTTCCTCGTACAAACGGCCTGATAAATTAGTAAATAATAATCTGATATGAAATAAAATAGTTCTGTTCACTTTTCCATGCAGAAAAGCAAGAATTTTGTGGAAATAAGACGAAAATATCACTTTTCTGGTTCCCCACATGGCCGCAATTTCGGATTTACGGATGATTCTCTGCTCAGTTGATTATGCAAATAGGCCCCAAAAGACCCCAGTATGATAAGCAAAGTCACGGAGTTTCAGCTCTCAGTGTTTTGTCTTTCCGGAGATAGAGTACAAAGTTTGGTAGGGGAGGCATAATGCCCCCAGGCCCGGTAGGGTTATCGTTTGTATAATCTTTTAACTTTCTAGGTAGAAAGTGCACTCCCTTGTATATTATATTTCGAATGTATTACCCGGAAGCATGAGTAAGTGCACCCGGAAGACTGAATAATATCACCAAAAGTGCAGATTAATGAAATGTACGTCGAAAAAACGTTCGGTAGCATATAATTCAAGCACCAATGAGTCTACCCTGCTATACAGTGGACGATCCGTCATATAACCGAAGATTGAAGACAAATTGGCGTAGAATTAACTCGCGTGGTTTTGACAAATGTTCGCTTGCACAATTGACTGCCTGTTTTGTGAAGATTATAGAGAAACATCCAGACAACAATACAGCTCGTTCTTAGCCTCTGTAGGTTCATAGGAATCTCTATCACCAACTGGTAGCTTTATGTCTACTACTTACTTAGACGGTTTGTCTGAATTGTCGGAAGATTGACCTCCGTCTGTTAGAATCGGCCATTTTACCCGGAAGATAAAGTTGCTTTACCCGCAAGCATGGCAAATTTCGTCAAAATCCCGGAAGTAGGGATAGTTGTTTCTCCTCCGTGGTGTCTCAGGTTTTTTTTTAAACTGTTAGAAAAAGTTTGAGAGCGTTGTAAAGTTTATTTTTTGAAACAAAATGAAAGTCTATTTCAAGTTCCAATAACTTCAAACCAAAGCAACATTTTGAAAAACTGAGACACATTCGTTCGGACTGTAATGTATATATTATGCTCCCCAAAAATTGACATGATCGGATGAAAAATAGAGAAGTTATTAGCAAGTTTGTATGTACCAGCTGTGTAAAAAAATATGTCGGATATAGACCGTAAACAAAAATAATCTACTTTTCAGATGATATTCTGTAATTATTATCTGCCACTTCATGATAATGACACAATATTCTCACACAACATATAGGGATTATAGACCAAACGTTCTTTAATCACTTTGGAACAATATCTTTTGAGAAAGTGTAGAAAATCAGTCACGAAGATGAATTTTTATGCTGGAATTTGCTCCGTTGGTCAGTTTTCACACCTTCCGAAATCCCTCACCACGGGTGATTGAGTAGACGTCGAGCATTCTATAGAAGGCTTACAGAGATGTGATTTGCGGCAATTGGACATTCATGGATTTAATTGCCGACTGAAAAAGGTCTAGCTCAAGGAAAGAGAAGAAAACAAGAAATGGTCAGTCTGGACCTCAAACGGGGAAAAAACTGGCAGCGGCCATTTCCGGTGTGGAGTTAAAAAACTTTACTATTATCGCGAAAGTATACAATTTGCGAGAATAATGTTTGCCTTTTTTATAATTATATGTACAATGGTGAATACGTAAAGTATTTATTTTGAATGAATACCTCACTTTCTACATTTGCCGCATGTCTAATGCGATAATGCAGTATGAAGTCATACTGAATCGGAGGTATATATGACCGAACAGCAGGAGTCGTGTAATAATGTTTCTCAAAGTTTCTTTTTGCCTGCATGCGTGTCCTACTAATCTTGTAACGTTTTCTTCCCATGTTTGTGTTGTCAAGTAAGATACAGTATGTTGATATAATGTCGAGTGAGATATTCCTACGAAGTAGGCTACAGATCGCAAATTGTCCGGTAATGAGTGAGTGAGTCAGTCCATCCGAATCCTTTCGTCGGCAAAATAAGGAGAACCGTTGACATTAGAACCTTGATTTTTGGCGTGAACGTGCATTAGGGCATTGTTATCAGCAAGTTCTGATCTGAAATAATTCTGATTAAAATTAGATTTATAATTAACACTTCAGTATATTGTTATAAATGCATACCATCCATGTGGCCTTTAACAGTATCATGTTCCTTTTATGACCATGAAGCCATGGGACCTCCTTATCAGTGGATTTAAAAGTCATTAAGGCTTGTCCTTGGAACAAACACAGAGAGAGGCTCCATCCCAGCCTTGTGGTTTTTAACAGTGATTTATATCCAAGCCCACTGAGATAAGGCCGGTTTCTACTCTGCTGCTTGTCACATCAAGTTACAGTGGTCGGTGTCCTGTATAGCAGATATAGTATATTATTGCATGCCTGTCCACTACCCTGGAACATTTCCTAGCTTAGACATTAAACAGCCCCATAAACTTGCCATCAAATGGGATAAGGCTGGGAGTACAAGAATGTGCGGTGTATTTTCTGTGGACTGTGTAGGCTGTACAGTCTGAATGAAGACAGCCTAGCAGAATTAGTTAAAGCTAGGTGGTTTAACGTTTATCAATGAAGAAAATCATCGATCAACCGCCATAGAATATAATGTGAAACAAGAAAACCGGAATAGTACATTCATCAGATTGCCAATGCCCAAAATGTGTTGTCTCATATATCTAGATAACAACGTGATGTAGAGACGCTATTTATTCGTCTTTGTACCGGTTATGCTCAGGAGAATGACATAGAATCATTATTATCTTGTGCATAGAAGGTGTTGGTCTTGAGTTGAATTACCGTAAACTACATAAATGCTACCTTTCTACTATAGTACTATATATAAAAATTTGTTGTATTGTTGGGAAAATAATGTGATTCAAAAAGTTGTTTTGATCCTGTACAAGGGCACTGAAAACCATTAAAGAGATGTAAATGTATTTTCACACGTAAAGCTTGAAATCTACTGAACCTATATTATTCAATCTGTTTCCTTTAATTAAAAAATTGTAAAATTAAATCGGCGAGTGTTATTTATTTTGGAATAAAGGCGCATTAGGAGACTGTTACCAACAAGTTCTGAGCTGGCCAACTTTTGATGAAAATTTCTGGTGATTTTTGATGAAAATCACTGGCGATTCTGACTTGGACGGTGCCCATCTTAATATAGGCAGGATTTCAACTGGGGGTGGGGATTTCCAAGAGTTCAGTTCGCGTTCGAGTCCTAATGCCTACTGTACTTCGTAGGTCCTGTGACGTTAGTCACACTGCCATGTTATGAAAAACATTACGCAAATTCGCAATATATATATCTGCATATACCACATGCTTTCCGGAAATGGTTGACCACCTGAGCAGTGTGTTTGTATTTTTTTATTTTGTCATGTGGCGCGAAAACACTGAGATAAACCATATAATTTCCTGTTCAATATTTTGTAAACGATGGCTGCTCCGGCATGAATGTAGTAGAAAAACAACTAATTATAATAAATAAGCCCAGCGCGTGAATTGTGTGTATTGCAATTACAAGTAATTAGCCGAGGTGCGGAAGTCACAGCAGGCAGTAACACTTACTGTGAGCAATGAGCACTAATTCCCACAGCGCAGAGTTCTTCCACAGACAGTGATTTTTTGAGAGCTGAAATTTCACGTTTGCAAACATTTTTTAAGGAAAATAACAGAAACACTTGATAGGTTTTTTCTTCAACTTTTGAAATATGCAAAGAAAAAAATATCGATAGTTTGAGCCTATTTCCCGGGCTTCGAGTCCTTAACTCTTTTGGCGGAATCAATCATAAATCACAGACACCTCTTGATCGATTCCATCCTTTCAATATTCATTTCAGATATTATTATTCCGACGAGAATTTATAATCTCGCGTCCTCGAGATTTCACGGACGCACAAGATATTATGGGGAATTTCCACTAGAGATTCTATGCGTATATCTATATAAGCAGAACTCTGTTCGTTGAGAGAGTCTGAACAGACAGGGATATATTGATATCAAAACATCATCCTCGAGGTAACATACTGAAACATGCAGCTAGACGGCGCCGAGCCGTGTTATTTGTTTGACTATTTGGAATTTTTCCAGAAATTTCCACATCTTTTGGGGGTACTGTATTTATCGTCCAACAATTTACCAGCTAAGAAAAAACCTGTCTCAAAAACAGATACAGTCGATGAAATACGATCAATAAGGCATCCGTTTTGCATGTTAAGTGAAGGAAAGATTCTTTATTTGTGAAGAGAGTAATAACATAAAACTTAGGAATTTTTTTTTTAACATGGCCGCCAGATGATGCCACCGATAAGCGAATCCGCACAAAAACATCCCCAAATAATAACTTGATGGAAGGTACCCACATACCAAATTTGGAAAGAATCCGTTCAGATTTTCAGAAGTTATTCTTCGGAAACTCAATTTTTATTTGGCCCCCAGGTGGCACCATCTGTAGGTGGATTGGCACGAAGAACAATCTCAAGTGAGAACTTGAGAGAAGGTACCCATATACCATTGATCTGGAAAGAATCCGCTCAGACTTTCAAAAGTTTCTGTCCGGAAACGCAATTTTAACTTGGCCCACAAGTGGGCCACCTAAAGACGGAATGATCGGGGAAACAATTCCCACAGAGATCTTGATGAAAGATCCCCAGAGATTGGAAATAAACAACGAAATCTGTTCAGTCTTACCAAAACGTTACCTTGGCCCACAGGTGGCGCCATATGAAAAACAATCCCAAGCGAGATATTCAAGCAAGGTATATCCATATATCGAATTTAAAAAGAATTCATTCGGGTTTTTAATAGTTATTGTCCGGAAACGCAATTTTGAATTAGCCTCCAGGTGGTCACACTCCGCTGGAAAATGGCCGGATAGCTCTGGTTTCGAGATTGCCAGTGTAAAGTACGAAAATCAAGTGTTACTAAATTTAGTAACAAAACGCCGATTTGAATGTCTCGTTACTGAACAAGTAACCATGCTTTGATCATGTTGATATTTGTTGTTGTGAATGTTTAATCATCTCCTGTTAATTCATTTTTACGATTTTTTTTTCAATTATAAACCGATTTTCTATGAGCTCAATATACAACATTTACGTAATCTTTTTGCGATTACCCCTCTATCTTAGATTTCACCCAACTAGACCAGAAATAAAGGCCTTTAGTTTTTAGTTTTTTATTACTCGAACTTTTCGTGGATTGTGGCTAATTAACTTATTTAAACAATTTTCAGTGATGTTTAATTACATTTTACGTAAGGTACAACATGACTAGAATGCCCTGGTAGCCTTCTTTCAGTGTCGAAATCCTTCGTTTGGGAGCGAAAAGCTGGCCTAGAACACGTCATGGTTATTTCAGCTAAGGGAGATAGCTCCTGTTGTCAAATGTTTTGCTTCGTTATTGCTTTTAGTAACTTCTAAAATCAATTTCAAATATGTGTTACTGTTTTCAGTAACATATTGTGGTGTAACTGGAAACAGTCACGTTACTCAAAATTCTGTTCCGTTATTATGTCTCCCCCAACTATGTTGTGCGGAGACATCTAGTGTTTGTGCTGTCTGTCTGTCTGTCTGTCTCTCTGGATGGATGTCTGTCTGGATGGATGTCTGTCCGTCCCCTTGCATTGTGTGCAAGATATCTTGAGAACTACTGGATGGAATTTCACCAAACTTGGGTGGAAGCTTCATTGGGATAGCCCCCTCATTTGATTAGGTTTTGGTGTGTGTGCGTGCATTCGTCCGTGTCCGGTGTCCGTCCGCCCGTCCATCTACTTGTACATGTATATACAGGCCTTGTCTGCAAGATATCTTGAGAACTACTGGACGGAATTTCACCAAACTTGGATGGAAGCTTCATTGGGATAGCCCCCTCATTTGATTAGGTTTTGGTGTGTGTGCATGTGTTCATCCGTGTCCGTGTCCGTCCGTCCGTCCATCTACTTGTACATGTATATACAGGCCTTGTCTGCAAGATATCTTGAGAACTACTGGATGGAATTTCACCAAACTTGGATGGAAGCTTCATTGGGATAGCCCCCTCATTTGATCAGGTTTTGGTGTATGTGTGCATGCATTCATCCGTGTCCGGTGTCCGTCCGTCCGTTCATCTACTTGTACATGTATATACAGGCCTTGTCTGCAAGATATCTGGAGAACTACTTGACGGAAGTTCACCAAACTTGGATGGAAGCTTTATTGGGATAGCCCTCTCATCTGATTAGGTTTTGGTTTGTGTGTGCGTTCGTCCATGTTCGGTGTCCGTCCGTCTGTCCATGTACTTGTATATGTATATACAGGCCCTTTCTGCAAGATATCTGAAGAACTACTGGACAGAATTTCACCAAACTTGGATGGAAGGTTCATTGGGATAGCCCCCTCATTTGATTAGGTTTGGGTGTGTGTGTGCATTTATCCATGTCCATCGTCCGTCCGTCCATCTAATTGTTCATGTATATACAGACCTTGTCTGCAAGATATCTGGAGAACTACTCGACGGAATTTCACCAAACTTGGATGGAAGCTTCATTGGGATAGCCCCTCGTCTGATTAGGTTTTGGTGTGTGTGTGCGAGCGTTCGTTCGTGTCCATCCGTCCGTCCATCTACTTGTACATGTATATACAAGCCTTGTCTGCAAGATATCTGGAGAACTACCCCACGGAATTTCGCCAAACTTGGGTGGAAGCTTCATTGCAATGGGCTCATCTGATTAGGTTTCAGTATGCATGCATGCATGCGTTCGTCTGGGGTTGATGTCTGTCTGCCTGTCCATCTACTTACACATGTATGGACAGGCCTTGTCTGTAAGATATCTGGAGAACTACGGACGGAATTTCACCAAACTTGGATGGAAGCTTCATTGAAATGGCTCATCTGATTAGGTTTTGGTTTGTTTGCGTGCAAGAAGCTTTCTACTGTCCAATTTTCCACTCCCGAACTTGGATGGAAGCTTCATCGTGATGGCCTCTGGTGAACTTCACCAGACTTGGATGGAATCTTTATTGGAATGGCCTCCGCATCTTATTATGTTTTGGTGTGCGCGCGTGTTTGGTGTCCATCCGTCTGTCTACTTGTACATGTATAGACAAGCCTTGTCTGTAAAATATCTGAAGAACTACTAGATGGAATTTCTCCGAACTTGGATGGCAGCTTTATCGTGATGGCCTCCTCATCTGATTAGGTTTTGGTTTGTTCGCGTGCATCCATCTGTTTCGATGCCCAACTTTGTTACATGTATGTACAGGACTACTCTTGTCTACAAGATATGTGGAGAACTACTGGATGAAATTTCACCAAACTTGGATGGAAGCTTCATTGAAATGGCCTTATGATCTAATTAGGTTTTGGTGTGAGCTAGTGCTTGCGTGGGTCCATGCAAATGTGCTTATCTGTCTGTCCAATTTTTGTTCACTCCATATCTTGGAAACTACTGAAGGCAGATGCATGAAACTTCTATATGGTACAGCATGTATACTATAGGTGTGGCTCTTGTATGTTTTGCATCTTTCCTATAATGTGATCAATTTCGAAATAGTTGATGCTTCACAATTACATGTATTTCACATTGGTTGGACGCTGTAGATGTCGGCAATCCACTCATTGCTATATAAATCCCGACTCCTCACTGGGTTACTGCAACAACGAAAATCGTCTCTTTGTAATTAATATTTTTAGATGCGCAGCTTTGTTTAGGAAACTTATTGCAACATTCATATTATAGCACTTTCCCTTAAATTATGTGCCCACTTAAGGCAAGGTGGGAGGTTGGGGGAGACGTATGTTTTTGCTTAAAAAAACAACCAGCATAGGCTTCATGCCGAAGCGGCACTCAAGGGGCAAAGCGGAACCTCTAGTTGCTTATAGTATCGATCTTTTAGCTCATTAACAAATATAATAACGTTACACAGATTCGTACTTTACTGGACTAATGGTGATCCTCTCTCGAATATACATACAACCACTTCACTGGGACATAGTACTGTAATACTCCAGTCACCAGTTAGATCTTCAGGACAGGATTCACACCCGCGCGGCGCACCACCGAATGTGACATACACTAAATACATAAGTGCCCATTGGGAGTTTTAATTTTCCTCATTAGCTCTGTTAACTGACTTGTGGTTACTGATTACCGTATAGTATTTAACCTTGTTTGACAGCGACACTGATATCTATTGGAGAGCGAGTATTGTGCCTGCATGGCTCCTCAATTTTGCTACTTATATGAGCGCAAATCAGTGTATGTCCCTTAATTGAGCCATGACCCATAGTTTCATCGATCGGCTCAAACCATTTTCTAATTATACCACAGCAAGCTCGGATAATTAACTGGTTGGATTCAGAAACATAATTGATATTATATAGCGAAAGCATATATAATAACCTGCGGACAAATCAGCGAATAGCTTCTAACGCTGTAACATAACATAACATGATCGTATTATCACTGCTACCTTCATCCTTACCATAAATGATTCATCAGAATGTTTTTCACCAAGCGGTAGAATTTGTCTCACGGGGCCATCATTTTATTCCATTGCTCTTTAGCACGTTGAGCTTCATTTGTAGCTCCATAATCGTGTACATGTATACGACGTGATTAGGCCTGGTCATTGATACTCCCATATGCGAATAGGGGAATGATCTTTCCTACCAAGCATCAGTCATGTGATATCGCTTGACAGTCATGTGATTTTACACGCCCTAATTATGTGGACATGTTTTATCTTCCTGTTATCTGTTGAAATATTTCTTTGAACAACAATATTAAGTGTTTCTTTGAACAACGATATTCTATGCCTTCCACGATTTAGCTTTACTAGCACAAAGGTCAACAATACCGTGTACAGTCATAGAGGTGTGTGCGGGATCGACTGTTATAACTATAGGGAGATCGCGTGCCCTTTCTTTACTACTCATGGCGCACCACTCATCGCGCATGCGCAGTCGACTCATTCTACTGTAGGGTGCAAGCCTGGCCCATGGAATGTCAGGTAGTGAAAACCCCAGGTCTCTCGCCCCACCCTATCTCGCGCCACACCTATGCGACCCGCTGTGCACTGAGTAAAGCGGAGTAGGAAGAGGAGGAGTAGGAGGAGGAGTCGGACACGCCACGGATTATACTAGGTAGATTTTGGTATGAAATGTTGTTCTCTAGAATATTTCTTCCAGTGATGGTCTTAATTCATTCGGCAGTCATATTATGCTCTATATGTCATAAACATTTTGTCTCTATATTCTATCTTGAGTAATGAGACTACACTTATTAAAACGATATGATATATTTCAAAATATACACATCTGTGTTTAGAAAGGCGTTGAAGACTCAAATACTTTCAGCGATGTTCAAAAACGGAAATTCATTTATGCCTGAATGTGCGTGCATTCCAACTGAACCTCGAATTGCGTTCAGGAATTTGTTTATCTCCGACACATAAATTAGAGTGTATAGATTGAGACTAAGTATACTCAAACGTTACTCTAAGTATCCTCCACAAAATCGACAATTGCTTAGGGACGTAGGCCTTCCTAGTAAAATATAAATGTATCGCTCCATCAAATGAAGACGGTCAATGTCCAAGTCAGTCTCGCGTAGAGTTGATCACTGTCCAATGGTAGAGTAAATGGACCGTATGAAAAAACAAGCAAATCATCGCAGTCAGACTTATTGATTTTTTTTATATTCCAAATCGCCTCAAGCCCTACGATCCGCTTCAAAGGATGCTGATAGCAAGAGGGATTTACACCGTCTCATTTAATTGGCGGTGATCACCACAAAACCGTACTTACCAGTCTCCAGGGTATCGGTCTGACTTGTCATTTCTTCGCAAGCAGCAGTCGCTATCAAACGAGGATAAGCCAGCTGTCTAGATGGCTGTCTAATCTAGACAGCTCAGGTGTCTTGTTCATCTTCATTGATCGGATGCTCGTACCGATGTCAGCTCAGTTGATGATTCTGTGGTATTCTGGAACCGGTTTCGGACAAACGAGAATGTACGATCGTGCTTTTCGATCGTAGGGCACGAATTCAATTTCACCGGAACAATTTGAATTCAAATATTCGGTGGGATATATTGACGATTATGTGTGCTCGGTGACAAAACAACGTTTATTTGCATGCAGGAGATCGCCAGCGTAGCTTAACTTATATGGATTCCGTTCAAAGTGGTCTTTTACAAAGAAAGAGTTCTCATATTGCAGAGCGGATTGTCATGAGTGAAATGAATCTATCGAATCATAGTGGTAGCGTATATGATACTCCCACTGTGCATTATACCAAGCTTGACGATCTGATGTACGGCCATACGGCTGTCAGCGATCACAGATATCGAATAAAATGGAGGTGTATTTTTTAGATAATGCAACTAACGTCTCCACGGGAACAAGAATTGAAAGAAGAAATGACTTTTCCACGGCGGATGTTGTTTTGGCGGTGATACTTGCTGTAATATGTGCGGGTACGTTATTTTTCAACTCCGTTTTAATTTTCATCATTGCTAGAACTAAAAACCTCCACACGAGCACCAATGCCATCATCGTATCCTTAACCTGCAGTGATTTGATCATGGGAGCCTTCGTCATGCCGTTTGCAGTGTTTTGTCGTTTGCACCACGAATGGGCGTTCTCACCTGGATTTTGCCAATTCATAGGCGTTCTTAGTTGTGTTTCAAATGCTGGGACGACTCTGAATATGATGGCGGTAGCTATAGACCGTTTCCTTGCCGTCAGTAAACCTCTGAAATACAGCACGTTACTGAGTCCGAAATCCACGGGGATTTTACTGTGCTATGTGTGGACGCAAAGTGTCGCTTTTGCGATATTGCCGGTGTTTGGCTGGGGATTGTATGTATACGACGACAGACTATCTACCTGCGTTCTAAGCGTGGTGAACGTCAAAGAATATGTGCTCACGAAAGCTATCGTATGTGATTTTCTTCCATTTCTGATAATATGTTTGACTCTACTTTTGATATTCAAATCGGCACGGAGCCACCACCGGATATTCACAGTACTTCCGCTTCCGATCGCCATGCCGATCACAGGAGCGCCATCTTCCGTGAATTATAGGCGAACTACAATGAAAGCCATGCGGACGCTCTTCGTGATAGTGTTTTGCTTCTCTGTCTTATGGACGCCGTGCACTGTGGTTGGTATTCTTCAGTTTAGAGGATTTCAGGCTTTCCCCGTTTATCTTCTACCCGTGGCGAGTTTGCTAGCTTTCGCCAGTTCAGCCGTGAACCCTCTGATAATTACAGCCTTGAACAAAAAGTTCAAAGAAAATTTTGCCCAATTAATATGCTGCTGCAAAACGTGCAAGAGGACAGATACTAGAGTAGCCCCAGATCATTTTGATCGAAATACGTATATGACCGGTGTACATAGTACGTATAACACAAACGTTCGCGGAAGTCGAATCGCTGAAGCATCACGGTCCTTTGAGGGCAGACACCAAAGCTTTGCGCAGAAGAACACGAGGCCGGAAATAACATTACATCCGCCATCACCGCACCAATCCACGATAAATGTGCAAGCGATGTCAGAGCAAGGTGCTGGATGAATCAGGTATTCTCAGCGTGAATACGGTACCGGTATTATTACCTGTGCTCGTGAAGCCGCGGGTATACGGAAACTCCGCGTTGTTTTATAATATGAATTGGCATTTTCTGTTTGCTTGTTTGTTTGTTGTTTGTTTGTTCGTCCGGAACAAGTCTAGTTTGGTTCTCCCCTGTATCGCCACAGAGTGGACAGTTTACGGCCGGCATCGTCGGTTCAAAATTCTGCAGGCTAGGCTGATTCTCCGGAATGCGGAATCTATCAGATCTAAATAAACACCCGCATATTCGGAGAATGGACGACCATGGCCCAATGAAAGGCGACCTGAAATGTGATAACCAATCAGGCTGTTGGAATTCTCAACCAACAGAATTTTAATTCGAATTCAGTTCGTATCGGCACAATCTAGGTAAACCAAGATGGTAAACCAGGGGAATACCATCTAGACGTAACGCTATGAAAACTTCGTATGAAATGTTCGCCGATATTCTGCGAGATCCCAATAAGCCAATCATGACAATTTCTGAATTTTTTCTCTGACAATGATTGACGTTTATTTCACGGAGATTAACATCTTCGCGCGGCACTATGTTTTGATATTTTCTTACCCCCTAACAAAGTCAGATTTTCGGTGGGGGTAAACTCTTTGATCTTCACGCACACTGTCTGGAAATGATGCCATATTTGGATACTGTTTCCCGATAATGTTTGTATAGAATAGAATAGAATAGAATAGAATAGAATAGAACCTTTAATTGTACTTTTTTACCCGTTGATGGGTTAATGTGTACAGGAGAAAACAAAACAGAATAAATCTCAACATGTTCACCGGATTCAATAAGATACATTGTTCATCAAGTACTTTCTCTTAATTAAGTTGCGATGAATAAAGTTAACTACCAGAGAGATGACCACCATGTCCTCGGCAGAGAGAAGCCATACAAATTTTGCCCTATCTGGCATACTGATAAAGTTGGCACATGTCTGTGATATATTTGTAAATAATAGACATCTAGATATGCTATAACCAGGGCATTTAATCAAAAAGTGGAATTCATCCTCCGTATCAGATTTGCACAATGGACAAAGACGGCGTTCAATGGGAACTCCTGTATACCTGCCCCTTTCGATATTAAGGTCATGAGAGCTAGTTCGAAACCTTGCAAATGACCTACGACGGTCTCTATCTTTGATAACATCAATATAAATCTCCCGACTAAAACGAGATTTGAATTCCATATATGTTCTAAGTTTATGACTGCCAGGCAACCGATTACACGATGGTCCATTAACAATTCTTTTTTTCCAGTTCTGTTCAAAAGCGGACATATACATCTTTTGTACTTTGCCTGAGGAAGCTGATTGTTTTGCCACACCACCGATACTGTTATGGGGACCGAGAATTTTGGGGATACTATTTAATACATTTGAGTACCAGGATGATGGATTATTCTTGCAGTAGTCCAGAGCCACTTTTAGAAGAGAGTTATTAGTCCACGTGCTACCGTGCGCAATTACTGTGGGCGTGATCTCAACAAGCTAGCTACCTGACTGGCTAACATATGTAGTTTTAAATTCGCATGGGATTTATATAGGGCTGAATTCAGATATAATATTCCGTGATATTATATCTGAGTTTATTGAGATTGGTATCGGTGGCGAAATGAATGCTGGCCTATACCTGTGTACAGTATGGATACACAGGGGAGACCACCAGTCTAGGAACAAATCCTACAAACTGGTCGTCACTGAACTTGACCAATTGTGCATGTCAGGGAGTCGGACTAGTTGTAGAGCGCCATTAGGACGAGAATATACCCCCAGGGAGCGATACTATCTTACGCATCAGCGGATTCATCAAAACGAGAACACCTAAGCATGATATCTGATTTGGGTCAAGTTCGATTAATCTCTTTTCGTCAGGAAAAGCCTTCATCAAGTTCATATGAAACATTTTTTTTTCTATTTTACCACAAACTGGGGATTGAAACTCGATTTCGGATATATCTTCTTATCGGACTAAAACTAACATGGCGCTAATGTCAATCGTACGGAGCCGTAAAAGGGACATGGAATTTTTTTTTAGCCCCTATTAAGTCGTTATAACGAATTATTATGTCGTTATAACGACTTAATTGACCAATGAAATTGCAGCATTAAGTCGTTAGAACGACTTATTAAGTCGTTGTAACGACTTAATTGACCAATGAAATTGGAGCATTAAGTCGTTAGAACGACTTATTAAGTCGTTATAACGACTTAATTGACCAATGAAATTGCAGCATTAAGTCGTTATAACGACTTAATCCACCAATGGAATTCCGTCTTACTTCTGCCGCTTTTATTTTGTTAGCTGACAACTCCCCGGTGAACTCCCCGGTTTAGATATGCATATCAAGGGCAGATCTACGGGGAGTGGGGGTCAGGGGGTTCCCCCCCTATTAAACCTGTAAAAAAAATGAGAGAGAGATCAGCGAACCCTGGGATTTCGCGTAGAAATAATATCTTAAAATTATATGTAAAATAAACGAATGTGGATTATGTAATCAGACTATCTATTGATATATTAAACAGACATCTACTTATGTGGTTTGTGAGCGTACTATATTTCGATGTTGAATATGCAAACATTATGGCTACGAGCGCTCCACGTGTGAAGTGTTAGTCCTGATTTGTATGTGTTTTACCAGAATGTCAAATGGGGGCATAAGGTGTGATACTTTTCGATATCGATGCGTGCTTATGCGAAACAAAAGTGAAAGTTAATCTACATACATTATGTTCGATTTATTTTGTTCTGGTGCATTTTGACGGTATATTTTCTGTTTGTTTTGAATGAACATTAAACCGTTGCTCGATCCGGAGCTCAGTTCCCACTCATGTTTTTGATTGCAAGGGTCTCTCCATTTTTCATAACTGGATGTAAAACTCCATAAGTTCAGTCTTGTTCAGTCTATGAACGGCTCTCCCAGAAAGTGTCGAATTTACGCATGCAAAACGCTGTGTTGTGGTGCATTATGATAGTAGGATTACGGCACTGGTATCACATGTGTTATTCTCTGCGAAAAATCATCAAAACTATAATCCAGTGTTTAGCCCCTCCCCCGGCTCCGCCGTGTCTGAATAGGAGGTAGTAAAATCCGTCTGCATTTCACAATTTTTCGCTTGGCTCTTTAGGAGTGGACTACGGCTACCTATACAATTACATGCATGTCTGACCCATTTTTAATTCTTTGAAGTGGGCCGCCATACCGCCCGAGCCAACGCTACAAGCTCCTTAATTATCTGTCATGGAGGGTGGCGAGCAAAACAATTTTGGCGATATTATCGGACCAACACAGAGAAGCCATGTGAATTGGCAGGTTTGGGCATAGAGTCATATGGTTTGCCTTTTAGTCGGCAGACGTCGTCAACTTTTCCCAACTCTATAGCCTACATATCTCTCCAATTTGTCAGTTAACAAAATAAAAGCGGCAGAAGTAAGACGGAATTTCATTGGTCAATTAAGTCGTTATAACGACTTAATAAGTCGTTCTAACGACTTAATGCTGCAATTTCATTGGTCAATTAAGTCGTTATAACGAGTTAATAAGTCGTTCTAACGACTTAATACTCCAATTTCATTGAAGGTACGTTATAACGACTTAATAAGTCGTTCTAACGACTTAATGCTCCAATTTCAGTGGTCAATTAAGTAATAAGTCGTTCTAACGACTTACTGCTCCAATTTTATTGGTCAATTAAGTCGTTATAACGACATAATACGTCGTTATAACGACTTAATAAGTCGTTATAACGACTTAATAGGGGCTGAAAAAAAAATTCCATGTCCCTTAGACATGAGGGGGCGTCGAGGTAGGGAATAAATCCCTACCTCGACCCCCTCCCCCTGTAATCAACTCAAGTAACCACTGAACAACGGTAACGAGCCCCTGTGGCTAAGAGTGGTATGAATGAATCATATTGTGGCGTGTGTGACGTAAACTGTGCCGTAACTGATCCACGGTTGACATGTGAGGCAGCGTCCAAAATATTTCATTGAAGAGAGTTCATTAATATTAAATATGGATTTAATCGTAGCGTCACTAAGGTTACAGTTTCTTTCAGGAAATCCAATCCATCCGTCCTTTACATATGACATCAATATGCTATTCAGCTTAATTAATATTTCAGAATTTATCACAAACGCGCTAATCATTGATGAGATCGATATGATCAATCTTGCGTGATTAATGTCTCAATCATATAAGCTTGTGACATCAATAGGTACCTTATCTGTAATAAATTGGAAAATTGTCATAATTCAGGTACAATTGTTCGTGATAGGTTATTAAATAAGACCTGGATATTTTTGCTTATTGGACATTCTTTCCCTCACATCGGCAACGTATAAATAATGTTGCGGAGCGCCATATATCAGTCGATCACCGGTCACCGACTGAAATACAGGCCTGCAAGTGCCCCCTATATTTCCTTTAGTTTCCTATATTTTTGAGTCATTCCTATATTTTCCTATATTTTACTCAAAACCTCCTATATTTCCTATATTTTGACTTTTTCTCATGAAAACTTTCACCAATGCTCTGAAATGAGCCAAACTGGCATGAGGAAATACATTTCAGATTTTTTTTTTGCCTCGCTTCGCTCGGCTAATATGAAAACATTTCAGTCTCTTATTGTTGAACCAAGAAACAAAATGGGTCTTCTCAATCGCCACCACTATGACCGCATTCAGTGGAAATAATTTGATTAAACACCAGAAAACTACCAAGTTTGGAACATACAATTTAGTAGTGACCTGTCTTACACTCCTTTATTTTCTATATATTTCCTATATTTTATTAAGAGAATTCCTATATTTCTCCTATACTTTGGCAAATTTCCTCATATATTTTCACTGTGAGCCACTTGCAGGCCTGGAAATAGAAAGTAACCACCGGTCGCCAACACATTCAACGTAGCCATCGGTTACCAATGGAGGAAACACACCTCAAAACATACAAATACAGTAAATGATCTCACCAATGATAGACAGTAGGTCTATGGCGTCCAAAATCTGGCAGAAGGTAACGTCGCGAGGTTACACGCGAGGACACGTGGGATATCCATCTTTTTTTCAACTCGCACTTTCGTGGCGATGCTCATATTGGGTCAAGTCTCACTGCGCCCTTCACCTGAGGCCGATATCGGGAAGGCCCCATTAATGCGTGTTGAGAAGTCCTGGATACGTCAAACGATCGCAAGCGGACTATTTTCCTGCAGACTGGTAACAGGAGATTGTTTTTGTACGGAAACCTTGAGGCCCTAGTTATAACGATAGTTAGTGTTATTATATTCCTGTTCGAATGGGATTGTCAGATTCGACGTAGTGAAATGACGATATACTATTTATATGGACCTGGAAAATCGTGATTCACCACCACTAGGATCAGTCCCAAAATGGTACACACTAACTTTTTCGGACGCCTCGCGCGTCGTTTTGGTACATTGATGTTCCCAATTTTTACTCTACTGTTCTCTCAGTATACGACTTTGTTCTCAATATGGGTATTCAACATGAGTGTTTTGGTTTTGAGTGCCATTTAAAATACGACTCAAAGATTCAAATTTTGAACACTGACGTTCTTATTTATTCAAGAACAAAAGAAAAGAGTGTTCTAAAACTGTTACAATGGAACAGCTGCATGTTGGTGTCCTATAACCTGGAACACCGTTTTAGTGTTCTGCTTTTGGGCCATCACAGTTTGAACACCGGTGTACACTTTTAGGGTACGACCAAATCAATAGATATCTGCTGTTCTTGTTTATCGACAGATTTGGAAAACTCCTTTGGTGTTCTTGAATAAATAAGAACAGCAAAATTTGAATCTTTTACTTACTTTTATTCGTATTCTAAAAGTGCACACTAGGTTTCAAATTGTTATGGCACTCAAGCGCCGAGAACCCTAAAGGGTGTTCAAAGACTGTTTTATTAAAACACCAAAAAGTTGTTTTAACGTGGAACACATTTATTTAGTGTGTACTTGGCTACATTTAATAAAAAAAAAGAAAAAAAAAGACGGATCGCACATTGACACTGTTGTTGAAAGTACAGCCCGTCAACTCAATAGGGTATACTGTTTCAAAGAAACCATAAGGTGGTCAATAGATATCTTGACGTAGAGCCCATAAAAGACTAGCCTATCATTGAGCTGTCACGTGATATGTCATCCCCATAGGAGCGTATTAACAAAAGCCAAGCATATCGATCAACGATCAATATCCCTCTTGACTGGCTCGTAATGTAGACGCTTCTTTGCAGGTGGGTGATTATTTACCTGAGGCGAATATCTAGTTTGACACTGTTTTTGTATATGTACGATATTTCCTATTTTTAGTGGGATAATTAATAATTTTAAAGGGACACAGCTTATGATTTTAACGAAGTAGCAGAATTTGAGAATATTATTGTAATTGCCTTTTTTTGTTTTTGTTTTTTGTTTTTTTTTGCATTCTTTCTTTGTCAGAGTTTGTAACCTCCTAATTTGTTGGTATATCTGACAGAAGGAGGTATGTAATCTGATGCTGGTGTGATGGATAAGAATGTCCTGGTGATTAGTGTCTCTTTTCATATCATTTTCTGTTTCAACCGATGGAAGGGCACTTGTCTCCAATGTGGAGAAAAGTGTCCTAGCTGGGTTGGGAGATAGGACCCGGACACTCTTACCCACCGTGTCGTTTCGGAGCAGCAGAGAAAAGTTCACTAGGGGGGGCACTTTCCGCCCCCCAGGCCAGGTAGGGCAAAAAATCAGTGAACTCGAGACCCAATAATATTGGCTGTTACTTTACAAGTGAACCTTTCACGTATTTTACTTGTAATTTACGGGATTGTTACATGTACAAGTATTACACGTAAAGCGGAGTACGAAAATATGTACATCTGATATTGCCGCTATGAACATCTCGTATACGTTCTCACCAAATAACGCGAAACGAATCAGTCAATCGCAATGCCTTCCACACCAGTCCTTGACCGGATCTCTCGACCAGAGAGACGTTTTCAGTAATTCGTTTGACGTTGATCACAGCTAAAAATGACGGTTTAGTATGGTGTTCCATTTCGACCATTTTTGCGTCGCGCGTCGCAGGCGACGGGAAGGGCGACGTCACCCACGACGGCGACGTCGCCGCCCTTTCCGTTGCGCGTCGCGTCGCGTTCTTATTATGTTAAGAGATAGAACACGACGCGACATCGCCCTTTTTAAACGCGATGTCGCCCACGACGTCGCCCGCTGCGCGTCGCTTTTATCAACGCGACGCAAAGGGAGACGTCGCCCTGTCGCCCTTCCCGTCGCGCATCGCGTCGCGTTCTTATAATGTTAAAACATAGAACGCGACGCGACATCGCCCGTTGTAAACGCTACGCGACGTCGCCCGTTGTAAACGCGACGTCGCCCATGACGTCGCCCTTCCCGTCGCGCGTCGCGTCGCCCTTCGCGTCGCCTTCTGGTATTTTGGGACAAAATCGAGCTGCGCATGCTTAGGGAGCAGTTATTGCGATGTGGATCGTATGGTGAGGCAGCCATTTCATGAATGATCTCTGCCAATATCGATGAAGGTAATGTCGGGGTAAATGAATAATGATTATCCTGCATTATCGTATAGCTTTTAAATGGTGTTTAATGTTACTCCATGCTTGGAATGATACCCGTTATGAAATTATCTCTCGGAAAGTCTGCAACTCGCTGTGTTGTACTGTATGCATTATATCGTCGCTTCCAAAAGATACGCAACACACACATCCGTACATCGTCTTGAATTTCTTTATTCCCATTGGATTTACTCGAGTAAATTTGAATCATTTTCCATGAATTAAATGGCGTAGTCGCTGAAATTCAGGAAAGCGTCCCTGCATTTCTGACTGGAATCCCTAAAAATTAAGTTGTAGATGAATGGCCTGAATTTTAGGAGAAATCAATGAATCATTCTGAAAGTGTAGTTAAAACAGTTCCCCCATATACAAGCATGGGGATTAATGGGAGTAAAACAATCTGCCACCATGACGGACCAGGCGTCCCTTGTATGGCTGCTTAGTAAGTCGTGCGGGAAGGCCCGATTGGATATTCCAGCAAATAAAAACAACCGTTACTTGAAAATCACGAACTGTTAACACTTTTCATGATTTAGGAAAGACAGCTCGGCGTTCAAGGCATATAACTTCTATGAGATGAACTTCCGAGTCGTGTTTAGAGAGAACTAAGTCCTTCCTAGGATTGATTTGAACACCATGAGTGTGTTGTATCACGTGTGTTTCATATTTCACCGCAGTTACCGGGCTGAGCGGCATTATATGAAATCTATAGAGCAAATATCACAGTAAAACAAATTTCTGCATTTCTAAAGATTATTATGCCACTGATTATATAAACGTTTGGTATACGGTCGCGAAACATGAACAACTCTAATTGAAGGCACTTTATGTCATAATCTTGCGGGTGAGTTTATGTATGGCAATGACTTTCCTTGGGTTCACAGTCTGTTAAATCGCTAAGTAAAACTGCCAGTCGACCATGGATCTTCCAGTAATAAATATGTCAAGATCAAAGCGTCATATTTCCATTTAACAGTCTATATGGTCTTTAACACGAGAGTCTCCTTATGTACTCTGTCTTGTTTGACGTATTAAGTATGCCCATTAGTCAAATTACTGCCATCGTTCCCCGTGAACGAACATTGCCAATCTCCACTCCAGGTCACTAGAGATACCGCAAGACTCTGCCATCTTGTTTAATTCACAATTTGAAATAGTTCCTTTGCTCATTTTATTATCATGAAAAATTATATTATAGTAGAGGAGGAAAGCACAGACTTTGAATTTCTTAACTTTCATCGACGGAAAGGAGAAATTTTCGGTCGCTAAAGTAACATTCATTGACAGAAACGACCAATTTTCAGTTGCTAAATTTTTGCAAAGATGAGGATAAAAACATTGACGAGGCCATGTGACTATTTGTATTGGTAGTGTTATAAAATAAACTTATGTTTATGTTTAGATTACTCGAGGATAGCTCATGAAGGAAGCTTCGTGTCCTGTAGGGTACTCTATAAATCAAATGATATCAGCATAATTATACTGTTATTAAGTTTAATCATATGCGTGAAAAATTATTGAAATTGGATAAAATCTATCAATATAGATCACAACGCACGTTGACATCAACTGCATCTTCTCTATAGCCATGGTTCTTCTAACAAAGTGAAAAATACAGAATTTACAGACATGCGTATGGCATCGTACTCCAAGCCCAATTCGGAAAGCGTTTATCTTTCTTGTTCCACCAGGGGCGTATTGGTGCAGAGAACTTCCGGTAGGTACCAAAGGCCCTCACAATTAGTTTGAGTAATTAAAGATTCTATGTTTCAAGCAAATTATCTTTATAATGTACACGTATACAAGATCTATTGGTTCATGTAGAAAATATAAACAAAATAGTTTTTCAAGCAGATATTCTAGAATAGTTGATCAATATATTATTCCAAATAATTGCGGGTGCCTTTGGTAAAATTGAAACCACGGCGACTACTTCGCGGAAGCAGCTTCTAATACCTCTAATCTTAAAGAGCGGCAGATATTCAGGGGAGATCAGACACTTCCCGGAAAGGGCTTAACGGCTAATGCACGCGTACTATTTCGCAGTTAGTTCGATCTGCGTGGCTAAGTGAAGAAAACGTGCGTTGGGACGATGACATATAGAGGATGATTGAGTGAACATACAAAGTCCAAACGTCACCTAGGGATTTAAACACTGTTTAGGGCGAGCACTTATTGCATTCTTGAGTCTCTTTGAAATCCAAACAACCGAATCCTTACTAGAGACACGAATTCAAAGGTCTCTGTCTCACATGTCAACCAGGAGATTTGAAGCACCCAAGTCATATTCATAGGACGAGATTAGACTCTAACATCTCGACTCTCTGGTTTGAGATGCAAGGACACCGACGCTCTGGAGAGAAAATGACATTTGATCTCGGCGTGGGTGATATCAGCTTTCATAAAAATATTCAAGCTTGCACGGATAAAGATATGCGGATTAGCTATAGATATCCGGGAACAGTCGGTTATGCCCACGGTTATGCCCACGGGTCAAAACAGGTTCAGGTATTAAAATATGTCGCGATTTGATTTGACTGGGTTAGCGCAGGTGCAAATCGCCATGCGGAGTAGATGACATAGGTGTTCCAATTGAGCAAGAGTTTACAATCAGTGTCATTCAACTCTTTATAATGTGATCTATCGATCCAAAGCCAGAAATGTCAGTTTGTACAACGAATTTACAAGGCGTAGTGACATAGGTTCAAGTGTCTATACATTAACGTCATAATGGTATCGCAGAATACAAATTTCATCGATATTTAATACGGTCGGTAAATTGAGAGAAACTTGGAAGCTTTAATATGAGTGGTGCAATAAAATTAATTAGATGACTTCGCGTGATTCCCACCATTTCTGCTTCATAGTCGTCGGAACGTAGAGCATAATTGCTCACCAATAATCGCCTAAGCCTACATATAAATAGGATAGACCACTTACGGAAACGCAAGATTCTCTGATTCACGGTGAAGGAACTATTTATTCGATAATTATATATTAAGTTCAGTTCGATGTAGTGATGTCAACTAATTAAATACCGTTGGTCAAATACCGAACCTTTATGAACCTATCTGTTCCAATATTCTGTCAGCTTATTTCAGATTCATTACACTTCTGTCCAAAACAGGAATATTTAACAATGGTCCCATACCTTGATGACGTATTATATATCTCTGTCACGTGATGAATTGTATTTCCATTCATCTGTATGACACGTGAACACTCATTCAGAAATCTAACATGGATTGTGTAACACGAAACCAATTAAATTGTCATTGTCAACGCAAAGTACATGCCCCGCAAGGCGTGAAGGCCTATATGTAACCCGATACACCAAATTATAGCTTGCTCTTCAGACTGTGCCAGCTTAGCTCAGGGACCTCGTTCTGGCAATTAAGTTGATGTCATGTTACACGAAGGAGATGACCGGCTAATTGAATTGTATAACGATGCTCATCTGTCATTTAATTGCCATGGATGTTGGGGCCCTGCATTGCATCAAGGGATAGAAGTGGTATTTTATTGTCATGGATGTAGGGGGCCTACGTCATCAGGCTTCAGGACCATTGGCTCTAATAAATGCCTAGGTGTTCAGGTGAAATTGATCGTACCGCCAATTAAGTTTTACGAGATTGATTACTAAACGTCAATACGGTATCATTTGGGTGGAAATATCATGTGGCATAATTAGTACGAGCATCAGATGAATTAAGTAAACATGATATGTGAATATATCTGTATATGAGGCGATATGTACAACACAATATAACCGTGCGATTACGTACACTCCCAAGAAATCGGATGGTCAGTGTTACTACTTAAGACGTAGTCCAGCATCAGGATAAAGTCCGTAAGTCAGATTGCACAAATGGCCATTTATGGGTTTACAAGAATGTCATTTGGTCTCTGGAATGCGCCTGTAACCTTTTGAACGTTCGTGTAGCATGGAGCACACCCGGTTATCGGCTACTGGCTCCCTAGCTTTTTAGACAGACTCTGCCTACACATGAAGAATGACATGTGATATGATTCTCTCTGTAAATCTGTCGGATCCAACTTCGAGTTCAGCTGTTCACATTGTCTGTGAGCTTTGCTTGCATTGGGAATCGGAAACTTGCCTGAATTGGCATTTCGAGAAAATTTACTATTTGTTTTCGAGTTTTAGAGGTGTACCGATCATTCATCATCGAGGAAAGATTCCGCTTGAAACCTGGAAATGCTGAAAAACTGCCACACACGTATGTATATATGTCAAGATGGGATGACTGTGCTGTGCGATAAACCATCTTACCTGATAGGATAATAAAAGATGCAATGAAAAATGTGTGGACGTCATCAGGCACGACTGCAAATCCTGAACTAAATTCGCATTGGGCAATAACACGCATGTATTGTCATACTGTATTTAAAATAAAAATAAGTGCAGTCCAATTTTCTCTTCCTGTTTGTTCTCTGTGGCACAAACCCCAGGATATATTTAATAGTTATTCAACTGATTTATGTTACGGTTTTTGAATTGTTTTCTCACACTTTAGCATGATTGCATGATAATATGAATGAGGGATGGTTTGCATTGCGTTGGTAAGCTTCGGCTAAGAGGCACTGACGTCAATGCATGCATATCAGTCAGTGGTCAATTTTAACAATATATGCTTCGAAGTTCTTCAACACGTTTACTCGGACACCACTTAAACGGAATGCAAAAAGAAAAATCAATGAAAAGCACACCATATCTCATGGCAATGTTTTATTTAAGCTTTATGGCGACCATATGATATAAACTAGACAGCAGTCTTTTTAAAATAAACAGTAGTCTAGGAGAATAACACGCAAAATGACATTTTTAATGGGCGTTTGGACGTTGTTAGCCTATTGTTCACACGTCTGGTCAGTCTTGAAGTCTACTGTTTTGAGTGCTGAATCACTTCATTACATAGTCAATAAAGTGTCTCGCTTAAATGCCTCAACGCATAAATATATTCAGAGCGGAGTGTTAAATTTTACAAATTAGATTGGATTCGTGTACATCCACTTGGGTTATTGTAGTCTAGATTGCTACACCAATAGCGATCCGGAGCTGCCGCTATATAGAACTGGCGAGTACGATATACTCTAGATAACACCCTGGAAAACCAGTGATACGGATTTGACGACATCAGTATTATGATATCTGTCGGCATCATTGGAAACTGCTGCCTGCTTCTCTCTTGCAGAATTTTGGCTTACTTTTATTTATTTTAAATTTATGCCTAATTGGTGCTGGTATTGTTTCATGAAATAAGGTATTTCGAGTATGGACGCGGAATTATGGAGAAAGGCTGACTAACGAATGTCCAACCTGACGCAAGTACCGTGCAACCTTAGTAGTATATAGGGGACGGGAGAGCGCATGTTGACCTTTGACCTCAGAAATTTGCATATCACGTGACAAAGGTCAAAGGTCATTGAGTGCACTTGAGTTGACCTGTATCCTTTCATCTTGTCTTTGATCTTGGATCATGTTTAGACATGTTAGGGTTGGGGTTTTCCCATCACGTGCGGTATGACGTCACTTCCGGTCTGGGTGAATGGGGCGTGACCTGTGAACATGATAGGACATGTACTGACCTGTCTGTGGGCTTTTTCCCTACAATGTCGTTCACCTTCGTGTTTTTTCGGTGAGGTGCGAAGGGTACGTCCGTGTCTTTTCGGTGAGAGGGAACATGATAGGCCATGTACTGTCTGTGGGATTTTTCCCGCCAGAATTTCGCTGTCGTCTGCTTGGGGTTGTCACGTGCCGAACACCTGGCTCCCCGAATTGCAACAATGTTGCACGTTCGCTACAATGTTGCGGTGACCACCTGGTCTGGCGTATGCGTGAGTGAGTTCACGTGCCGAACACCTGGCTCCCCGAGATCAAGGCATGTCCAGACTTGTTCTGGGTTGTGCAGTTCTGCCATGCACACTGACAGGACGGGTACTAGGAATGCATATTAAATCTATATTACCATTTATGGGATGCATGTACTGACTTGTATTTGGGGGTTTTCCATCACGGGGAGATCAGGTGATAGGTCAAGGTCATATTGAATGATAGGAATGCATGTACTGACCTGTTCATCCGTGGTTTCACGTGATTAGGAGTGCATGTACGGAGTTGTATGCCGTCCATTCATTTGAGTCGGGGATTTGGGGTCCCTACGGAAGGAATTTGCGAGTCATGGGTGGGTGTATGTAAAATGAGAATTTGTCTCGAAAATATAAAAAAGCGGAACACGGACTTTATCTCTAAAATAGGGGGAAACCTCAACTCCATCCCAAAGGCCCTGGATTATCGGGTTCTGCCTGGAGTGGGTGTATGTAAAATTAGGATTTGTCCCGAAAATAAAAAAAAGCGGAACACGGACTTTACCGCTAAACTAGGGAAAAACTCCTATCAACCCTATCCCAAAGGGCTAATATCGGGGCCTGCTGAGAGAGTGGGGGAGTGGGTGTATGTAAAATTAGGATTTGTCCCGAAAATATAAAAAGCGGAACACGGACTTTATCCCTAAACTAGGGGAAAATTACAAGCGTCTAGTCCGTCATTCATAATCCAGCCGTCGTCCATTAGAGAATATCCGCGTCCATAATCCAAAGACCTATTCCATTTTCCACATAACAGTATTAGCACCAAATTCAAAAAGACAATCATAGTATACATAAACATAGGCTTGTTTCCTGCATGAGAGAAGCGGTCTATCAACCCTATCCAAAAGGGGTCATATCGGTCCTCGGGCTTATCGGGGCCTGGGTGCATGTAAAAGTTTCTCCAGAAAAAATATAGAAAACGGAACACGGACTTTACCCCTAAACTAGGGGAAAACCCCTATCAAGGGCGTATATTGACTCCCATTGACCTTTAATCTCCAGTATAGAGTGCGTATATTCACTATCATTGACCTTTGACCTCAAAAATTTGCATATCGTGACCTTTGACAGCCAATCAGAAGCGAGTATTTTGACCTCGTCTGACTGTAGGCATGTACTGACTTGGTTCTGGGGGTTTTCCATCATTGGGAGTGCGCAGGTGTATGACGTCACTTCCGCGTGAATCGGGCGTGACCTGGATATGGGATGCATGTACTCACTTGGCTCTGTGTGTTTTCCATCACGGAGAGGTCACGTGATAGTTCAAGGTCATTTCAATGATAGGAATGCATGTACTGACCTGTTCATTCATCCGGGGACTTGTTTACATCCGGGTCATTCATTGTGATGGGTTCTGCGGAAGTGTGTGACGTCACTTCCGGCTTCACTAAAACTACCTCCGAACACAGAAGATTTCCAATTTTCCCTTAGACGTAGGGTTCGGATTTTCAACATCCGGGTTTTCCCCGTCCCGGCCCGGCCCGTCCCGTCCCGGCCCGGCCCGTCCCGTCCGGGCCCGTCCCGGCCCGTCCCGGCCCGGGCCGCCCCGCCCCGGCCGTAGCGCGGGTTATACGGAAGTGCGCGGCATCACCCGAAGTGCGCGGACAATATTACCATCTATTTTTCCATGTTAAATGATCAGTGGAGAACCCCCAGTTTTCCCCAGAACCGTATTGGCACGAAAAAATACATGAAACCATGGAACTTATAGTAATAAACTTATTCTATAGGTGTTGGACGCGTCTCCAATCGCCGTCTTCCTGGTCTTTACTTGTATCCGCTGACATGAACTTTTAGCCTTTAAAATCCGCATGTAAACACACCCATAGTGGTTCCTCCAGCGTGGATGTGCTGTAATGGAGGGGCTAAGAAAAGGATTGACCTGTAATCTTTGATTGTTGCTCTCTTTTTGAACTAACCAATCCGAATAGTACGAATCACGGACTACATCCGTAGAGCTACGTATAGGCGCGCATGTGTGACCTGGTCTATAAAACACGCCCCTCTACATCCAACACCTCATTGCTACGGTTACAGAGCCATGATGGAGACCCATCCCTATGCGACTCGCATTTTACAGCATGCTATCGTGGTTAATTCACTCACGGATTACCGAGCAGTGGTTCGGTCCATATTTGGAGATGGCGACGACAACGAGGGGCGACGCCAGATCCTGAAAGAGTTCACAGAAGCGGTCCTCGACAGAGTGCACTCGATGGGGAGGCGTGCTATCACCCACCACTACTATGGACCACGAACGCTCACGCCGGAACCAGCTACGGCAGTAGTAGAGAAGGCGTATCACAGGTACCCACAAGCCACCCAAATCCACATAGCCACCACAAGCCACCATCCCCGACCGAGCGCTGTCATACGTCATTATCAATTTCTATTTGTATAAATTATTGCGTCTGGATATTAATAAATTATATACGTTATAATTTACCTAAATATATATATAGTATAGATCTACATATGATATTATTAATAAACCTTCCGAATTCATACGTTAATCATTAATAACGATTAAATAACACGGCATATATTTTAGGTTTTATATCGCTTTTACAAAAAGATGTTATTTCGATATATATATATATATATATAGTACGGATTCATATCAATAAATTCTCCGAATCTGTACGCTAGTCATGCATATATGAGCTCTATATTGTAGGCTGTATTAATTTTTACAAAAATTGCAATCAGTGTTACCAAACACTCGACTGATAATTACGGGGTATATATATCGATTATAACCTCGCTATACAGATAGGAGGCGGTCACGCTACATAATTGTATTGATTTTAGTATCTGTCAATGTGAAAGTGTACGGTCGTATAGTGGTAACAGGTGTGATTGAATAAACAGAGATGACACGGTTTGATTATAGGCAAGCGTTTCAATTATAGCCTTCATAACTTGATTGCAATCAGTGTATGGTAATATTGGGGTTTTGAATGTTTATATCGCTTATATTTACAGAACGATATCGATTGAGTAATTAATGATCAACGTATAGTTGGAGTTAAAAGTGTATACCGTGAAATAAATCATTATTTGAGAACCGCTTGTCGAAATATATACCTCTAATAGTATTCGATTTATAGCTTACTTCGGAATGGCGAATTTACTGAAAAATACCATCGAACCTAAAGAATCGTCCGTAAGTATTACAATTTTATTACGACTTACTCGCCGACAATACTGATACGTTTAATCACACGACTCTGTCGATATAACGATATACATAGCGAACAGTGTTGTAAATTAGCTAAAATTGGAGTATAGCCGAGTTCCATATAGCGATCGCTCAATTTTACTATCTCAATTGTATGTTTTTTACAGGATAAAAACTCTGTATGGGCTGGATTCGTACGAAAAAATGAGGACATTTTAGGTAGTTCCGGTTGGCCCAGTTTGGAGAATGTATTTGCCATAGATGGGGTCGTTGAAACACGAACGGTTTATAATGACGATGACTGGAATGCGGGTATAAGAAGTCCGACAACCATTCTCCTAAATGATTCCCCTTCACTTCCGGAGATTAAAACACGCAAATGTGTAGAAGAATTATCCCGTTTATTCTCGCCCAGAGTTTGCAAAAACTGTAACCAGTCATTAGGCGTCGAAGTTTGTGGAAAATGTCGAGTTAGTTTATGCCGAGATTGCGCATGTTTCGCCCGACAGGTGTCATTCGGGGTTTTTATGTGTCCAACCTGTTGAAGTTGTGAGTTTTGTGGTTATTGGCGAATGAAACTTTCCAAAAAATCAAAACCAATAATAACAATAAAGAGTTGCAACACAAATTAATTTAGTGATGACAGTTTCAAAACGAAAATACAAACTGAGCAATCTTAATACCCAAATTTCAGTTCCATAACCCTGTGAAAGAGCTGAGGGTATATCGATAACGAATGCACCGGTACACCCTGGTGGCGAAATCAACTAATCAAAGGATTTGATCGGTTGTCTTGTGTACTCGCGCGGTAAAAGTCTGTTTATTAAGAATTTATGCATCTCAACGGCAGACTCTTCCGCTTCATCGTTTGATAAGTCGTCTTCCTCACGCATCCGTTTCTTAGTCGCCATTACTTTCTGATGAATCGGGTGCTTCCGTAGTTTTCTCCATAACCTTAAATTACGGACGTAGATATTTCGAAACCTTGTCTGTATTCTGGGTAAAAGCTTGTCATATGCCATCTGATGCGCAGTTGGTTCATCCATTCCGTCTTCTTCGTAAACTTTCGCAAGGTCGTTTATATCAGATTCATGATCATCAATCGCTTTATCCCCGAAGAGATCCCACAAACACTCGTCATTCTCGACGTCATCGTTGTCATCAGCAGTATCATCATTATCATCATCATCATCATCCGTAACTTCTCCGTCATCATCAGCGTCGTCACCATTACCTTCACCATCATCACCATCATTGTCATCATCATCATTATCTTCACCATCGGCGTCAGTAGCGTCGGTATCATTTTGATCACCATGGTAGCCAAAAGTTTGACCTGGAGTGTATGTATTTTTACCTTTACTACCGGAACTGGAAAAATCGTCCCCATGGACAATACTTCCGCCCGCATGGTAATACGACCTCCCACATGTCGTAGGGTCACTCACCGTCATCGTATAGGGTTGCTCTACTCTACTTGTTGGACCTATAGCGAGGCTCGGTGGTGTCTCTTGGTTGTGTTTGCATTGAATGTGTCTGAGCATACTATCGCGACGAGAGAAGATTCTCTGACAGAACGTACACGTACACGACATGTTGATCAGTCGACCGATACATATGGACTGATGAGGGACCCGTGTTCATTCCTAGATGTACAGTCACCACCACCACCACCACCACCACCACCACCACCAGGAGAGGACTCAAAAGGTCACGAAAGTCCATATAAAGTCCTATATGTACAGACACCACCACCACCACCACCACCACCACCACCGGGAGAGGACTCAAAAGGTCACGAAAGTTCATATAAAGTCCTATATGTACAGACACCACCACCACCACCACCGAGCGACTTGTGACGTCATCTGTCGTGTTGACCACTCGTGGCCCTGGTGACAAAGACTGGAACTAGTGGGAGATAACTCCGGGCTGTCACGTGACCCGACAGTGATCTTTGTTGCACCATTATTAATATCCGATATTGTAAAAGGTTATCTTTGAGCATATTGATACCAGGGGGCGTCATCAGGTCACCATTATTAATACCCATCAAGGGGACAAGGAGGTTAACAGCGCCCGCCTGGTATCAATATGCTCAAAGATAACCTTTTACAATATCGGATATTAATAATGGTGCAACAATGATCACTGTCGGGTCACGTGACAGCCCGGAGTTGTCTCCCACTAGTTCCAGTTTTTGTCACCAGGGCCACGAGTGGTCAACACGACAGATGACGTCACAAGTCGCTCGGTGGTGGTGGTGGTGGTGTCTGTACATATAGGACTTTATATGAACTTTCGTGACCTTT